>OY759271.1:38869580-39461052 GCA_963662155.1 Lamellibrachia columna | reverse complement strand
CGCCAGTAGATATTATCTACTTAGATTTTCAGAAAGCTTTTGACAAAGTGCCACATCAAAGATTGCTACTTAAATTAAAAGCCCATGGTATCGGGGATAGCATAACTGACTGGATAGAACAATGGCTGACTGACAGAAGACAACGAGTTGTAGTAGATGGCGAAGTTTCAAATTGGAAATCGGTTTTGAGTGGGGTACCTCAAGGATCAGTATTAGGACCTATATTATTCTTAATTTATATCAATGACTTGGACGAGAGTATAACAAGTAACGTACTGAAATTTGCGGACGACACAAAACTGTTTAGAAAGGTTAATACTGATGGTGATAAACAACATTTACAAAACGATCTAGACAGATTAGTGAAATGGTCTGAGAAATGGCAGATGCTGTTCAATTTTGGGAAATGTAAATGCCTACATACAGGACATGGGAACTTGAATGTAAACTATAAAATGGGAGCTACTGTTCTGGGTACTACTGTAAAAGAAAAGGACTTAGGAGTTACAATAAGCGCTGATATGAAAGTTTCAGAGCAGTGTGGTATTGCAGCTTCAAAGGGTAATCAAATTCTTGGATTGATTAGAAGAAACATAACATATAAGGGAAAAAAGTTAATTATACCTCTTTATAAAGCAATAGTTAGACCTCATTTAGAATACTGTATACAAGCATGGAGACCATATCGTAAGAAGGATATAGATACGCTTGAACGCATACAAAGGAGAGCAACTAAAATGATTCCAGAACTTAGAGACCTTAGTTATGAAGAACGCCTGAAAGAATGTGGTTTAACAACTCTAGAGACAAGGAGGTTAAGAGGAGATCAGATTGAAGTTTTTAAGATATTGAATGGGTATGAAAATATTGATAGAAATATGTTTTTCTCACTCAAGAAGGATAGCAGAACTAGAGGACATGAGGTAAAATTAGTAAAGGATCAATGTAGATTGGACATCAGGAAGCACTCGTTCTCACAGAGGACAATAAATGAATGGAACAAACTGTCTACAGATTGTGTAACTGCTAGCAGCGTGAATATGTTTAAAAACAAGGTTGACACATATATCAGGAGGGCGGGTTATAAGTAGGTGAACATTGTTGGACTCTCGATAAGCCAATGGCTTCCTTGTCCACTTGCCATCTGGGCCTTTGGCTTGGATGGCAAATCTTGTTAAATCTTGTTAAATCATGTTGTTGTGGTGCAAGTGTGGGTTTTATGGAAGCCAGAAAAAATTTCAAGTTGAACAAAATACATTTGTTATACCTTTGAAGTTGCGGCAATGAGCTTGTTACACTCTGGCAATGAGCTTGTTACACTCTGGCAATGAGCTTGTTACACTCTAGCAATGAACTCTGCGTAGGCACTCTGGTGACTCTGCATAGGCACTCTGGTGACTCTGCGTAGGCACTCTGGTGACTCTGCGTAGGCACTCTGGTGACTCTGCGTAGGCACTCTGGTGACTCTGCGTAGGCACTCTGGTGACTCTGCGTAGGCACTCTGGTGACTCTGCGTAGTCACTCTGGTGACTCTGCGTAGGCACTCTGGTGACTCTGCGTAGGCACTCTGGTGACTCTGCGCGTAGGCACTCTGGTGACTCTGCGTAGGCACTCTGGTGACTCTGCGTAGGCACTCTGCCACATTCAAGTTTTTACTTTTGTACAGTTAATGATTGCTCCTTTCATGTAAAGTGATCAGGTGGTTACTCAGATAATGTGGTAGTCAATATACAAGGTTTTCCAGAATATTTGCCAGCAATGCATAATGTTTTCAAAAATATTTACCAGCAATGCACAACATTTTTCAGAATATTTACCAGCAATGCACAACGTTTTCCAGAATGTTTACCAGCAATGCACAGTTTTCCAGAACGTTTGCCAGCAATGCGCAAGGTTTTTCAGAATGTATGCCAGCAATGCACACAGTTTTCCAGAACGTTTGCCAGCAATGCACAATTTTTCCAGAATGTCTACCAGCCGTAATATGCAGTCTGTCCAATTAGCTGGTACCTAGGTCATGAAGACTGTATAAACAGCTGGAACTAATGTAGCTGTGTATGTCTGCAAGCACTTCCGGCTTACAACAAACAGGACGTAGGGCAGCTTACACACCAGAGGGTTTTTGTTTTCCTTGCCTTGGCTCAATGTCAACAATTTTTGTAGAACATGTTGTGTGCAGTGCAGGGATATTTGGCCATTTTCTGAGATGGCCACGTTGTTGTGTCGCAAAAGCCTGTTATTATTATTGTTTGATGTGTAGTTATGTGACCATTGGTACCACTTAGAAGAGGTATTTTGATATTGATATATTTGCAATGATGTCACCAAATTTATATTAGGCTTGTTATGTAAATTTGTTGTTGCTAAATAAATAAACACTAGTAAGCATCAGTGTGATGCCCTGCCTTGCCTGATGCATCCTCTTCCAGCTTAAGGGCCCATAAGGTGACCCATAAGGCTCCAGTGCACTCTTCCATCGTAAGGGCCCATAAGGTGACCCATAAGGCTCCAGTGCACTTTCACCAGCCCACTCAGTGTTTGGTTTGGCTTCATTCCAGGAATTCCACCCTCAGGGTGATAAAAAGATAAAGGTATGTTTTTACATAGCATGGTATCCAGTCCATAGGACTGTTTGAAGCATTTTCACCCCTGGGCAGACCTGTTCTTTTACACTTCACCCCCTCTTTGGTGTAGGATAATTTACAGCACAAGACTCGTATTCCTGCATTGTACTTTGTTGTTCTGTTCCGAACAAAATTGAAACTGAGTCAGACACTGTAGGCTGTCACATTCTGGTGAAATGAATCCCTCGGGGTGTATTAATGCCCATAAAATTACCCTCGGTGGGAAACTAATTTTATAATTTGCATGAATTTACAGCCTGGTACACGAGGGAGCTGCAGGGTAGTTAGTAGTTGTGATGTTTTTCTAACTGATATGTCAATCTGGGTGGGTAATGTTGATGTAAATGTGCAGTTAACACCAGACCGGGACAGCTCCACCTCTCCTAGTCCAGCTCAACATGTGGGACAGTGTGAGATGTGTGGAGGGTTAGCCCATAAAACAAAATGCGTCATATTAAACACCATATGTGGTACGACTGGTACTTCACGTACAGCAAGGTCGGGTGACATTGAGGTTCATCAATAAACAAGAGTGTTTCAAGTTCTTTCTGATAATTGAATTCATACCAATTAATATTTGTTTATTTTTTATTATCATGGTCAAAAGAAATTAAGCTCTTATGTAACAACAGAATTCACTGCAGTAATATTTGCATTTTTTTTCTGTTGTGATTTTTACTCAGCAATCTGCCAGCTTTAAATATCAACAAAACAGCAAAATATTAAATATTTGATAGATATTGGTCCAAGCAAATGCAATATTTCAATTCCCCAAACAGTATTTACCAAAATAACATAAATAACGTAGGTATGTAATATGAATTCTTTCTAATGAAGAAACAAATTTACAGGCCCAGATCAATCCCACATTCCAACCTTTATAATTTTGACCAAATGACAGTTTTATATGTTTTATTCAAACAAAGTTTATGTCATTATGTTGACAATTATGCCTTCTGGTGATGGTTAAAGACATAATTGTTCTACATGCCAATAACACTGTTGCTTGCATATCAATGTAAAGTATACTGTTCATGCGTGGTGGTGTTATCAAGAAATGGCTCATTTTGTGAAATCCTTCAGATGACAGAATTCTTACACAAGCTGTTTTTGTTCATAGTTCTTTTCGCATATGTTTCTCTGATTGTAAGGTCATTTTGTTGTAGCAAAGATAATCCCTTTCTTACGCTAAGACCTCTATGTCTTACAGTGAAATCTAACAAGATGAGAAATGATTTCGCACAACACTTACTTAGAAATCTCTTTCAGGCAAGCAACAAAGCGAAAGTGAAAGTGAAAGTTTGTTTAAAAAAAATGGACAATTATTTAGCACATTTACTGAGAAATCTCTTTCAGGCAAACAATAAGACGAAAATTAAATCATGCTAGAAGAACAGTTTAAGAAATATAATTAAGACAAACCAGATGGAGACATAACATGAGCCATTTGTTGTATGTTGTGTGGTACTAACATGCACAATGGAATGAACGTGTATCTACTGTGGTAGTACCAATTCTGTCCAGCAGGCGGCCAATGCAGTGTCATGGGAAGACATGGAGGCCACCGATCAGGTCGATGTTGTGGTGCACACACCCACCGCCTCCCCGTGCACTGAGAGTAGCCCCGCCCTGGTGCCTGATCTTAACATCACTAACACATCCCAAAGTAGCCCTTCCGTTTCCCCGGAGCTCAGCGAACTTATGCAAAGCACCACCGATGCTTTCGATGACGGCCAGATGGAATCATTTCCTGACACCGTTGCACCAAGAGCCGAGAGCGAAGATCTGAACACAGAAGACTACCTGCTGTCACCATCTAGTGAGCTTGGGCGTGACTCACATATTGCCAATATCAGTGGTAATAGCACTAGCGAGGCAAGTTGCCCAGACGATGAGCACCGTGTAAGTACTAACACAATAACATGTGCCCAGCACGTGAAGATGTCTGCCTACTAATGGTGCATGATTAACAATGCTAACACAAGCACCAGACCAGAGAATGGCGGCTAAAAATATTACAGGGGATGTTTTTAGCAATGTGTAGATTTTTTTTAAAGATCTGGGTATAATTAGTTGTTGGAATAGTAGCTTTTAATTCCCAGAACTGTTCACCTAAGATTTTTTGGAAAGGCATTTCATACATTTTAGGAATGCCCAAATCTATTTAGGCTTGCACGAGCCTATTTTACGCATATACATTCAGGCATTTTTTTGGCAAGACTGAACAGTTCTGAGGGTTAATATTATTTTGTGGAATATTTCTTTTGAAAATTAACATTAGCATAAACCCTGTAAAGATTATTACTTGGGGGTTTTGGTTTTTTAGCCGATATAAGTTTTAACTTGTAGGTACCCTTACATAGTTAAACCTTTGGGAACACGTGGAGTTTGGTGGACAGTTTAGAATGACTAATACCATTCCTGCACTAAACATTTATTATCTAGCAAAGTTAGAACTTGGTCTCAACCAACTATTAAATTAAAAAGATTAATTAAATTTTAATTAAAACTTTTTTATTGTGTTTTGTATGATGTCATGGCAACTGCGCAACAAATTGCGAATTGTGTAATATACCTGGTGTCCTCAAACATTTCTTCTGACATGTTTACTTGTTTTGAGGACATCGTTAATATATCTAAGATGTCCCACAAACAAGTTATCTTTTTAATCTCATGGTTGGTTGAGACCAAGTCTTAACTTTGCTAGGAAACCAATTTGTTGTCATTTTCTGCACTTCTTGTTGTTATTGCGTGTCTTCATCTGTTGTCCAGTATTGTGGACGTACACATACTCGGTTGGCTGGGTCTACTTAATTAACATACCCGGTATGGTGGATCTACTTACTTAACATACTCGGTATGGTGGATCTACTTACGTAACATACTCGGTATGGTGGATCTACTTACTTAACATACCCGGTATGGTGGATCTACTTATGTAACATACTCGGTATGGTGGATCTACTTACGTAACATATCCGGTATGGTGGATCTACTTACTTAACATACCCGGTATGGTGGATCTACTTACGTAACATACTCGGTATGGTGGATCTACTTACGTAACATACTCGGTATGGTGGATCTACTTACTTAACATACCCGGTATGGTGGATCTACTTACTTAACATACTCGGTATGGTGGATCTACTTACTTAACATACCCGGTATGGTGGATCTACTTAATTAACATATCCGGTATGGTGGATCTACTTAATTAACATATCCGGTATGGTGGATCTACTTACTGATCAACATTATCATTTACCTGCACAAAAGTAAGCATTCATTTCTGGTTGTTTCAGATTCCAGACGTTGCGACTACCAATGGCATCGTTTCGCCCGAGTCTAATACAGTGGACGACGGCGGTGAGTGGGAATCTCTTCAAGCATGCGTGTGTCTTTTGGGTGTCTTTTATGACGTTTACATTTACTTTACTGTCTTTCTCATGAATGTCTCATTTCTACCTTATTTGTTACTTTTATTTCAGGAAAAATAAATTGACGATCTTACATTTGGCTACATGTTTTTAACAGACAGTGGATTATTTGTGAAAAGACATACATGTTCTTTCTGTATGCCAATATTTTGTAGAAGAAATGTTTTAATATAATTTATGTGGGTGTGTGTATATGTATGTGCAAGTATGTTTGAAAGTACGAATGTAAGCATGCATATACAATTATGTATGCAAGGGTATGCAATTATGTATGCAAGGGTATACAATTATGTATGCAAGGGTATGCAATTATGTATCCATGTGCATATGTTGTGTGCAGGAAAGTGTGGAAACTGAAGTGTACAAGTTTGTGCTGTGAAAGAAGGTATGCTTCTTGGAAACCACTGGGTACATACTTGTCTCTTTCAGGATATTTGTCCTGACTAAGTCACTTAATTATTTTCATTATTATAGCCCTCAAATGCAACCTTTTTAGTGTACGAGATTTTTCTTTTTAAAACAAGTTTTGGATTCACATCATTTTCGCGTGGACTCCACCATTTTTAGGGTGACAATTTTGTCAATTTGTCAACGTGCAACCAGCGGCCTCGGAACATTTTTTAGAACGCGGAGTTTGTTTTATACACTTATAGCGTCATGTTTTATTATTTAATTTAGAAAATGACAGTTTTTATGGACCCTATGTTGCTCTGTTCCATTGCGGGATGCATGTTATTAGAATAAATTGAGGGAACCATTTGTGTCATTCTCTAGTCCGAAGTAGATGCTGCATGCCATATAAAGTTGTCAATGGGGGCCATTCTGCATTAAAAATTCGGAAACATTGAAAAAATATAAACATTTGTAAGCAAACATTCAGTTTGCATATGTGGTGTTTTGATAATACCTCTCGAACTAAACAGGATTGTTATATTTATTATTGGAAAAAAACTCCTCATTAGAGTTCTTTATAGTTTGAATTTAATCTAATAGTGTTACTTTGATTTTACATAAGGACAAATAAGATATCCAAGAACCCTGGGATAACTATTTGATATAGTTCTGAACTATTTAATGTGGACTGGCTCTGTTAACAAGTATTTCAGGTTTTTGGACAGAATGCCGCACAGTTGAATGTGGGTAAGAAGAAAAGGTAATTGATGCAACATCCTGTTTTTACTGAAGTTGTACAAACTTTATTGTATATTTCTCAGAAGACTATTCTAGATATGTTTGCTTCATCTTAAAAAAAATACTATGTATGTAGTATTCATATGCCTGTAAATGCACTTTCCTGGAAAATCCCATGTCTACTTCTAACATTACCTGGTTAAAAGCAAGTGCCCTGTGATCACCCTATACCTGCCACCTGTCACTGCGGTGATTGCAATAGGTGATGTTTATGTATGTGTTTATACTAGTTGACCCAGGCCTAGTGGAGGCCCAGGCCCCGTGGAGGCCCAGGCCCAGGCCCCGTGGAGGCCCACACTTTATGTTATGTGTGTGGAAGGCAGCATATCTAGTTATTAATGGAGTTTATCAGGTACAGATATTGAACTGTTGCTGTCAGCAGGTAGCGCGCCCTGGTGGCTCTTACACCAGCCTCCTTCAAATCAATGAGACACATCTGAACCTAAAATAAATCGGTGTTGAACTGATCTACTACCCCTTCCACCATCTTGTGATAAGCTTACAATAAATAGATTCTACCCCAGACCACAAGTTCAGTAGCAATGCTTTGGTTAAATAGCATACAACTGTGCTGCCACATAGTGATTAATGCCAGAACCATTCAGTGGTTCCCCCGTTGGCTTGACCAAAAAGCAAGGTGTGCTGCCTTGTTTGTAATGGTCAGGAATGGATAGCGATACCTTGACCAGTAAGAGGCGGATCTTGTGAAATGACTAACAGATTGCCGTCAGGTAGGTGATGTTTGTTTTCTTTCTACTAACACATTGGTGACGTGCCCAAACAAACAACTAGAACTAATATTCTCATCAAACCTTGTTAAAGCTGCTTCCGCAACTCACTTGGCCCATCGCGAATCAGGGTTTGTTGATGTTTAACTTTATTGTGTGTGAACAGTAAGTAACAGTCACAGTCAGCTTAATAAACTGTATAGTGTTTGAACACTAAGTAATGGTCACTGTCAGCTTAATAAACTTTATAGTGTTTGAACACTAAGTAATGGTCACTGTCAGCTTAATAAAAGAGCATAGTTTTGTTAACGTCATCAAATGAACTGATTTTGGTCGTTAGATTGGGTAACTTGTGAATGTGTGAATAGCTTTACGCTATAGTACATATACAGTCTGGGTACACGTGGCCACTACTCAGAATTTTGACTGGGCCGAGTCAAAAATAATTTATTTGTTTGTTTGATTTCATGAGAACTAAATAACATATTTGCATAAATGAGCTAGCTAGCTAGTAATTGATACTTGATAGGTTTAATTTTTCACATTTGATTGTGGAAGCAGTTTTAAAGTCCCAGCCCGATGTTTAACATATACCCAGGTGGTGCTGGGTAATATACCCAGGTGGTGCTGGGTAATATACCCAGGTGGTGCTGGGTAATATACCCAGGTGGTGCTTGGTAATCGGGCATACAGCAGTTCAGTGGGTCCCAACATCACTGGAGATGTCTGGATTTCCTGTGACCATTCTTTTTTCTCATGGTTCTGCTGAAAAGCCTGCTGCTGTATGCATTTGTATGGCCAAAAATCCACTCGGCAATTTTGAGAACAGCTATGAGGATATATTTCGTCTAAAGTTTAGAAGGGTTTAGATTCTAAACCCTTCAAAGGAGACACAATAAACCCTCCCCGCAATGGCACAGAGAGCACTGACATTGGCAGTGCTGCCCTCTGGTGACCAAGTCCATGTTTACTTTGTAGTGCTAATGGAAAAGAAGAACACTGGATTTGTCAAGAAAACCAGAAAGACTAAAATAGGCAACACATGGACGGCTCAGCAGCAGACACAGAAGTATGGCTCATTTACTATTGGCAATATCCTAGGAAAATACATTAAAACGTTACTCTAAATGACAAACATGCAGCATTAGATCACATCACATTTATGTTGTTATTTTGATATTAGGCAAACAAATGAATAACTACATTTCTATAAAACTCAAACAGATAGAAACGTTTAAGGCTGACAAATTTTTGGATTGGTTAGAAAGAGTAATTGTTTTCCATTGGTTGAAAGATGACACTTGTATTACTTCTCAGGATCATCCCAGAAGCTCCCCAGATATTTCCCAGTTGAAAGTGGCAACTTCTTACAACATTAATTATTACCTCTGAAACATGGCAGTGTTTACTCACATATAAAAAAACAAGGCAAAATTTGTGATTCAAATTAAATTACTAGCAATACTTTATGACAATTGCCAATAAAAATGGTTCCTCTCTTGATAATTTGGCTGAATTTTTTTTACATTTTGAGAAACCCCTATTTTTTCCAAAGCCAAAATTTTATACCACCCCTCAAACTTGATCTGGTTATTTGGTTGGAAAGAAATGTACCACCATTTGAGACATTCCCTGCCCATACCTAGAACTGGGTTTTGGCACGCCCCCTCAGGTGGCAGAACTGGGCAGCTGTAGGCCTTCTGAAATGGGAAAGCTGTCGTAGGTGACTGGGAGGAGAAGGTGGAAGCAGCAGGATGTGCCAGGGAATCGTGTAACTGGATAGGTAGCCTGCTGGTTGCCTGGACGGCCGCGGCGGCTGCCCGGGCGTCTTGGTATATAGTGCTGACTTTCCATTTCTGGCATTTCTAGGAGCTCCAAGCCAAACGAGAGGCAGAGAGGAAACATTGCTGGTGAACAGGAACAGGTTGGTGTTACAGCCGGGTCTAGATAAGAATTCTGGTAGAGAACTTGTGTCAGACAAACACTTGTAGATAAGAACTTGTTGTGTGTCATCATGGAACTGACTATAGTTGTTTAGTGTTTAGCTTAGAGCATAGAGAACTGTTTAGAACTTGTGCATAGAACTTGTGCATGAGTCACGTGTCAACTGTGCACATTCCTTAGAATGTTAGCCCAGGAACAAGGTGGAAATGTAGTTTGGCAAGTTTGAAATCTCACCAGTTGCTACTGTTTTGATGTGAGGTGTACTTTTGTTACATAAATGTAGTACAGTAGTTTGTTAACAGTGTTGAAGATTACATTGTAGTACAGTAGTTTTTTAACAGTGTTGAGGATTACTGTGCTGGCTAATGTAAAATGGAGCCATGATGACACATGCATAGTGTATATTTATAGCTCAGCTGTATATCTGTCAACATTGCATGGTAAAATAAATATACTTACTAGTGCTTAGCTAAACACTATTGAACAGTCGAAATACTTTTTTAGTATGTATCTGTGGATAGGAAAATGCCAATTTGCAGAGAAATGTCAGTTATTTACCAGTTTAGGTAGCATTAATTAGCAATCAACCATCAGATTTACTTTGATCAAACTTGTGGACCATTAAGGCAATGTGTAACCACTCATGTAAACATATATGAAGATCATTAATTGTACCCTTTCAACATATGAGCCAGTTTTGTAAAGTCAGATTTCCACTGTTTCATTCTTATTATTTTATATTTGCAGTTGTCATATGCTGGGCACACTGTTGAGCAGGCAAAGCCCCAGCCCAAAGCCCAGTCCAAGAAAAGTTGGGCAGCTCATGCCCAAGAGAACAAACCTCTGCCACCATTAACACAACTTTCGTCAGGACAGAATCACAATCAGAACGTCCATTCAAAGGGTGGCTTCCAGGTGCCGTCAACACCCCCTGTGAACCGTGAAGAGATCCACAAGGTTGCACCCCCACCGATCGCCCACAATGTCCGTGCTATGTTCGAGTCTGGTCAGATTCCTGACCTGCATGAAATAAAAAAGACCACGTCACTGGACATCGACCAAGCGCAAGGTTCGGGTGTCTACGAGAACGAGCCACAGCAGCGAGAGGGCGTGGTACGTGAGAGCGACGTCAACATGTCTGGAGAGACTTTCGAGAGGGGGAACACTAAGAACATTGTTAATGAGTGGAAGAACAAGGGTCAGTATCAGCCTAAGAGACAGGTACCAATCAATGTGGCGGAGGATGAAGGATGCGTGCGAGAAAACGAACCTGTTGTTCGCAATGATGTAATCAAATCTGGTCTGCCGGACAACTACGAGGTCGAACTGCCAAAGCGAGGGTACGCAAAAGGCGTGCTCACAAAGTGGGGTTCCAGACAGGAAGCGCCCCAGAAGAAGGAGATCAGGCTGGTCGAGGGCGATGTCACCGAGCCGATAGTTGCTGAAAACCAGCCCATGGTACGCGAGGACGTCGTCCACGGTGAAGACGTCAACGACGAAATCGAGTTTGAAGTGGGAAAGATCCGCAATCTGACGGGATACTGGGCAACACGCACAGATGACGTGACCATTGATAAACAAATGGATGACATAGGAGCAGATGTAAATGAAGCGAGAAGTCAGTTCCTGCAGCATGCACAAGGTCAAGGCAGCTCCAAGCAGCCATTTGTGATGGATCTTTCCGACAACGGACCGTCTGTGTTCGAGAACGAACCGAGCATGCTCGATGATAATGTTGTTCGCTCCAGCACCTACGTTGAAGAGGTCGTCCCAGGCGAACGTGGCCGCATCCGCAACATGGCGAACAGAATCACCAATGTACAGGATGCTCCCCGTCAGCGACGACAGATCATCATCGACCGGGCGGACGGACCATGCGTCGTTGAGAACGAACCGATTCAACTGGATGACAACATCGTGCGGGCTGACATGCAAAGTGACATTGTCTCCGTTGACTCGGGCCACACCCGCAGTCTCATGAACAAGTGGAAGGACTTCGAGGTAGACGCTGCGACCCCAAAGACGAGCGCGTCCGCCGGCGGCAAGCCTGCATGGATCCTTGAGATCGAAGCGGCGCCAGATTCGGGCGTCTACGAGAACGAGCCGGAGGAGCGACCAGAGTTGGTACGCGAGGCAGACAACAACAGCGAAGCCGGAATGGAACTACACACAAAGGAGGTGAAACAACTGTGGAGCAACATCGAGCATCACCATGGCGATGATCAGCGCTCAAAAACACCCGAGGTAATTAGAAACCGACCCGCTGGGCGTAAGATCGCTGTGGTAACTTTGAGGGAAGCTGATGTCGAGGAGGCCGTAAAGCCGAGTGGCGTGACCGCAGTGGCGCCGCGACGTGGAGTAAGATATAGAGGGAATAAACAGGTGCTTGCTCAGCCTAGTGAACCTGAGCCTGCACCTGTGCCACAAAGAGGCAGGCCTAGATGGGGAGGGGGTAAAACTCAGCCCCCAGAGGTTAAGCCAGAGCCTAGTCCAACTGAGGTTAAGCCGAGAGGGAGACCCAGGTGGGGTGGGGTTAAAGCACTACCTGCAGAAGTTACCCCAAAATCTAATGAGGTGCAGGCGCAACCAGCCAGTGTTAAACCAAAGTGGGGTGAGAAGCCGTCCAAGTGGGAGGGGGGTAACGTGCAGCAACCCGAAATAAAAACTAAATGGGGCGTGGTGAAAACAAAAAGGGATGAGGTGTCTTCGAATAGGAATAGGCCCGTTTCGAAATGGGATGGTGGGAAAAAGAGGCCGCCTCCAGTGATGCCTAAGCCTAAAACTACAGAAGATACTCAGCCAGAAGCTGTGCAGAAGGCTCCCAGTGCTAGCAGAAGGAAACCTTATCGATTCAAAAATAATTGGTGTTAAGCTACAGTCAGGCAATGATCCTGATATAAATATATGCTACTTTGATACCGCGAAAGTTCACCAGAAAGATATTCCAGTGAGTGAAAGAGTTGTAGCTACTAAGAACTTTACTAGACATGTCAGTGCTTGTAGCTGCTTGCCTCCATAGTTCATCTTTGCCCACCTGAATTTTACCCGGCCCAACTTCGTGGTCATGACCCACACTAATAGCGTTGCTGTGATATGTTCGTCATCACTGAGTCGGCGCCGTGACGTTGTCCCAGTGATGATGACACCCACCTTGTGACTGTGACCATGTCACAATGGTGACGCCCTGCCTCCTGTCTTGTGTTTAATGACGTCTCTGTTTCTTTCTCCCACTCTCGTCTCAGCTTGCGCCTCGCCCGTCTGCCACGACGCACCGTCACCAGAACTATATCCTGGCGACGGCACTTGCCGCTGTTGCCATAGCAATGGCACTCGCATACAATTTCTTGACCTGACCAAGCATTTGTTGTGTCGATCGCTGCTTCATTGGAAACAAAATTATGTTGTGACTGTTGGCCAGTGGTTGTGCCGGGAAACTTCACTGCTGTGGATTTTACTGTTTAGAGACTGTTCGCTTTCATGCTAAGGACAGGTGTTTTCATAGACACACCTGTCACTTAGCATCACCTTGCTGCATTTTATTAGCGATTTCCAATGTACGCAGTAGTGACGAGATCGAACAGAAACCTTTTTACTGCATTTGTATCAATGCACTGCTACTCTCTACTTTCTGAAGCGGATGGCTATGCTGTGAAGTACACCACCGGGTGGACGTAAGTGTGTGTTGAAGGAACTCAAGGTTGGAGAGAACTTTATGAACATGAATATGTGTATGTTGAACAGCGAACATTTGTATCAAAGCTGTGCTTTGCTTATCGTTGAACCATGTGGATTTTCTACAGAACTGTGAATGTCGTTGTGATGGTTGCTTGTAGTTAATAAAGCGTCGGAATTATCACTGTCGCTGCAGACAAAGTGCTGAGCATTCTTGAGAGATTTGTCATGTCACATACAGTTGTAATCACTGCAATCCCAGCCACTGCCAGCCCCCTTCTCCTTGTGCCTTACCAGCTTGACCAGCTTGACCTGTGTCCAAGGTTTTGTACAAAGTAAGTCTGTATCCAGCTCCACCTGTAGTGGTCCAGTTGTGCTCCCCGGCCATGTACAGTACTCACCGCTACCACACAATAGAAGTGTATTTTATATATATATAATATATATATATATATATAATATATACATATACATATATATACAGCATATACATATATATATAAATATATACATATATATGTACATATATATGTATATGTACATATATTCATAATATTGCATACATACTAAACAGTATGCAATTGAGGATGTGCATAATATATATATATATATATATATATATATATATATATATATATATATATATATATATATATGTACATAGTAATATTACTACATAATATATATTATGCACATCCATACCCTCAATTGCATACTGTTTAGTATCACAATCCTCACCATCGCAAACCTCACCTTTATCTCAACCTTAACATCATGACCTCACCATTGTGAACCTCACCTTTATCTCAACCTTAACATCATGACCTCACCATCGCAAACCTCACCTTTATCTCAACCTTAACATCATGACCTCACCATTGTGAACCTCACCATCACAAACTTAACCATCATGACTCTTACATCACAACCAAACATCATGACCAAACACCACCACCATGACCATAACTCACCATCATAACTATCACCATCATGACCCTCACCATCACAAGCACCACCATCATGATCCTCACCATCACAAACACCACCATCATGATCCTCACCATCACAAACACCACCATTATGATCCTCTCCATCACAAGCACCTTACTATATGAACCTCTTATTCCTATTTAGCACAAAGCTGCAGTTATTTTAGAAATAAGGGAAACACTGAGAGTTGTTAATTAAAGAGACATTTCAGAAAGAAAAAAAAAACAATGACTAGTATTTAAGCATATCTCCCTTTTGACAAAAAAATGCGTGCAAGCCATCAAAGCAGTATAAACCTGGCATGGATTACCTGGGAAGATAAGGAGCACAGAACAATAGTTAGGTGGGAAAAACACCAGCAAGTGAGCCCCTGTAAGGCAGCTGGGAGTCTGTGCACCAGCAATGCCACAGTCTCTGTCTGCATTCCCCGAACACATACACGCACACCATTGGATCCCAAATGACAAATTACCTCGCCAGCTGTGCACTGGGGAAGCCTTCCCAAGATCCCTGTATGTACATTTGCCAAGAATGCGGCTTTGTTGTTTTTGCACCCCTTCCCACCTCCCAGCTGACCAGGTGAGCCCCTTTGTGATGGTAGAAGACCTAAGATTCTTCCCAGTTAAAAGGCCGAGATGAAACTGGGTTCTGCCCTAGGGGACATTTCTGTGCAATTCCTGACATTTTCTGAAGCCAGTTAACCCATTAGACCCCACAACGGCCGCGGCCGGCTGCTCTGTGCAGTCCTGGAACATCCGCCGCCGGCCACATACAGGACCCTCTATTAAAAAAAATCCTCGCGAATAACTACTGAACTAAACGCTACCAAATTTTGCCACACCCTAGCGGATACATTTTGCAACAACAACAGCTCGTTACGTGCATGTGTTGCCCTTTCAGAAATCTTGTTTTTCATAAGTTTTGTTTATGCTATCTCTAAAATTTTTATTTCTATATTTGTCATGATACAATATGGTGTAACCTGAAAAATAACCTTCAGAATTTGAAAAAAAATTCAGTACTGCAAAGCTAACACATATAGCTACATTTTCTTCGCTGAGTTGCATAGGGTTATAGCATGGGATCATTGTCAAATGTCAGTCGCAACTTTCAAAGTTTTAACAAATGTACTGTTTTGTCTTTGCAAATTGTGATCAAATGTCAAAAAAAAATTAATATATCCTATTTCTATGTATAGATGCATGTGGAGAAATTACTACTCTTCAAAATAAACACAACTTGTAATTGTCAATATTGAATAGTTTTTTCTACAGAATTTTTAACACAAGGAGGTAAAATCACTCGAAATTTGCCAGAAATCCTGGGAACGTGGTGGCATGTTTTAATAAAATCCTGGGGCCTAATGGGTTAATCATCACAAGCATTATTTTTGCAATTATCCATCAAAAGTATCAACCTTATGTGCTAATAACATCCTGTGTTTTGATTTAACATAAGGAATGTCCATAATAATTCGACAATATTAGGTTATCAATCCTTGAAATTTGCTGAATCCAGTTAAACATAAAAAAAGCATTACTTTTGTATCAAAACCTTTGCAGGCTTTAGTTCTAATAATATTCTGTGTTTTTACCTAGTGTAAGGAATTTCCTGAATAGTTCAACAGCATTAGTTTATTATTTCCATACTATTACCCAGGCTTAAAGTTCAGATTAAAAAAAAACTCCTTCAGCACGAGTTCCCAGGTCTTACTAAATTGCTACACTAGACATACGTCTCTATGCAGTTAGGAGTGAAACATCACAGTTTTGCTAACTCTTGAAATTCTACTGAAGAGCAGAGAAATTACACTTGAGGCTCAAAATGTCATGTAGCATTTTTCATTAATTTAAAAATGGCATTCTTTAAAAAAAATGCGATAAGTAGAACGCTCTAAGGCAGTGTTAACACATTCATTGGTCACAGGTCATATAAATACACACAAACATGCTTGCATAGACATAATTCTTTTTAATATGTGTACATTCCATTGCAACATTAAATGTATGGATGAACATACAACAATTTATTGCTCTACAATTTGTTCTCAAAATTAGTGGCTTTCTCAGTTCAGAATTTAATTAAAATGTGCTACTCTGAATCCTGTCGCTTAATTCGGCCATACCCCCCCCCCTATTTTCAGCCTCCTTCCCAGAACCCCCATTATCCGTACCCACGCATGATTACTCATGCAAAACTGACATTAGAAGTAAGGTCTCCCACCAGCCATTTATCACACACACGGCCAACAAGCTAGCCTAGAAGCAAAATATGCCATTAATTACCTGTGCTTATTTTATTGCACTGATTTGGCCAGGAAGTCATCCCCACTCCTGGAAGCTAACCCCCTCCTCCAAAATCCCTGTATCCATGGCAGTGATGCACTCCATATGATGACCTGGTGGGCAGGCTGTCTCCCTGGAAACAGTTGGTTCCCTCCTGGCAAATGACTGCTGATGTTTACTTCCAAGAACTGCTGGATAGAATTTCCTTCGAGGGTCACGAGGGTGGGCCCACGATGTGTTATGTAGACTGTGACATTTTGTGTGTAAAACACACATGATACTCTCAAGAAATTTGTTTAAGTAAAGGATGATTTTTTGGCATAACTAAATTTTTTATCACACATTTGTGAAGACAGACATATCTTGATCACATTCACTTGGTTATGACAGTGGCGGGCTCTAGTCGCAGTTCCCGGTCACACTGCCAGTAGCTCAGTCGTGCTAAGACCAAACATCACCTTACAACAGGTCAAGCTGGTTACAAATCACCCCACCCCACAGTCAGCTCTTTCAGACAGCAGCGAATCCTTGGCTGAGTCAAGTTAAAGCCACTGTTAGTGTACAACGACTTTCTTAGCTTAACTGAACAACTGGTGTTGGTTGTTTTGTGGGACATTGCAATACTGAATTTCTTAGTGTTTATTATGTCTCTGTTGGTTAAAAATAATATCTATAAATATGTGTTTATATTGTCACCTATCATCTCTTAATATTTAAAAAAAAACGCATGATATAGCTTTGAAATAAAATATGCCAGTTTTATGACATGTATAGACCACTTTATGGCAGTAAAAGACAGAACAATGAATTTTCAACAATTAAGATGAAATATAAGGTTCTTCATCACATGATTTCTTGCTCGGTCAAATTCTTGTTTTACACAAGTTCTGACGGTAAATCTACTATAGCAATAAAGATTAAAACATGATATTGTTAGTTTAGACGTAGCTTGGTATCGAAACAGTGAGAGAGTTGTGGCCGTTTGAGTATACAAAACTCCCAACTAGCTGTGTGTCCATTAACCAATGAAAACTGTTGTACATTTTTTTTAATACTGCGCACATGTCCTCTCTCGCCATGCTGGCATTGCACAGTGTGTGACAAAACAATACTGTATGTGGCGGTGACCAACTCGAAGGCTCAGTGCTGTTATTTGAGCCAAAACGTGGCTCAACAAGTTGCATAAAATCTTGTGTCTGCCTCTAAGGATTGTAAGGTTTACATACATGTAAAACAACTGAAACTTGGTATCTCCAGCCTTGTTGAACTTCAGCTACATTTACGTGTTCTAATGTGCTATTACTGAGCTTTGCCAATCCTTTCTGATGTCATTCCTGTCGACTAACAACATAATTATTGTAAAATCTATTACATGATTAAACATTTAATTGTTGGAAGTTTTAGTATTATGGTTAGATCATATGACTGTTTGTGAGATAAAAACCCATAGAAATAGCTTAGAGTTTGTTGGATGTTTCTAGTGTCATGTTTTACGTCTGTGCATCTTTTCAGCTCGTTCGATTCACGCCACCGAGAGAGGTCACCCCGCCCCGATTACGTCAGTCCGATTTTCAGTCATACCAGAAGCTTACGTTCACGCCACCGGCCGATTTGACCGATGATGTTGACTTTCCGTCCCCACCACCATCGATAGCGCCTCCTACAGAGAGTGTCCGGAAGGTTATGCTGAGGCAATCGTGAAGATGTTCATGGAGACACTGATCGCTATATGTTCATGGAGATGCTGATCGCTATATGAATAATGATGGACATGCGTTGTTTGCTGTATTATTGTTACTTGTAGTTAGGACTTGTTAGCCTTTAGAACGGACAGGTCATAATGAGATGCTTCATTGAATAAGTTCTGCACTTCAGTGACTGTGTGGACAATCCTGTTGGACATCCCTGTTGGACATCCCTGTTGGGTATCCCTGTTGGGTATCCCTGTTGGGTATCCCTGTTGGGTATCCCTGTTGGGTATCCCTGTTGGGTATCCCTGTGGGTCCTTCTCCGCGTTTCTGGGAAATCAGGGAAAGATGCCAGATTCTGTTGAGTCATTGTGGGCAACGTTAAGTCCTAGCTTTTTATGACATACCCTTGCTAGCAGAGAGTAGAGATGATTTTATTGAAAACATGCGCTTTTGGCATTTCAGCTGCTTATGTAACTGTCTTAATGTTGCCTCAGAGCACTTTACTGTTCTGTTTCTAAGAGCAGACAGTCTTCTCCGTGAGAACAGATGGTCTTCTCCGTGAGAACCGCAGACCAACTGCATTAATATACACAAACCTTTTGGAAATAAAGTGCGTTTTGTTGTCATATTTACCCACATGGTGCTTTTGGTGTGTGTGCTTACATTTTATATGTATACACATCACTTGCTATTTATACCTTTTGGCCTGTGCATAGTTTTTTATCATGTATTTATTTTGCCTAGCTCACGAAGAAAAGTGCCTTTTGATAATTATTTTACAAGTTAATCTATATTAAGGGAGTGAATGCAGTGCCAGTATTTAGAGCTATTTGCAACGTTGAATATTACACAATTTATCCAGCTTGCCACGCTGATATGATAACCATATAGCAGTATACAATACCTTATGGAATTTATGTTTATAATCTATCAAAATGTGAACATCTTGCCATTGTGGGCAGTGGTTCAGACAGAATACAGACACAGGAGTCATTGGCAGTGAATCGGTCCAAGAGAGGTAGCGGGATGCTGATGGATCGGCCTGTAGACTGCCAGGAATGCAATGTGGGCAGGCGCCATAGACATATTATAGACCCTGTAGATGTATTGCAGGAGTTCATGTGTTCATCATTATACTCATCTCATGATACCTGTGTGTTCGCTGCCAAAGCTACTGCGCAATATCCAATGTGTGCTACATTCACTGAAGCTGTATTGATGATTACCCACTCTATTGTAATCATGTAGAAGAAGTAAATCTGTCGAATGTGCTTTCACTTTAAGTGTTTGTACTGATATGTGTTCTCTGTAGTTGTACTGATCTGTAGAACGCAGAAAGCACTGGTGATCATCTGGCAAATAAATTGGCAGTTTATGTTACGACTGTCAAATCATTATTGAAATCTTGGAGTTTACATATTGCAGTGATGGCACAGTCTTATGAAGGCTTTCATCTGCTCTGTTATTATTTATTGTAATTTTTTGTATTTGTGTTATCTTTTTTAGCGTGTTTACGGTTGTGTTTTGTGTGCCTGTTGCATTAAGTGCCAACTGCCTGGTATTCCCCATGAGGCTAAGGATGCTGGCGGATGTGTGCACAGATTCTGTCACCTTCATTCCATGTGTGTGTCTATTCGAGCTGTTCCTCTCGTATTAGTGCAGTTTCTTTGTCTTAGTATTTTGGTGCAATATGTTTTGTCAAAAATGCTGATTAACATTTGAATTGTGTGAGGATGGCACATAGGATGCCTATGAGGTTTTGATGCAAATGATGATGTTTGTAATGCATGATGACGACATGTCAAGTAACTGTGCTGTGCTCATGTGGACAAATAATTAAAGAATAGTGTTCACTGCTGTTCCGAACTGTGGATATTTGTTCGACAATGCCGAAAATTGACGCCAAAAAAAATGTTATCCACATTTCTTGTTGGCATCTACTGAGTGAAGTGAATCACCTGAAGGAATGCTTCAGGATGTTCTCTGTTGTAGTTAGTTTAAGTCCCACTTACAGCCATGGCTTCATGTCTAAAACATATAATTATATATATATTTATACTTAAACTGACGTAGTTTCTATTTATTTCAAGTCTGGATTGTTGAACTTGAATACCTTACTCTGAGATGGACAGCCATTTGCAATTTTGAGGGAACATGCTGTCAAACGTGAACTGTTTCTTCTACTGTTAATGTTACTGATGTTTTCTATGCTGTTTGTGTGCTAAATAAATGTGCTAGTTGACATTGTGTTGGTGTTTGTTGATATCAGCCAAAAAAAATATTTAATTGCTCCTTAAATATTTATGAAATGACCAGCGAAATGTACACCAGTGGTTTTTTTGTATTTTGTGTTGTTGTCATTGTGTGTTTGTGTGCGTGCGTGCGTGCGTGCGTGCGTGTGTGCGTGCGTGCATTCATGTATTCATGCATGTGATGCACATGGTTCATGTGAATAGTTATTATGGATGGAATGTGCCTACAAGTGTACATGTAACAGTTGGTCATGACAGACAGAGACGGAAAGACGGACGGATGGAGGGAGGGACAGATATCTGCATGTTGGTTGGATGAAAATTTGAAACTATATGAAGGACAACCAAAACAGTTGTTTATGACATGATTGTTGTGTGAATGCATGGTGTGTTATCAATAATGCTGCAGCTTCTGCCAGTGTGTGTGCCAGGGTGGGGGATAAGAGGGTGTTTCCCTACCTATGGGTCAGAAAATGGGTACACAATACTCAGGGTGATAATTTAGGCAAAGTAAATTACATGAGAATTTTGGTAGACTTTACAATGTGTCCCTTGGGTAGCAAGTTTACAAAATAATTTTTTTTCATGTGACAAATTGTCCCTTCGATAGTGAATTTACAAATTTTTTTTTATGTGTGACTCTTGGGGATGTCCTGACCCCATCAAAGGTCATACACTGGCATATGAAGGAACTGAGTCCTACCTCAGGGTATGGGTCTGCTCAGTTTGTCTGTGTTCCTGCTCAGTTTGTCTGTGTTCCTGCTCAGTTTGTCTGTGTTCCTGCTCAGTTTGTCTGTGTTCCTGCTCAGTTTGTCTGTGTTCCTGCTCAGTTTGTCTGTGTTCCTGCATGTTTGCTTGTTGTCTTGTTTCTTCACATTTGAATGCACATTCATTCTGTGTGATTCTTCCATGCCCTTTTGAACGTGGTGGCTTTTGGTTACTGTGATTCTGCGAATGATGCATTGTGGTTAACGAAACAGTTACATAATTGTTTGATGCGGAATATGCATGTCAAGACAGTGATCACTCTCCAGCCATGTTAGTGTTCACGTTAAGAGCAGCTATCACAAACTTTTACCAGGAAATGTTTTTTTTCTAGTTCTTTAACTGAATAATTTCCCTTCAAGTTTTACCATACTTAATGCATATTTTTAATTAATATATGTATTCAAAGTTTCAGTACATCAAAAAATGTATTAGTAGTATACCATTAGTGTCAATGATGGCAGATTAATTAATCATGAACTCAATCATTCTACCTCACACAAAGCCTGAAATAGTGTTCAACCCTTGTCTCTATGAGGCACACAATACTACATAACTAATATTATGCTAGCAAGCTGACTACAGTGAGTATATCTGATAAATTAAGTATGTGTTAATTAAATAATTGTAATCTTTATTAATGACAACTTTAAGTTTATGTTAAACTATATCCATGACCAACAAACTGACATTTTAAACAAATCTTCAGAATTCCTAAGTACAATTATTTTGTTAATTATATTTAAATGTTTTTATGTGTGTGTGTTCCTTATAATTAGCCTAGCACTGAAGGTGTTATAACCCCCTTAAGTGTTTAACTGTTGCGGCATTCAATGGCAATGAATATTCATATTTTCACAAATATTCATGGCGGTTTGCATTGCATCATTCCTGTGTCATTTTGTGGCACCTGAGCCTGTCTGTTTGAAATAGATAACAGTAAAACTGCATGGTTTGAATCTAGTTAAGAGTGACATGTATTGCATCTATACCATCAAAACACAAACTTGGTGTACTGTAGATGCTATTGTTTGCGGAATGTCATTAAATAATCTGCTATTCATCCTTTGTGTGGCAGCATGCAGCAGTATGTTAGATAAACTAATACTTAATACTAAACCACCTGAAATTGAGAAGAAAACCAAGGGTGCCCAGATGATTAATATTAAGGGTACGTATGTTAACCTGTCTAGGCATGTATAAATGTAATATCCCTGAAATGACACAAGCATGAGGATAACAGAAAACCCATGTAAATTACTCCCCAATCGTTTAGCTGCTTGCTCAGTGTACAGCGTTTAAAATCCTTGCTTTTATAGATGACAGCCATGGCTTCAGATAGGATCCTATGCTTGAACAATTCTTTACATATTTTCTCAGTTAATTTCTCTCTAATTGTGATACTGCTGTGAGAACTGGCCCTGGTGTGGTTTTATGTAAACTTTATGTTCTGCTAAAAAAGATAGCTTCAGCAAAACACGATTACCTGTTGGTATATAAAATAATAAAAATGTCCGGACAGTTTCAAAAGGCAAATGCTTATGTCAGTTGTATTAGTTATAAAGTGTCAAAGGAACTGTTAAAATAATGAGACATCATGTTCAACAATGACAAATCAAATGATGAAGCTGTCTTATATATTTGGTTCAACCCTAACCCAAACCATGTCATTTTACTTAGTTGGCAAAGCTGGTTTTATCATCATAGGTTTATGGTTGAATAACACATGGTTCACGGTTAGATAGGCACAACATTCCAGTTTTAGAATCACACTTGATCAGTTTCAGAATCTCAAGCCTCTCTAACATTAGTCTTAATCCAATGTCCCAATAAGACACTGATACGTTTATCTTAATAATTTGTCCAATCGTGTTTTGCCCCTTTATTTCCCTGTTGTTAAGGCAGAGATTTGTTCACTTGTAACCACAAACATTGTACATAGGAAAGTTCTGTTTAATTTCTACGCTAAATATTACATGTGCATATGTCAGATAGATCGACATATACAAGATGACAAATGTACAAGTGGTTATCTCACAAGTATCTGTAGCTAAGAACATCACATAATTTAGGAACTATGTAGACACTAAAAAATGGTCAACTTTGGCCTACTTTGTTTGCTGTTGACGGAACAAGATGCACCAATCTATGGTGATGAACCTTTGCCTATTTTTTGCTGTAGTATTCATGCATTTAATCCATTAAATCTCTTGCATATAGATGAGCAAAACAAACATGCATATCCACTTGTTGTTTTGGTCTGACTTGCAACTTTGTTTGTTTGTAAGTTGTTTGTTTGTTGCGTCGTTCCTGTGTGTTCATTGCTCGTTGTTCTGTTGAACAGACGTACCGGCGACAGACAGCTACCGTGTAGACACCTGGCCCACTCCACAGATGTGGGAGAGCAACGTCGCTGTAAGTTTAATCTCTCAACTCACATATCATGCTCCATCTACACAACAATTTGCTTGGTTTCCTCTACTTTGTGTTCCTGGAACTGAACTCAACCTGGGCAAGCGCTTTCTCTGTATCTGGAAATCTGGAACTAACTCCCCATCACTTTAAAATCATTAGAAACTGTAGCTACCTTCAGCAAAACACTATTCTTTTAAAATTGCATGTCCACCATAAATCTTCAGATATATGAAACAGGTCTTGACAAAGACTTACAGAGTCACCGGATTGCAAAACATAATTAAATGTGATTAAATAATTCACATTGAAGCTGCACCTGGTGTCATATGAAAGATCTCTGATGTAGGGTTGCTCACAGATTGTATGAGATTTATGTATGATTGATGATAATAAACACATTGATAGCAGTGGTAGAACATGCTGACCATGTGTAAGCACATTGATAGCAGTGGTAGAACATGCTGACCATGTGTAAGCACATTGATAGCAGTGGTAGAACATGCTGACCATGTGTAAGCACATTGATAGCAATGGTAGAACATGCTGACCATGTGTAAGCACATTGATAGCAGTGGTAGAACATGCTGACCATGTGTAAGCCCCACAGCTCTAGACATTTTGATAAGAGCAGTATTGCATGCCAAGAAGTTGTTTGTTTTGTTGGCAAGCAGCAGTCTCCACCTGTGCCAAGTCTTCAGCTGAAGCTGATGAGTTTTCTCACTCCACTATCCACACTGATCATGTTAACCCTTTCTTTGCCTTATCTCCATAATGTTGGTGCAGCTTATTACAAGGAATCACATATGGGAAGTTATGTAATATATTTATTTAGGGGTCATCATGCTTCAAAGACCCAATGTGATATATTCTTGAAATCAAGTCTCACTTAAAATAATATTGACTTTAACTCTAACTTTAACATATTGGAGGTAATGTGACACTTTGAACAAGAGATATGACTTTCTCACACAGAAAAGATTGAAGACAGTGTGACTATTATAGATCTATATCAGTTCTAATTCTCAGATTCTGATAACCAATGATTGCAAGTGTGACATTAGACCACTGGTAACTTCTGTTGCTTTGAAATTCTTGGACAGTCTCAAATTGGTTTATAATATAAAATTCCATACATCACCAGTGGTGATGTATCGTATATAGTGTCCACCCTCTCTTCCAAATAATATTATGGTAAGACCCTGTAATTACAGATTGAACTTGTCTTTTGCTTGTCTTATGTATGTTGTGACTATGTAGTCGTAACAATGTAGTCTCGACAATGTAGTCATGACGATGTAGTCATGACAGTGTAGTCATGACGATGTAGTTGTGATGATGTAGTTGTGATGATGCAGTTGTGACGATGTAGCTGTGACGATGCAGTTGTGACGATGTAATCGCGATGATGTAGTTGTGACGGTGTAGTTGCGATGGTGTAGTTGTGATGATGTAGTTGTGATGATGCAGTTGCTACGATGTAGCTGTGACGATGCAGTTGTGACGATGTAATCGCGACGATGTTGTTGCGATGATGTAATTGTGACGGTGTAGTTGCGACGGTGTAGTCGTGATGATGTAGTCGTGACAATGTAGTTGTGATGATGTAATGGTGCTGATGTAGTCATGAAAATGTAGTCGTGACGATGTAGTCGTGACGGTGTAGTCGTGACGGTGTAGTCGTGACGGTGTAGTCGTGACGGTGTAGTCGTGAAGGTGTAGTCGTGACGATGTTGTTGATGTAGTGATGACTATGTAGTTGTGATCTTTGTTGTCTACAGCCAGTGACTGGGGAGAATCTGTGTCGAGTGTGTCAGAAGCGGGTCTACGAGATGGAGAAAGTGATTGCTGACGAGGTGATCTACCACAAGACCTGCTTCAAATGTAACCACTGCAAGCGGGTACTCAGGTACACTGTCAATACCAGCAATGTGAATATTAAAAAACAGAATTGATACATATATGACAAGGGTATATCATGCATTGATGAAGGATTGCTGAAGTCTCAATAAGCCAATGGCTTCCTTAAGGTTGTAAATATGAGATTTAAAAAAAAGGTTTTAGGTTTTACCAAGCTAGGCCTATATATGCCTTAGACGTTTATTTAACAAAGATGGAATAGACTGTGTGTCACTGAGCGATACACTTTTTTAATTAAATGGTACTTTTATCACCAAATAATTCATTGGCTCTTAGATGGTTCTGAATTAAATTTCTTTGTTATTTTGTATTGAATATGTCATGGAAAAACGTCTTAGATTTTCACAGTATTGGTCTGAAAAAGGCCTTAAATCTGCCCAAAGCCACAATCCATGTCTTAATTGAGTTAAAAAAATTACAAAATATTATTTATTTAGACACTGCAGCAGATGTTTCCATAAACTAATCAATGTAGTTTTGCAGCTGATGTGTTTTCAACCTCACATTGCCATTGTTGAATGTGTTATGGCTTCTTTCAGTCTCGGTAACTTTGCTTCAATCAGCGGACAGCTTCTGTGCAAGCCACACTTCATGGAACTGTTCAAAACAAAAGGTACACAGCTCATGTCTTCGCATTGTTTCTGTACAGAGTCTGAAGTTACTGTTCTGTGCTAATCAATCAACTAACTCTAGATAACTTATTAAAAATAACATGATACGTGCCACACACCACTTACTGCACACAATTTAAGAACCACTACAAACCAACTATTGTACTTGACAGATATGAGGAATTTCACCTTGCTGTGATGTGTAACGTGTAATGTTTGACCTGGTAAATCTTGTTGTGGTGTGTGACGTGTAATGTTTGATCTGGTTAGTCTTGCTTTGGTGTGTAAAGTAATGTAATGTTCACCGTGATGATATTTTAAATTTAAACCACAAGAACAGAGGACAGTTAATATTCTTGTTAAAAACGAGGCACAACCATCTTAGTTTTATTAATATAGATGCAGTAGATTGTTGAATTGGTGAACGTTCTTGTTTTTCTTCGCTTGTTTCTGTATGTGCTTAAAAGCAAGCTTTGAATGAAAACTAGATGTTCTTTTAAGACTGTATTTTGGTTTCATTTTCTCGCTGTTGTTTTTAATGTGTTTGCAACTAATACTTCGCTGATGCATGCTTATTTTTCTACGGGATTTTTGCAAGGTTTCTTATATCTGAATACAATGCGTTTTGTGTAAATTTTAAATTTCGCCTTTTCAGATGTTCCTTTCTGCTAACATTTTAATCATAAAAGTGTGAATTAATTTATTTCAATAATTAACTAATGCTCATAATATCACCTTTCTTACATTTAACTTAATCTTATTGCAGTTGTACAATTAAGGATTATGTCAGAAAGATTTCTTTCAGTGTGAGACAACTACCCTTTAAAGTTCAAATTAATTTCTGTTGATGACCAGTTGGTTACCTTTCTTGTAAATTAGCATACAAAGACTGGATCATGGTCATATTATGCAAATGACGCTGGGCTACAAAAAGTTTCTGTACGTGTAAACATTGATTGGATTGTATTTCAACCAGGGAACAAGGCAAGCCCCAATGTAATTTTAATGAAGTAAAGTAGAAAGAGGGCGGCGTCTGCAGAGTTACTAGTAAAATGCATCATTGAAGGTTAATTTTGAGCAACATTTATTCCTTCATAAATTTTGCAAAATGATTGCACCTGATAAATGTGGAAAAAATAAAATAAATATCATTAGCAAATTTCTGCAAACTGTTTAACTTTATTTGTAATGTATAATGTTATAAATGAACCCTTTGACACATCCTTAGCTTTGGTTCTGCTACTTCAGATCTTGTTTGACCTGTTCTTGTGTGTTCATTACTTTGTGTGCTGTGCGCATGCGTGTGGGTGCTAAACTTGCTCGATTCAAACACAGGGAATTACGAGGAAGGCTTTGGCATGCAGCGGCATTCAAAACGCTGGAGCAAGCAGGCTCGGCCATTGCAGTCGAAGTCAGGTATGATGCTGATTGGTTGATTGTTCTGCACAGCGGTGTTGGTGTTGATGATCGCGCCTACAGAACGCACACATTTCACAAAGTTATTTTTTATTTTGATGGTTTTACACATTGCAGCTAGTGAAGTTGTGCAATGCATTCTTACAAGAGCACACAGCTACCGAGTCAAACCAGGGTTGCCAATTGGCCCATTTCCTTTCATCCTGTATTCCAGTTTTGGACCCTATAATTTTATTGAAACAAACCTTGTTTTCATGATAGTTGCTGCAGATTTGACAAAACAGTTTCTGACTCAACATAATCATCAAAGCTTTCCATGCGTTGGAGACATTTTGCAAATGTGACAATGAACTGTACACATTGTGCATTTTGTCAGCATGTTTCTTGATATAAAACTTTGCTCGTGCAAAGACAAATCTCATCCAGATTTCATGAAAAGTTGTCCTTAGTTTCTTTTATCTGTTAAAAAGACTGTCATTCATTCATTTTAAAATGCATATTAAATTACGTCTTGAGTACTTAATGTTAATTGTAAATAAACCAATAAATAAGGTTTTTTTAATAAAACGACATAATCTGGGAAAAAGTTATTCAGACATAAAATATTTTATGGTGATTTTAATTTATGCAACATGAAATATATGATAAATTGCAATTTCCATATTAAGTTGCAGAACACGAATACTGTGTAACATTTGAAATGTTGCAACCTGTAAAATGGTTTAAGTTGACAACCCTTGGGTTTCTATCCTTAAAGCCATAAGCACATGACAGTGTTGGTTGCTTTGTTCTCTAACTGGAATCAAAGCAACCTAATGCAGCATTGAGGCACATAGAAGACGAGAGGTTTGTTGTCCCGTGCATGATTAAGTATGACTTACCAGCAAAGTGAAAGTATACTCCATGTAGGTGGCTTTGCAACTCACATAGGGTGTCCTAAGCAGCATCGCCTCCTCATCTTGTGGATGTCCCAGAGTTCTAAATAAGCTTCGGCTTCTGAATTAAAACATTAATATGAACAGATAATGAAGTGAAACATAGAAAGTGAAGTAAATGATGAATCACTATTAAATATTACAACAAATGTTGAATTCTGCTGAATTTATCTATGCACATGAATTTTTATATTTCCCCCAATGTTTTTCACTGCAGTATCATTACAAAGCTTTCAAAGTCCTCCAAATAATTGTTGGGATATTCCCAGGATGACGAGATGTTGCTGGGAGCCTGTTTCCTTGCTGATGCTGATGCTTACTGTTCAAGCTGCCTTGTATGTTATTATTTACTTGTAAAATTGCATTATTCATAACAGGTATTTGAATTAACAAAATTACATCAATATCAATGTTTTGGCATTATTTAAGTCCTGTTACTATTGTTATTCTGTTGCAAATGTATTGTGAATGCTATAACCAAACCAGTTATTTTTGTGTGCAGTATAATGTCGTGTTAAAGAAAGATGATGAAAGCGACAGGGGTCAATTATATATTAATTAATGTTAATGTTTCAAAGGGAACGGTTTGAAACGTTTGTTCTTGGCCGTATTGTCAGTATTTTTGTGTGCAGTATAATGTCGTGTTAAAGAAAGATGATGAAAGCGACAGGGGTCAATTATATATTAATTAATGTTAATGTTTCAAAGGGAACGGTTTGAAACGTTTGTTCTTGGCCGTATTGTCAGTAGTTGTTCTGCACTAGAGAGTACTGTCTGCTCCTGACGTCACCTCGTACACTACAGAATACTACATCATATTTTATCTGGCTGCCATATGTTTACGGTAACATTACTTCGTCGACATCTGGAAATAATAATTATTATTGTTTCTCATTAATATAAGAGGTATCAGTAATTATAATTTTGTGTAACATATGTCTAGCTGTATGGGTTGGTCCGGCTGGACATTAGTGGACCTCAGTTAGTTGTGGTCAATCAGTGAAGCAACCATGAGTGTGGGTATGTTTGGATTACCGATTCGTTATGTCAAGCACTGGACATGGATTCAAGATGTTGAAGGTTAGCTATCTTGCATACTGCTTATGTAATTTGTATGTGGTGACATGACTGTTGGTAAGGTCATGTGGGGACATAACCGTTGGAAGGGACGTGAGGTCACATGACTGTTGGTAGTGTTATGTGGTGACATGACTTATGGTAGGGTCATGTGGTGACATAACTTGGTAGTCATGTGGTGACATGACTATTGTTAGGGTCATGTGTTAGTCATGTGGATGTAAGTATGACTTGACCATAGTCATGGGTACCGCCCCTTTTATATTCCAATTAAATTCTTTAATTCAGACACAACTACACATACAACGGTACATATATAGGTCAAGATAATGTAAAAAAATATATATAACATGCCTGGATCTTCACGTTCTAAAAATAAGGCTTTTAGCCTTGATATGTTCTGTATTGCAGGTGATGTAAAAATAAAATGGGTGTTTTCTAAATATAGTATTAAAGAGAACAGCAGTACAAGTTGTATAGCAGCACAGAACAGCAGTACAGATTGTATAACAGCACTAAAGAGAACAGCAGTACGGGTTGTATAGCAGCACTAAAGAGAACAGCAGTACGGGTTGTATAGCAGGACTAAAGAGGACAGCAGTACCGATTGTATAGCAGGACTAAAGAGAACAGCAGTACGGGTTGTATAGCAGGACTAAAGAGAACAGCAGTACGGGTTGTATAGCAGGACTAAAGAGGACAGCAGTACAGATTGTATAGCAGGACTAAAGAGAACAGCAGTACAGATTGTATAGCAGCACTAAAGAGAACAGCAGTACGGGTTGTATAGCAGGACTAAAGAGAACAGCAGTACTGATTGTATAGCAGGACTAAAGAGAACAGCAGTACAGATTGTATAGCAGCACTAAAGAGAACAGCAGTACGGGTTGTATAGCAGGACTAAAGAGGACAGCAGTACCGATTGTATAGCAGGACTAAAGAGAACAGCAGTACGGGTTGTATAGCAGGACTAAAGAGAACAGCAGTACGGGTTGTATAGCAGGACTAAAGAGGACAGCAGTACAGATTGTATAGCAGGACTAAAGAGAACAGCAGTACAGATTGTATAGCAGCACTAAAGAGAACAGCAGTACGGGTTGTATAGCAGGACTAAAGAGGACAGCAGTACTGATTGTATAGCAGGACTAAAGAGAACAGCAGTACAGATTGTATAGCAGCACTAAAGAGAACAGCAGTACGGGTTGTATAGCAGGACTAAAGAGGACAGCAGTACTGATTGTATAGCAGGACTAAAGAGAACAGCATTACAGATTTTATAGCAGCACTAAAGAGGGCAGCAGTACACGTTGTATAGCAGGACTAAAGAGAACAGCAGTACCGATTGTATAGCAGGACTAAAGAGAACAGCAGTACCGATTGTATAGCAGGACTAAAGAGAACAGCAGTACAGATTGTATAGCAGGACTAAAGAGGACAGCAGTACACGTTGTATAGCAGGACTAAAGAGAACAGCAGTACCGATTGTATAGCAGGACTAAAGAGAACAGCAGTACAGATTGTATAGCAGGACTAAAGAGGACAGCAGTACAGATTGTATAGCAGCACTAAAGAGGACAGCAGTACACGTTGTATAGCAGGACTAAAGAGAACAGCAGTACCGATTGTATAGCAGGACTAAAGAGAACAGCAGTACAGATTGTATAGCAGGACTAAAGAGGACAGCAGTACAGATTGTATAGCAGGACTAAAGAGGACAGCAGTACACGTTGTATAGCAGGACTAAAGAGAACAGCAGTACCGATTGTATAGCAGGACTAAAGAGAACAGCAGTACCGATTGTATAGCAGGACTAAAGAGAACAGCAGTACCGATTGTATAGCAGCACTAAAGAGAACAGCAGTACAGGTTCTCTAGCAGCACTAAAGAGAACTTACTGTGTAACACATTGATATAATTACCCAATTAAGCTCTGGAAATTAATTAGTGTTGTAACAACATAAATTAACTTGGCTACGTAACAGCTTTACTAAATTACTTTTTGTGACTGTAAAGTGATGTTAGGTGTCATAAAAATTCCAGGTTTCTTATCAGCATGCGGGTTTGAAAACAGGTGCCACAAAATTTTATTGTTTTCTAAATACACTTTTTTGTTCAACAAGCGATAAGCAAGATCTGATTCATGTTGAATTGATTCATTTATGGCCTTTCCGCTTCCCCGCCAGTGGAAAAATACTTGGTACATTTCTGAAGTGGTTGATGACTGAGAACAGCCCCCAACATACTAAGAAAACAAAAAACCTCATCCCTCATTTATTTTTACGACAAGTTCTGATGAGAAACCAAGATTTTTTATTTGGCCTTATAGATGCATTCCTGTCAATATTAAAATATTTCTTATTAAGCTAACATGATAGTATGCGCCACACCCAATAGTTGGTTTAATGGTGTGTAAGGTGTGCATTTTAAATGCTATTTATAAATAAGGCTGTGTGACCAGACACCTGAGTACATCGTCCCTGCAAGCAGGTGGTCTCGGGTTACCTGTGGGCTGGTGACAGGTGTGACGTGGATTATCACCTTGTACAATGATAATACAACCAGCAGGTGCTGTGGCCTTGTAGTTGTTGTGCTGTTTCAACACGATGTCCAAGGAATGTGGGGCACAAGGATTACATGGATTCGACTTGATTTCAGTAGTGTAAGATGTGATGAAGGGAATATGTTGTAAAGATTACACGGTGTTTGGAATACGTTGTAAAGATTACACGGTGTTTGGAATACAATGAAGTCACTAGTCGGTGCAACAACAGTTCAACTTTCAGCATGCTGGTGAATGTTCTTATGAAATAGAGTTGTGCATTGAAACATGTTTGTGGTTTACATCACTGGTTGAAGACTTAAGTGATGAGGAGAGGAGTTCTTCCCTGTGCAAGGCTGGACTTACTAGACCTTTAAAGACAGCAGGAAGACAGTGGGGAGACTGTAGGCAGAACGTTGCCAACCTCTTGCAGTAGAGATCTGAAGGTGTGGCAACAATTATAAGCCATTCAGGATTTAATGAAGAGAGATGTTTCCAAGCGCACTGATTCATCCTGGTTTTATCCAGGAACTCTCAATGATGTTAATTCTTACCCACATCAAATGAATGCCATGGATTATGTCATCAACTCTGGACAATGGTTATTTTCTGATATATGCAAAATAAGAAATGACTGAAGGACTAGACAGTTGGAACCACCGAATATTCTACACACACATTTGCACACAGAACTGGCAACTGTGCACCAACAATGGGCAAACAGGTCAGGTCAAAAGTCATAGCCAAACGTAAGACGCCTTCTTGGTATCGCCAAATGCACCATGATGTCATCCACCCTGACGTAGACCACCCTACTCTACCTTCATGCCTTGTGGAGAGTGCCTCAGGTGGGTTACGGAGGGAATTACAGACTGGGGACGTTTGTAGACAAAGTGCCAATACAGTTATCTGTTTGGTGTTGACAGAATAATGTTGACAAGTGGCATACAGGGTGTATTTAGGATCCAATGGCCTAATGCCCCCCCCCCACAAATACTGATGTTGCCAATGATTTGCCTAACAAATGCCAGTCAAAAACTGGTCTGGCTGCGGTTTCTATTAACTTGTATGAGTCATTCAGGTACTGCTGCGAGTCTGTTTTATTAGTAGACTAGAGAATTTGTTACTGATGTATGAGATAATCAGTGAAGGTTAAGTCACCTTTTCTGCTGAGAAAAAGTGTTCTGGGTTTAGCCTAATCTGCCTGTAGCATGTGTAATTTTTGTGTATGTCTGTAGATGTGTATGTTGCTCAGCATTGAGTGATTTTTTAATAGTCATTCCTGAATCCAAGACAAAAACTTGTGAAAATAACAGGGACTGTGCCTCATCTAAACAACTGTTCTATTGGTAATAGTCTGATTTCATCAGATACCCAAGAAATAACAGCCTTGAATACGTGTACATGTTTATGGTTTGTTTGCCCATTACATGGGGACATTGTCTCTGTTGTGGAATGTAGAAGGGTTGCTTCATGTTTATTTTGGCTGTCTGTGTTAGGAATATGTTTTTTTTCTGGTAAGGTTTCACATTTTAGTTCAACTAGTTTCAAGTCTAATTAACAATTGTAAGTTGTTAAGTGTAAGTGAAGTTTTGGACTATTAAATAAAAACTTTATGTATTACTGAAAAGGAAATTTGTGACTGAGAAATAACAGTGTTTATTAAGAACAGAATATAAGGTAATATTTGTGGCAGTCTGGTTCAGACGTTTTTGGTCATGTCTCATTGATTACCAGATGATTTCAGGTGACGTCGGTCTACCAAAATATAAATATGATTGTTAAGTTTCTGCTTCTTCCTTACAACATACAATTATTTAACAAGATTTAACAAGATTGCCACCCAAACAACAAGTTCCAGATGGCAAGTAGACAAGGAAGCCATTGGCTTATCGAGAGTCCAACATCTCATCTATGTGTAGACTGCCCTTATCAAATATCTGTCAATTCTATTTTTAAACCTATTCACACTACTAGCATTAACACAATCATTTGGCAGTTTGTTCCGTTCATTTATCACCCTCTATTTACTGATATATTATTATTATTGAATGCGTGTACAGTTCGGATCAAATAAATTTTCTTCTGATCTGCTTCTGTCTGAATATTTTCATACAAGGAATTACTTTGTCTGTGGTTATTTCCTGTTGTGAACACAGAGAATACTGAGTTGTTCGAATTCCCTCCTGCAACAAAATCAACAGTTCAAAGAGCACTCCCTCCTGTAGAGTAGATGAGTATGCTGCAAAGGCACACTACTTTAGTCCTGTGACATCCTACAAGTCTTTTGACTACAAATCTCTGTAAATTCCTGTCTTCTCCTTTCAGAAGATGAATCTGCAAAACAGAAGACACCATCTCCGAGTGCCGCAGTTGAAGTGGATGGATACAGGTGGGTGTGTGGGACGGACACCAGTCAAGGCGGACAGTTGCAATTTTCTTCATTCACTTTTATGTAACTGTTAACTACCAGGTAGCAACCATTTTAACTGACTTGATAGACTGCGGGTTCTTTTTGTAGGTATATATGCACATATGCACACACCCACATATGTTCATAGACATACACACCCCAACGTGCAAGCATGCATGTACATAAATAAGTACGTACATACATATACACACAAACACACACTTATGCACCCACACGTACGCACGCACGCATGCACACACGCACACCACACACACCACACATGCATGCACATACTCAGCAGTCTTCCCCATCCCTATTCCTTACACTTACGTAGTTGTGGTCACTGAAAGTAGAGGTTGTTATGTGACAAGACACTACAAGTTGCCTGTGTCTGTGTGTCCCGCAGGAACCAGCCAGAGGTCTTCCACTTCAGCGAGACCGAGGACCAAGTCATCCAGGACCAAGAGATTGCCCATGAGACCAGGGAAAAGGAGGAGGTAGGACAAACAGTGGTCCTGCCAGATGAGGTCCATGTAACAAGGATACGTCTGACCACTCTCTACCACTACTCTGTTCCATCTTAGACAAATTATCTTTTTATCAAACAATTACATGCGATAGAAAGTTATTAGTAATTAAAAAATCTTTTGGTGAGGACTTGAAGATTATAAACTGTATAAACAAATATCTCGGAAAGGCTGGCTTTTTGGTTTGTATGGCAATGTTGTTAAATCTTAGAAAGTAATAATTTACACTTCAGAGCAAGTTATTACCTGGAGCCATGAACAATATATTTCATATTGTTAAATGTTGTATTATCACATTCAAGTATTAAGTACTGATACACTAAACACTGCAGCAAGTTTCCTCTCAAGAAATACAAGATGAGTGATGTGCCATGCACCAACAGGGCATCACAACAAAGTCTTGATATAGTGCACGTTTTGCTTTTTAAGATTCATTTCACTGAGATGTCGTCGGTGCGGACAAGATTCGAAGACATCAGCCACAATGCTCCTCCTATCTTCCCCAATCCCGTCTCCCCCAAACGGATGTCTAAGAGGGATGAACCCAAAGAAGTATCACCCCCATCCCCAATCAGCCACCCTGACGAAGAGGTGATGTCACCAGACTCGACACGTCACCTAATCGCAAAGTTTGCCAATAAAGAGGAAGACAGGGAAATGACCTCACCACCGCCAATGTCACCACGCTGGAAGCCAGTGCACCGTATTACACCACCTCGGGACCTACTGCGCGAGAGCATTGAAGATGCACAGATAAACGGCACCAGTGATGCAGAAGAAGAAGATCAAGAAGAGTTTAATCCGGATATCGTGAAGTCATCCAATGAGTACGTCATACCAGAGGAATTGCCGGTGCCTGAGAAAACTCGCAGCATTCTCGCTAAGTTCCGCTCGATGGAAGACGTGAATGCCCCACCTCTGAGTCCTACCAAGTCCGTCAAGAAACCCTTCGCTATGCCCCCAGAGTCCTCTCACAGTGCTCCGAATCTGGGTGCTGCCGACAGTGTTGTTGTCAATGGCAACGATGATGTCGACATCCAGCCGGAGGTCATCCGTCCGGATGGTCAAGAGAAATATCTGGAAGGCGAGTTCCCGGAGTATGGTTTGACAAAAAATCTGCTCGCCAGGTGGCGCACATTGGAACAGCAGAATGAAAAGAAGGCCATGTTTCCGACAACGCCGAAGTTGCAGAAGCGACAGTCGGACCCAGCTTGCGTCTTCCACCAGAAGGAGCCAGTGGAGGTCGTGCGAATGTCTGCGACAGATGACGAGGGTGAGACTGGAGGTAGGGAGGAGTGTCTTCCTGCTCACTGTTACACCCGCAACATCCTGTCCAAGTTCCAGAGCATGGAGGTGCAGGCGGAGACAAAGACACCAAAGAAGGTACAACTCCCACTCTCACTCCCAGGGGTTCACCAGGGATGTGTACAAAACTGTTCAAAGTATTGCATACATTTCATTAGTATTGCATATACAAAAATATTGCATATACTTTTCAAAAATATTTGCAATGTTCACTTTCCTAAAATTATTGCAAATACCACAAGGAGTACTTGCCAACTGATATTGCCAATATCTTGATGTTATTTGTAATAACAAATATGTGGCACTTATAAATAGCCAAAGAAAATGTTATTAATAGTCTTATAAATTGACAGCACATTATAAGTAATCAGGTTTGAGGTCATTTTTAAATATGCAAAACTCAGCATTGAAGAGCTAAAGCGTATTATAACTATGATGTGCATATATTATAATTACGACAGGATTATTAATTTTATTTAATTATTTGTTTCGTGATAATTATGTGCATATTATAATTATGACATGATTATTCATTTATCACAATTATTTGTCTAGGAATATAAGTGGACGGTGAAGGAGCCGAAGTTACTGCTGCGACCAGGATCAGCGAAGAGTCAGAGCAGCTCCTCAACAGGTGGCGACACCGATCACCACATCGATGAAAGCAGCGATGTGGACCAACAAGACGCCAACGAAATTGAAGATGTCTCGAATCATCAGGATGGAGAGGAGGAGAGTGACGAATCCCATCTTCCCGTTGCCCACACCCGGGATCTGCTCGCGAAATTCCGGCAGATGGAAGACTCGTCAATCCCGCCACCAAGCCCCGAACGCAGCACACGCATTCAGAAGGCAGCCGCGCAGCAGGTGTCAGTGCAAAAAGCTGCAGTGGCGCCACCTATCAGCAATGGAAACGGCATGAACATTGACGCAGATGAGTACGATGGTCGATTGTCGGCAGAGTTCGCACAGAGCAACATGGAGCCTGAAGCGGGGGAGTTCGAGAATGACCCCCAACATAACCCTGATGTGGTACGTGGCGACGATCGCATCGTCGAGCCACTTCCGGAGCAGGGCACAACGCGCAATCTGCTGGCGAAGTTCCAGGCACTGCAGAGCACGTACTGAACACAAACTCCTTTGTCATGCCTCGGAGTATATATCTAGTGGGCTTTGTGATGTTAACGCACAGAGCCCTTTGCTAATCCGGCCAGTGGCTACTCAACCAGCGGACGGATGAATGCGTCACCTGCGTCCGTGATATGGCTATTGAACGTTTTTGTATCAATGTTTTTGCTAAGCTAAGGTGACTGTGTTGACCGGTCAGGCTGTGGCCACATGTATTAGGTAGATTCGTCTTAACAATCGTATCGTGTAATATTATGCTGCTTGTGTGCAGGTTTATAATAATAATCATTCCATTCTATGCAGAATATGCTGTGTGCTTCTCAAGCTCTCTTCATTTGGAGTTTTGCATTTAGCATTTAAGCCACTTGACATTCCATACATGGAGTATCAGAGAATAGTGTATGTTAGCTTATGTACTGAGGATAGACGGATCTGACAGTTTTATTGATGTGTTGTATGGCAGAAAACCTCCAAGGAATCATGTGTGCAAAATTTAAAGAAAAGCTTGTAAACATATCTATCAGATTTCAAGAAACATTGAGCAAAACCAAACAATTTCGAGAAAAAACTCATTTTATTGTGATCTGACAAAGCAAAAGACAAAAATAATGTCCATATGGGTTGGGCACCACGGGATACTGGTGTTATCCACATTTATGGATGTGTTTTATTTGCACATTTTGCCTAAACAACGCAATTATTATTTTTGGTACAGCTTATGCATAATGGTTCTACTTAACAATTAATGTTGACAGCTGGTGTGTGTTGAATAAAGCAAATCTTGTGACATCACTGTGAGCACTGTGAACACCAAAGGTCACTACTGTATGGTGATAAATGTAGTCGAATCATTGTTTACAACGCTCTGTGCATTTTGCTGTCTCCATCATATTGTTAAGCTACATAGCTATAGTAATACTTGCTACCAAGATAGTAGGTTGTAAGAGTAGCAGAAGGTTAGTGTCTATAATCAATTACTATAATCAATTACTGCTTAATCATGTAAGGGATAACATTGAACGTGGATAGATTAAAGAAAGGAGAATTCATAAAAGGCACACACTTAATGTGGTAGAAATCCAGAATACCTTGAAGTGGATGCAAGGACAGAACATAGCGGTCTGCACCAACGCTGTATCCTGTCTGAAGCCGCTGGTCTGCGTGTACACCAAAAAGTATTGTTATTGCATCATAGGAAACTTCATTACAATGTAATAGTGCCTGTTGCTTCATATTTGAACCATTCAGTCATTGTTGAACTAGAAAAGGGGCTGAATATATACATAATGTGCTTATATAAAGTTAAATTTGCTATTAATTTAAGTTGGCATAAAGAAACAGTACTCGTATTGCATTATCGAATAATCTTGTTCCGTGCCAGACAGAACGACTTGGAAAGGGTCATTGTAGGAGAGGTTTGTTTGGTGGCGTCTTGAAATCAAAGACAGTTGCATTAGGGGAAGTAATCTCCTGTATGTTTGTGTGACACTGTATGTATGTTTATATAAATCTATGGATTCATCTTTGTGGAGAATTATTGTACTTTACACTAAAACACGGAAGGACTTTCTGTGCAACACTGCAACTATACCGTGACCTTACAGCAACAATAAATGTGTTAGTGCTGCTGCATGTGAAGGTGTTTCTTTATTGTATGTACAGGTCAGACAATCCATTCACATCTTCTGAATACATCTATCAAGTTTACTCACTTTCTGTGTTTTAGCTACCAACAGTTGTTTTCTTCATGAACTTAACTCATCTGTTCACCTGATGGTACGTGAGAGCCTGTTGCCTTAACATCTGTTCACCCGGTGGTACGGGACAGCCTGTTGCCTTACCATCTGTTCACTCGATGGTACGGGTGAGCCTGTTGCATTGCCATCTGGTGAACAGAAGAACTAAGTCCCAGAATTCAATTTTTTTTTAAATGATCTACCTGACTGTATCCATGAGGTATTTAAAAATAGGAATTCTGTCAAAATAAGTGGGAGACTAAGAAATGAGTACGACAGGGAAGGCTAGCCCTCCCTGTGGGTATCACAGGGAGGGCTAGACTGCAGGTGTCACAGTGTAGGCTAGACTGTGGATATTACAGGGTGGGCCAGACTGTGGGTATCACAGGGAGGGCTAGACTGGGTATTACAGGGTGGGCCAGACTGTGGGTATCACAGGGAGGGCTAGACTGTGGGTATCACAGGGAGGGCTGGACTGTGGGTATTACAGGGTGGGCTAGACTACAGTTATCACAGGGTGGGCTAGACTGTGGGTATTACAGGGAAGGCTAGACTGCAGGTATCACAGAGAGGGCTAGGCTGTGGGTATCACAGGGAGGGCTAGACTGCGGGTATCACATGGTGGGCCAGACTGCGGGTATCACAGGGAGGGCTAGACTGCGGGTATCACAAGATGGGCTAGACTGCGGGTATCACAGGGAAGGCTAGACTGCGGGTATTACATGGTGGGCCAGACTGCGGGTATCACAGGGAGGGCTAAACTGTGGGTATCACAGGGAAGGCTAGACTGCAGGTATTACAGGGTGGGCTAGACTGCGGGTATCACAGGGTGGGGTAGACTGTGGGTATCACAGAGTGGGCTACCTACATACTCCACAGCAGGTCCTAGATACTCTACAGCAGGGGTACCTACATACTCCAAGGCAGGGGTACCTACGTACTCTAAAGCATGGGGTACCTACATACTCCACAGCAGGGGTACCTCCATACTCCAAAGCAGGGGTACCTACATACTCCAAAGCAGGGGTACCTACATACTCCAAAGCAGGTGCACCTACATACTCCAAAGCAGGTGTACCTACATACTCCAAAGCAGTGGTACCTACATACTCCACAGCAGATGTACCTAGTCTAAAACAGGGATACCTACATACCCCAAAGCAAGGATACCTACATACTCCAAAGCAGGGGTACCTACTACATACTCCAAAGCAAGTGTACCTACATACTCCAAAGCAGTGGTACCTACATACTACATAGCAGGGTACCCACATACTCCAAAGCAGGGGTACCCACATACCCCAAAGCAGGGGTACCTACATACTCCACAGCAGGGGTACCTACATACTGCAAAGCATGGGGTACCTACATACTCCACAGCAGGGGTACCTCCATACTCCACAGCAGGGGTACCTACATACTCTAAAGCATGGGGTAACTACATACTCCAAAGCATGGGGTACCTCCATACTCCAAAGCAGGGGTACCTACATACTCCAAAGCAGGTGTACCTACATACTCCACAACAGGTGTACCTACATACTCCAAAGCAAGTGTACCTACATACTCCAAAGCATTGGTACCTACATACTACATAGCAGGGGTACCCACATACTCCAAAGCAGGGGTACCCACATACCCCAAAGCAGGGGTACCTACACACTCGACAGCAGGGGTACCTACATACTGCAAAGCATGAGATACCTACATACTCCAAAGCAGGTGCACCTACATACTCCAAAGCAGGTGCACCTACATACTCCAAAGCAGGGGTACCTACATACTCCAAAGCAGGTGCACCTACATACTCCAAAGCAGGTACACCTACATACTCCAAAGCAGGTGCACCTACATATTCCAAAGCAGGTGCACCTACATACTCCAAAGCAGGTGCACCTACATACTCCAAAGCAGGTGTACCTACATACTCCAAAGCAGGTGCACCTACACATTCCAAAGCAGGGGTACCTACATACTCCAAAGCATGGGGTACCTCCATACTCCAAAGCAGGTGCACCTACATACTCCAAAGCAAGTGCACCTACATATTCCAAAGCAGGGGTACCTACATACTCCAAAGCATGGGGTACCTACATACTCCAAAGCAGGTGCACCTACATACTCCAAAGCAGGTGCACCTACATACTCCAAAGCAGGTACACCTACATACTCCAAAGCAGGTGCACCTACATACTCCAAAGCAGGTGTACCTACATACTCCAAAGCAGGTGCACCTACATATTCCAAAGCAGGTGCACCTACATACTCCAAAGCATGAGATACCTACATACTCCAAAGCAGGGGTACCTCCATACTCCAAAGCAGGTGCACCTACATACTCCAAAGCATGAGATACCTACATACTCCAAAGCAGGGGTACCTACATACTCCAAAGCAGGTGCACCTACATATTCCAAAGCAGGTGCACCAACATATTCCAAAGCAGGGGTACCTACATACTCCAAAGCATGGGGTACCTCCATACTCCAAAGCAGGTGCACCTACATATTCCAAAGCAGGGGTACCTCCATACTCCAAAGCAGGTGCACCTACATACTCCAAAGCAGGTGCACCTACATATTCCAAAGCAGGTGCACCTACATACTCCAAAGCAGGTGCACAATAAAGGTATAACGCTTGGACATAAATCCAGAAACAGACCATACGTATCATACAGACCGTACGTATCATACAGACCGTACGTATCATTCAGACTGTACAGACCGTACATACTGTACATACCGTACAGACCATACATACTGTACAGACTGTACACGCACACAGAAGAAAACACTAAAGAACCCCACTAAATAATCAATAAGCCATTTCAGTGTCATAATACTTTGTTTTATTCCATAGTCATGCAACCATCTCTTATATATTCTATCTCATATACACACACAGCTTGTAGAGGAGTCGCGAAGACAATAAATACACGTGCCAAACATGCACACGTTAACAAACATGCACACGTTAACAAACATGCACATGTAAACAAACAGAAACATCACATCTCACCATGTTGCATGCACTTGCTGTACTGTAGGTGTGAAGCTTGTACGCAAACAGAATTATTCCAATAATTGTGAGATCACCAGACTGGTGGTTAATCATTTTCTTGTATTTCACTGTAAATTTGACAATTTTTCTGGACTCGTTACATCTTGGCCCCTCCCAGCTGTCTTCAGCAGACTGACCAGACCAGATAGTTTCCGAAACATAACAAAGAAAAAGGTCAAATTGACTGTGAAATTCAAGAAAAAGATTAATAATTATTACAAGACTAAAACATTTATTGTCATTTTCGTTCTTCTACAATACCATACTGAATCAATAGCAACATTACTTAGGCGTACTACATAACCTTTGTTAGACAGTCAAGAATTTGGAACAACAATGTTGAAAACTGGAGAGGGAAGCTTGTGAATGATTGTACACAAGGTCACATGGTGACGTGTTTCTAGCAGTACCTAACTATTATGCATCATACATCACATACACTGTATCTGGACATTGCAGACACTTGTACAACCTTTATGTAAGCATTGAGCAAACAACTGGCTTCTCTTGTACACATCATCCTACCATAAGTTACTACAAGTTGCGCACCAACAGTGTACAGTTGTCCTAGCATTGCGTCTACTTCTGCAATTTCATTTCTTCACTCGTCCTGTGTCAGACTCATTTTGCAAAAATCAAATCTATCTAGTATCCACTACAACATGCTAGCTCGTGTGTTGATTATTATACTTTAGGTTTGATGAAATCTTACTATTAAATTAAACAGAAATTCAGTCAAACAAACTACAAAGTGGCCATGTGTAGCATAACTGTTTATATGCCCCAAGACAAGGCTCACTTTTTCACTTTCACGAGTTGCGATGGATTAAATCAAGTGTGGACGCAGCTTTAAAATGACAACTTGTTTATAGCAACATTAACTTACCATTATATGTGACAGTCATAGCTGTCATTGCATTCAGATCACACATGTAGGTTTGTGTCACAATAAATATTCTGCACCACATGCATTCTCAATGTGCATGTATCCTTCATAATGACAGTATTTATCATTTTATTCCAGACACAATAGTTTTAACTGTCCCTGATTTTAAATACCTAGCTGTTGAAGTTAAACCATTCAGTTGAATTTATATATATATATATATATATAATATATATATACATATATATATTATATACATATATAGTATATACATATATATATACTGTACTGTATATACTGTATATATATATATATATATATATATATTACATCCTTAAATTAAACGAACCCAGAAAACTGTTATTCCAACAAGTAATCGGATAGACTGTGGTTGCTCTGAATATTTGCAAATTTGCTTTCAATGCTACAAAGATTATATAAACCTGTTTTACTGTGGTTAGAATGAGTTGCCGAGCCAGAACTGTTTTACTGTGGTTAGAACGAGTTGCCGAGCCAGAACTGTTTTACTGTGGTTAGAATGAGTTGCCGAGCCAGAACTGTTTTACTGTGGTTAGAATGAGTTGCCGAGTCAGAACTGTTTTACTGTGGATAGAATGAGTTGCCGAGCCAGAACTGTTTTACTGTGGTTAGAATGAGTTGCCGAGCCAGAACTGTTTTACTGTGGTTAGAATGAGTTGCCGAGCCAGAACTGTTTTACTGTGGTTAGAATGAGTTGCCGAGCCAGAACTATTTTCAAGCTGCACCAAACAGTAGATTTGCACGTACACAATATTGACCTACAACATTTACCTGAAAACTCACAAAAAGCAAGCGAAAAATGTAATAAAATACAACATTAACTTCACAGACAGCTTATCTCTCCAAGTTGTGCACATTAACGGCAAACATACGCACTGTAAAATCACTTGTATACACAGCAGATGTTGGAAACATGCAGCTTGATACAAGGAACATTAACAAACACATCCGACTTTCATAGAATCTGACCGAAGAGGATACATAGCATTACATGCAATTATAAAGACAAACAGGGCACCAACATGTAACATCAGATGCGTTGCTCTTCTTAGATGCCGTTCTATCGTCTGGTAAGACATGTGGTGCATACACCTGCATACCACAAACAGATAGAGCAGAACCCCTCCAAGTGACCACCTCTCAGAAATGACCACCCCTTGAAAATGGTAATTATAACTTTGTTTTTGGTCTGGTTTCCAAATCTGTATATATGACCAGCCTCTGTAATCTGACCAGCCTCTGTAATCTGATCAGCCTCTTTAATCTGACCAGCCTCTCTAATCAGGCCACCCCTTAATCAGGCCACTTTATTTCATACACTTCAGGTGACTTCCTTAATAATAATATGATGATTTACACTTTCAGACAAAAGCCAGAATGCTGTATCTGCAGTTAGCTGTTGGTGCCTTTCTAAACCAAGAGCAGCGGTACATGCCAAGCTGTGTTATGACTGGTAGAAGAGCCCATAGACTTCATAGCTATAGCTGTGCTGTACTACTAAAATGTGCCACACACTGTTATTTCTTCTACAAGAGAGATACTTTCAATATGTTGAATAACTGATGATACTGACATGTGAACACATCTAGGAAGGAAGACTTAACACAAGACTGACGACTTGCATGTATAAAACTCACCTAATACGAAACAAATGCAAACAAGTTTGTAAAAAACAGCTACCTTTATACGAAATATACAGAAAACGTGTAAAGAAGGAAAATGCACACACCAATGTGGAGCATCAAAAGGATGCTCCACCGAATAAATATTGTAGAAAACGTAAAGCAAAAAAAGTATGTAAAGCTATAGCCTTAGGCAAGGACGGAGAAGAAATAGTAAGAGGCGTTGAACGGTAGATACTGATGCTACCATCACTGCGCTGACTTCACAAGATCACAGAAATAAAGATAAACTAAACTAAACCAATACTTATTTATAAATTACAAAACAAACCTTAACGAGACCATCAAAGAAGCGAGGCATTTATCCACAAAATTTGCACGTTTCGAGGTAACTCATATTATCTGTTGTACACAGCAATAGATTGGAAAATCCTTATTTCATCAGTCGATATATCACGTTTGCTGCAACACACTGTTACCTCCACCCTATCAACTTGATGGCACCACAAAACACTGTTACCTCCACCCTATCAACTTGATGGCACCACAAAACACTGTTACCTCCACCCTATCAACTTGACGGCACCACAAAATCACTCAATTTACATGATTTTGGTGTTTAACATGTTTTGCAGTAATACTTTGCTACAGTGTGCTCAGTGAGAGCTACATAGAGTAGAGATGTTGGAATGGCAGAAGTGATACCTACATCCACACCAGCAGTGAATGTGACCTGTTGTCGTGCACAGTGGACATAGCCACTATAAACACACAGCATCTGTGACAGTCCTTGTTGGATTTATTTTATGCCGAAAGTGAACTTGGGCGTGTGCAGCCAACACATACAGCAACACTACTGCCACATAACTTACATCACCACTTTGTGGTGTCACCAAGACCTATATGACAGCACCACTTTGTGGTGTCACCAAGACCTATATGACAGCACCACCGATGCAGCATGCACCACCTGTCAGTGTTTCGACACCAGACCCCGTGCAGTTGGGTAGAGCTCATCTTGCTTTTTCTTTGGCCTGAAAGTAAATAGTTCACACAAGTTACTTTCATGTGGACACTTCAACTCATACAACTGTCATGACATTATTCAGAATCAGGAAAAGAAGCAGAATTTGTAGGCCACGTCATGAGAAAGAGAAAATTAGAATATATAGTGACAACAGGAAAGATTAAGCAGAAAAGAGGCAGAGGTTGGAAAAGAATTAACAATTCCTTGATGGCTTAGAAGCCAGACTAGGAAAGAGCGCAACAGAACCATTTGAAGACACCTGTGATTGTGGGAAATGGAGGGTCATGATCGTCTATGCCTGCAACATGATGATGGCGACAACATGATGATGGCAACAACATGATGATTGCGACAACATGATGATGGCAACATGATGATTAAATTATTATTTTTAAAAGCTGAATATTTGTGGTTTTTAACCCAGCTCTAACTTTGCTGTATTTGACAGATGTCTATGCCCAGAGTGCCTCGGCTTCGTGTATTAAACTCTATTCACATCGCATTCAATGACTGCCAGATGGCAGCACAGTCAGACAATTCATGAAAATGTTTCTTTACTTTTCTTTACAGATGACCATGTTTCTATTATTAGATGCACTGCAGAGTTTGTTGCCATGGTTATGGGAGACTCACTTGGCTGACTTAGCCCGTTTCTTCTGACTCACTCGCGGCTTGTTACTAAAGATTGCCGGACTGAAACGAAGTAAAAAACATTAAATAATTCTTCCGATTCTTCCAACACAAAACACTTATCCACTAGAGAAATGAAAATATTTGAAAATGTAAAGTATTGAATACTGTAATGCTGAAATTAAGCTAAGGTTGAAATGAACACCCAATCATTAGTTCTAGTTTATGTGGTGAGGCATTTGGCCCACTGCGACCTCCTCCTCAAGGTATAAGGGTCTCAAAACTTGGATGCACAACACTACACTACATATAACTTTTCTGCAGAACCTTTCCTACTGCTACACGTCGTACACGAAACTCTTACCCAGCTCCTACCCCCTCCCCTAGGAAACCTATTTAGAAACATCAATGTTTTGAGATCATCCCTAAGTCTCTTCTGGGTTGTGCCCCCCCCAGACAACCCTAAGTCTCTTCAGGGTTGTGCCCCCCAGACAACCCTTAGTCTTTTCAGGGTTGTGCCCCCCCAGACAACCCTTAGTCTCTTCAGGGTTGTGCCCCCCCCAGACAACCCTTAGTCTCTTCAGGGTTGTGCCCCCTCCCCCCAGACAACCCTTAGTCTCTTCAGGGTTGTGCCCCCCCAGACAACCTTTAGTCTCTTCAGGGTTGTGCCCCCCCCCCAACATGCATGCTTATTTGTAAATGAAAATCATAACAAGACGCAAAATGAATAGAGATGTATTCCTTTTGAGAATTGTCACAGAATGCAGAAACAAATCTTGATTACTATAGATTTTCAAACCACTGCACTAAACCAAAGGTTGCAATCTAATACTAAATAAAAAATTCACATACAAAGTTAACATTTAATTAGACATTTATGTGAATAGTTAGCTGTTGCAATTTGGCAATTATAAGTTTTCATTAAATACAAATGGAGACAAAGTCACACAGGACTACATAACTCATGACTGATATTTAGGCAGCACAGTCGAGTCATTGTTTTGCATGTTAGATTACTAATCATGAGAAGGATTAGCTGGGTAGTGATTAATACCAGTTTTGAGAAAAATTACTCGACATAAATATGTAAATGGAAAAGTTGTGAGACATTTACAGAGCTCTTACATTTTAATAGTTTTACCAATGTGTGCTGTTGCTAGATCAACGTTTTCTATGTCAGCTGATATAAACAGTTGTGTTGTTTGACCAAAATCACTTACAGCAAGGGGGCATTCACAGTGGTACTCATTTACATATTTACAAAGCATATTAATTCTCAGACTCTCTCCCCCTCTGACCTGCCATCGACGTCAATGTCCTCCTCATCCTGTAGGGCTGCGTCCAGCGCTGCCTGGATCTTGGGGGCAATCGTCGGTCCCTCGTAGTCACGCGTTGTCCGATTGGGCATATCTAGCTCCACCTGGAGAATGTTCTCTCCCTGCGCAACAGAAAGATAATCACAATACACATATGGCAATGTATATGTATACTTGTATGTTATCTGTTTATATTATATCATAATTTTTTTTTTTTGCAGTCATGAGATTGAATAAAAGTACAGGTGCAAAATGTGCATTTATAAGTTATGTGCGTTCCTTCACACGAGGGTGGGCGGTTGGCACCAACATTCCTTCACACATGAGGGTGGGCGGTTGGCACCAACGTTCCTTCACACGAGGGTGGGCGGTTGGCACCAACATTCCTTCACACGAGGGTGGGCGGTTGGCACCAACATTCTTTCTTTCTTTGTGATAAATAAGGTTAATTTTATAATTAATACTGGCTGAGCTACTTATGTGGAAAGTAATCAGCCATGCTACAATTGTTGCATGAAAGCTAATCATTTGCAACATGTATTGCTACCTATTGCAATATAAACTGTTCAAATACGGATGAGCTGTACCTGGTAGCGGAAGGCATCTCCCATGCTGGCTGCGACTCGGGCATACTCCGAGACGGGGCGTTTGTTGCCAACGGCAGACATCGGTCGCTTGGCCATGGTCTGGGGACTGTGGAAGAAACAGGTCATTCCGTTAGGTACCGGTGGGTTCAACAACAGCTACAAGAATTTTTTTCTGTTTTGTTGTCAGTTATGAAAAAGGGAACTGCTATTTATGGCAGACGTATGCTTTCCTAAAATTGTTGGCTCTATACAAAGGCATCAAACAAGTGTGGTAGAATTTACATTTTGAAAACAATTCTATGCGAATCTAGTGGCATATATGCAGCAATATCACTGTTGTACAATAAGTTATTTAACAGGTGAACACATAATTATAGTAAAAACAACTGTTTTGTAACTTCAGCTGATGTCAATCATAAAAACAATATGAGTAAAGCTACAATACTAGCTTCTAGATTAAATATGTTCTATTCACATGTGAACACATGACCTACTTGTGAACACACACTCTAGTTGTGAACACATGACCTACTTGTTCTTGGTGAGAGGCATTAGTTTCCATGAGTCCTCGTCCTCATCAAACTGGGCCCGATTCATGATCTTGTTCTTCTCCTCGGGCGGGATGAAGTTGTCAATGATGAGTAGTCTACCACAACAGGTCACCAATGTGAACATTTTCACAATAAAAATTCTTTAAAAACTTACAAATTTGTAACTCAAGTTTTTCGTAATTATGGCAGAAAAGCTTGCATTATATTTTTTTATTCACTACATTATTTAAATTGTACAGGTTTTATACATATGCTTACTGGTTATTGTATTTATAATTACATTAATACCGATTAATTTCAATCCAACATATATAAGAAACCTTTTTAGTAAATGTGAAACCGATATTAGTAATCTGTCCCTGAAACTGAAATATGAAGAATGAATGAACTAATCTGAATGATATACAAACAGACAGCTTAGAGACTGACTTGAGTTTAAGTTCTCGCATCAGTTCATTCTGCGTCTGTTCCAGTTCCTGTCGCTCTCTGACGTGCTCCGCATTTAGATCCTGGATCTCCTGCTGAGCCAACTGCAGCTTCGCAAACAGCTGTAACACAAAATAGTTGCTAATATAATACAGTTGTAACTTGAAATAGCTGGCCCTATTATTTAGCCATAACATGAAACAGTTGTCCCTATAATTCAGCCGTAACCTTAAATAGTTGCCCAATGCTGCTGCAAACAAGCTATTTTATGATAAAAACTGATCTTATAATTTAGCTCTAACACAAGAGAGCTGCTCCAATAATCTGTGACATAAAATAATTGTTCTTGTAATTCACATGTAACATGACATAGTTTAGCCACAACAAACAGTAGTCACAACTAGTTGCTTTTATAGTTCAGCAGCAACAAGAAATAGTTGCTTTATAGTAATGAGTGTTACTGTTGTGGCAATGAGTCAGTCCCACCTTCTTGAGTTTCTTGGTCTTGGTGTCGACCTCTGTCTGTAGGGAGGTGTAGGTCTCATGCAGGTTTAGGCCTGTTGCCTCCTGCTCCTCCAACTTCTGCTCCATCTCACGCTCTGTGCGCTGTAACACAAACACCAGTGTAAACACACTATGACATGGAAGACACAAACACAGTGTGAACACAACAGCTATCTGTTGTGAGGTTACTGTCTGATGGTTGGCAGTCGGTGGTCAGTATTTTGAGGAGACTGTCTGCAGGTTTACTTTCAGATGTCTTCAGTTTAGTGGGCCCTGTCTGGAGGTTGACAGAAGGTGCCTAGATGCATAATGTTTAGTGATTGTCACCTGAAGGTTGGGTGTTGTCTAGAAGCTGGTTTTACTGTCTAGATGCTGGTGTTGTCTAGAAGCTGGTTTTACTGTCTAGATGCTGGTGTTGTCTAGAAGCTGGTTTTACTGTCTAGATGCTGGTGTTGTCTAGAAGCTGGTTTTACTGTCTAGATGCTGGTGTTGTCTAGAAGCTGGTTTTACTGTCTAGATGCTGGTGTTGTCTAGAAGCTGGTTTTACTGTCTAGATGCTGGTGTTGTCTAGAAGCTGGTTTTACTGTCTAGATGCTGGTGTTGTCTAGAAGCTGGTTTTACTGTCTAGATGCTGGTGTTGTCTAGAAGCTGGTTTTACTGTCTAGATGCTGGTGTTGTCTAGAAGCTGGTTTTACTGTCTAGATGCTGGTGTTGTCTAGAAGCTGGTTTTACTGTCTAGATGCTGGTGTTGTCTAGAAGCTGGTTTTACTGTCTAGATGCTGGTGTTGTCTAGAAGCTGGTTTTACTGTCTAGATGCTGGTGTTGTCTAGAAGCTGGTTTTACTGTCTAGATGCTGGTGTTGTCTAGAAGCTGGTTTTACTGTCTAGATGCTGGTGTTGTCTAGAAGCTGGTTTTACTGTCTAGATGCTGGTGTTGTCGAGAAGCTGGTTTTACTGTCTAGCTGCTGGTGTTGTCGAGAAGCTGGTTTTACTGTCTAGATGCTGGTGTTGTCTAGAAGCTGGTTTTACTGTCTAGATGCTGGTGTTGTCTAGAAGCTGGTTTTACTGTCTAGATGCTGGTGTTGTCTAGAAGCTGGTTTTACTGTCTAGATGCTGGTGTTGTCTAGAAGCTGGTTTTACTGTCTAGATGCTGGTGTTGTCTAGAAGCTGGTTTTACTGTCTAGATGCTGGTGTTGTCTAGAAGCTGGTTTTACTGTCTAGATGCTGGTGTTGTCTAGAAGCTGGTTTTACTGTCTAGATGCTGGTGTGGTCGAGAAGCTGGTTTTACTGTCTAGATGCTGGTGTTGTCTAGAAGCTGGTTTTACTGTCTAGATGCTGGTGTTGTCTAGAAGCTGGTTTTACTGTCTAGATGCTGGTGTTGTCTAAAAGCTGGTTTTACTGTCTAGATGCTGGTGTTGTCTAGAAGCTGGTTTTACTGTCTAGATGCTGGTGTTGTCTAGAAGCTGGTTTTACTGTCTAGATGCTGGTGTTGTCTAGAAGCTGGTTTTACTGTCTAGATGCTGGTGTTGTCTAGAAGCTGGTTTTACTGTCTAGATGCTGGTGTGGTCGAGAAGCTGGTTTTACTGTCTAGATGCTGGTGTTGTCAAGAAGCTGGTTTTACTGTCTAGCTGCTGGTGTTGTCCAGAAGCTGGTTTTACTGTCTAGATGCTGGTGTTGTCCAGAAGCTGGTTTTACTGTCTAGCTGCTGGTGTTGTCCAGAAGCTGGTTTTACTGCCTAGATGCTGGTGTTGTCCAGAAGCTGGTTTTACTGCCTAGATGCTGGTGTTGTCCAGAAGCTGGTTTTACTGTCTAGATGCTGGTGTTGTCCAGAAGTTGGTTTTACTGTCAAGATGCTGGTGTTTAATGTCTAGATGCTGGTGTTTAATGTCTAGATGCTGGTGTTGTCCAGAAGCTAGTTTTACTGTCTGGACGCTGGTGTTTAATTTCTAGACGCTGGTGTTTAATGTCTAGATGCTGGTATTTAATGTCTAGATGTTAGTGTTTACTGCCTAGATGCTGGTGTTTAATGTCTAGATGCTGGTGTTTAATGTCTAGATTCAGGTGTTTAATGTCTAGACACTGGTGTTAAATATGACTCTTTGGAGCATGTTTGAAGCTAACTGTGCAGTTCATTTTACTGAATTTCCTGGATAGTGTTTTTAATGTAGGAAGCTCAAGGATTCTAGCAGTATGAAACAGAAACAACACAACTGAACTGTACAACATCTATACATTAGAAAATGTGGCATATTACAACACAAACATACAGGAAAGGATCATCTGAACTAATTAAACAAACCTTCTGTTCAGCGATTTCATGTCTTCGAAGTTCCAACGCCTTCTGTTGTTCATTTGTGTGGTCAATGATGTTCTTGCCGCCACAGAGCAACTTGCTCTCCATCGCCTGGGGAGAGAGCAAAATTCACAACATCAACGATTACTTCATAAACAACAGAATAACATGACTATAAAATATAGTCACTTAACCGCACATAGAAACCATTTGCATTGAAACACATGGCACAGATATACTGACATTTGATTTTCGAAATGATGCCCCTAAGAAAAACACCACCTGACAAATATTTCAAGAACAGGAATGGGAATTTGTCAAAACAACAAATTCAACGTTTGGTGTCACTTATCAACTATCAATACCTACAATCAGTAGAGGTTACTCAAAATAACACATAGTGCTTGTATATACATTAACAATAATTTGTGACAAACTGTGAGCAGAACATGAATGACAACATGCACCAAAATATTTGGTCAATAAAGTATACATTGTATCAACAATAACGTTTACCACGTAAAAATAGCACATTTAGAGATGTGTCTGAGCATGCAATGACACACACATGCAATTTTGGGAGAAGTTTTTGTATATACACATGAAGTCAACATCAATGCAATAATGCCTTGCATCAAGACCTGTTTGCCACTGAACAATAATAAACACTCTTTTCGGTAGCTTGTATTGTTGTGTATTTCACCCACATCTGTGACACTAGTCATAGAAACTGTGTAATTGTTTGTAGCAGCCACTCACAGCAATCTTCTTAGCAAGCATATCCTTGGCTTCCTTCTCCTTGTTGAGTTTCTCTTCCTTGGCAGCCATATCTTTCAGAAGCTTCTCCTTCTCCTGGTAGGCAGACACACAAGTATAGATCTCACTCACTACCCTACAACTTTACTACCAAGAATGTTATTACATTAAATTACTGATTACATCTTCTCTAATATCCTTAATCTTCTGGAAAAACATAAATTAATATCAACAGTTTTCATAAACACCAAAATGTGCAAACATCTATTTTACAAGATTTATCTTTCAGTTTAACACATAACACATATTTTAAAGTATTACCGAATTGTTCCCTACAGACGCTCAGTGCGAGTGCTTGGGTGTGAAGACTGGGGTGTGAAGACTGGGGTGTGAAGACTGGGGTGTGAAGACTGGTGTGTGAAGACTTGGGTATGAAGACTGGGGTGTGAAAACTGGGGTGTGCGTCTATTAGTTCTGAAACGTGTCCTGAATCTTGATCTGCTATGGGTGAAATCAGCCTCTAAATCAGACTGGTAGCTAATCTGCAGCGTGGCGCCACTGTGAACTATGCAAAGAATGCGGAGCACCTCTCAGGAGCCATGTCATTGATCACCAATCTATTTCATAACTAGCGCTGATTTTGTGTGATGTATTTTGTCCAATCTAGATGCACTTTGAATTGTTTTGATGGTGTTAAATAAACCTAATGTAAGCTTACAGTGAGGTGTTGCATTGTTGCATACCCCCACTCCTGAAAATAAAAAAATTTTCGTGCGTAGTTTCACTTCTGAAAAATGGGGTGGATGTTTATTAGGCAGTGTGCTTCTATAGGGAACAATACGGTATGTATTTTGACAAGACCACTCAATTATCCTCACCTCAGCAATCATAGTCTTATCATTCATAACGGCCTCTTTCTCACGTTCTAGCTTTGCTTTTTCCTGCTGTTCGAACTCCTCTGCGTCCATATCAGTGTCTCCCTCCTCCTCACTGTCATCCTCCTCTGACACCATCTCTCCTGCAACACAAGCAAGTGGCTGTCGTGTAATAGTGACAAATGTGTGTACGGTGTGTCATGGTTTTGTGACATATTTTTTCTTCTTGCCTGCCAAAGTTCCTTTAGGCAGTTTTGACAACATAATGGCTCGTTTGCACTAAGTAACTTCTAAACATAGCACAGACCAAATTTCTTTTAAAATCACATTATCACTGCTGTTTAGTTTAACTTGTTTAGAATTAGTGCCAGATTACAATTTTGTGATAGCATCTACTTTGTGAGCACAACAGCTTTAATATATATGCCTGCCACCAGAGGGTTCTCACCATCGGGTCCACGGCGAGTTCGGTTCTTCTTCTTCTTCCTCTTTGGCTCGCCCTTTGACTGAAGCGCATGTTTCAGACGCGAGATCTCCTCCTGGAACTCCCGTAGCAGAGCATCCTTGGGATCCTCATTGATCTTTGGCTTGTTCTTGATGTTCTTGGCCCGATTTGCATATCTGAACAGGTAAAAGCAGATCGTGGTATGTTGAGTTCATGAGTTTTACTTTTACCAAAGGTCATGTGATACCGTACTAATATACCCAGTTAAGTTCAATGATAAATCATCTCCAATAAGTTTCTATTGAAGTTAATTCTTCCTTCAAATGCAGCACTTCCTCTGCATGTTTGCATGTACTCTACCTACCCTGTACGTCTACTTCCAATCCAACTATACACCAGCAAAAACAATAAAGTATCTTTAAAAAATTCAGTAATATTTTTTCAGAAATGCTGAGGTCACCATAAGGAAGAATATAGATGCACGTTTCATCCTGCATCATGATATGCTCCAAATGCATCTTTTCAAGGAGATAATGCAGCAAACCACCGACCTGAGAGTGGTGATTGTCTCGTCATAGTTCCAGTCAGCTGGGCCAATGTTTGCCACCATCACTGTCTTGGCGTTGCCGCCCAGTGAATCTACAAACACAGCAACTTCTATGAAGACAGAGGATACAATATACAAGGCACGGACAGATTCAGCATGTACAGTGTATAGATGCCAGAGATATGTAGCTACACACAAGGGGACACAAACATAACCACTCCGCACTTTTAATAAATTATTGTGCAGTATCCAGACCGTGGGGCCACTCAAAATGGATTACACTTCACCTCTGGCAGACCTGGTCTTTTACACTTCACCCCTGGCAGTCCTGGTCCTTTACACTTCACTTCTGGCAGACTTGGTCCTTTACACTTCACCACTGGCAGACATGGTCCTTTACACTTCACCTCTGGCAGACTTGGTCCTTTACACTTCACCCCTGGCAGACCTGGTCCTTTACACTTCACCTCTGGCAGACCTGGTCCTTTACACTTCACCTCTAGCAGACATGGTCCTTTACACTTCACCACTGGCTGACCTGGTCCATTGCACTTCATCTCTGGCAGACCTGGTCCTTCATGCACCAACTTGACTTCTCCAGGAAGTGTTCCGCCACAATGTAATTACAGTGTGAAGGCTATATTCTTTTATATGTGTCCACCGCTGTCTATAAGCCAGGTACACGTTTACGTAGGTGATTGAAAGTGGGGTGAATTAAATCGCCCAGGTTTCAAAACGGCGGCAGATGGATTCGAAACCTCGTCCTCTCAATTGACAGTCCTGCACTTTAACCGCTGAGCCACCACGTGCCATATTACTTGTACAATCTAACATGCTCTAAACCACCCCAAAAAAATCAATAACGAACTCCCCATGAAAAGAGAGAGAAGCCCCACCTTGGAGCAGTCTCGTCAGCTTCGAGTCCCTGTAAGGAATGTGGGAGCTTTTGCCATCAACAAGTGCCGATATGACATTGCCAAGTGCGGACAGAGACAAGTTGATTTTTGTTGCCTCCTTCAGTCGCTCACCCTGGTGGACAACATCAACAACGGTGTATTTGTCATTTATCCACTTCGAAACAACACAAGATGCAAAGGACAAATCTGAAATCTGCTCACGATTATATTATCATCAGTCTAGATTATTTTTCTTTTTACAGACTACAGCATAAATGTGCAAAACAGACAGTGCTACACTAACTATTATGATACAGCACCTTGTCTACTTGCCATCTGGAATTTGTTGCTTTAGATGGTAATTTTGCAAAAAAATATACTTTGTGGATGTGTATCATCTGAGACGGGTAGAACAAGTCCATTAACAGTTTGGGGGTTAAGCCATTGCTGTATGAAGACAATGTATGTTGGGGAACCTGACTGGGTGTTATTTACCTGTGCCCCAGACTTGGCCTGTCTCTCGCTGCCTGCCAGATCAACAAGATTCAATTTGCCAACGCGGATGTGATTCTCTCCATCGCCTCCGTCCTGTCAACACCCACATAGATAATGGTACACCTGTGATCTTTACTACAGAAGGAGTAACCATACAGTGTGGCGAGCTGTTATTGATTTAAGACTGTCTGCCATTTTTTTTTATATGTCAATACACCATCAGTTGTGCTGTCTATTTGTTATACAAGGCAATTATAGAAACAGCACATGTACTGCAGTCAATATCAACATTACAAGGCTGTGGATTCTACATAGAGACAAAACAACTAAACCTGTGACAACAAAACATTAACTGCAATGGTTTTCCAGTGGAATCAACATTATGTGTCAACAGAGTGCGAGTCTCAAAGAGGAACTGGGTCTACCCCATAAAAGAGGGTGCCATAAAAGAGGGTGCCATCTATTTGCCTCACTGTTCTGGTTTCTGCTCCACAAAGCGGAGTCCAACAGAACACTACAGTGTGTCTCTTCACCCCGAGTCTAATGGCCCTGCCATAAACACTGGTATAATTACATTAATCAACATATATACTACATTAAGTTTGTATGTTACCATTTGACACTATATGCATCACAGACTAAGTAGAATCTATGCTATTTTACATGTATTTCAAATGAACTCATAGTGAATAGATGAGCTGTGCAGTGCAGCAGTCAATCAATATGACATGTCTACTGTATTAAAAGTAGGCTAAATAAAGCATTAAAACCATTGCAACAGCCAACCTGGCAGTGTGAACAGAAACAATAATTGAGGGACTTAAATTTGTTTTGTAAAGTTCTTCTACTTTGCACTACACGGCAGGGTTTATATTGCGTGCTGTGGTCTTCCAGTAGTCTACCAACTGTTTTAAACATTTTATATACAGAACATCAGGTAACAAATAAACTATATATATCCAATGCGAGGGCAAATAATAAAACACCAGGTTTTCCAATAAATCCCGACTGATTTTGTAATACGTTTAGTCAGAAACAGGAACATTTTCACATCGACAACCAATGTTACTTATATTTGCATGGTTCTATTACCATACATGGTTCTATTACCATACATGGTTCTATTACAAAGCCTTATTAAAGGCTGTTTCAGTACTTTTCCTGATAAAAGTTTAGACAAAAACATTGCTGATGTGGTCATCAATGGAGCAGTTCAGATTCAGGATGAGATTTGTTTACATTTTGCCATGAATGAAAGGATGAACATACAAATAAAATGGTCCAAAGTGGTCAAACTTACAGTAGGGTTGTAAAAGCCACATGGCTTGGCAAACACATGGGCTGGCAAACACATGGGCTGGCAGCCACATGGGTTGGCAAACACATGGGCTGGCAGCCATATGGGTTGGCAAACACAAGGGCTGGCAAACACATGGGCTGGCAGCCACATGAGCTGGCAAACACATGGGCTGGCAGCCACATGGGTTGGCAAACACATGGGCTGGCAAACACATGGGCTGGCAACCTAACCAGCCTGACTACAAAACCACGAGCCATTGGCCACTGAGCCAGTGTTAGCAGTCTGTGCTAGCTGCTAGCAATTGTACGTTTTATTTAAATTTGCATGTATATTGTTTGCTCCATGTAAAATGTTATTGTCCTGTTATAAAAATGTCACACATTGACAGTTTGCAAGTGTTCTGAATCTGAATTGTGCATCTGAGCATGTCAGTGAATGCTGTGCATATGCATATAGTTGATGTCTTCACTGCGACTCTCCTACATACACACCATGTGACAGACTAGTGGAGGCAAAAACATACATAAATACATCATTTGCAACTAAACATGGTTGTATTTTTTATCAAGACATGTGGAAGTGTTTTGCTTTATATGACTTGTGCAGGCCTTGATGAAGCAATGTGTGTGTCAGCCAGACACTCCCTCGTAGGCCAAAGCAAGCATTGCTGTGATCATTAATACTCCCTCTTCAATTGATTTAGCCCATCCAACAATCAGGTTCATTGGTGATCTGATTTGTAGCCTGATTAGTTTCAGCAATATGACCAATCAATTTAACAAGAGTGCAATTTTGTTTAAATCATCTAAAGAATTTACTTTAATCATTAGATTTGGCATTTCTCAGCTATACATGTCTACATTATTACTATATAGAAAGCTAAACAGATATTAGTGACAATACCAATTCTACTATTATCTTTATTCATGTTTATATATAATTGAGAAGCAGTAGTAGAACATACAGCAAAATGATATATTCACAAATTGGCCATGGTTTTGAGGCGGTATAACGAATGCAATGGCGTGGGAATGACGAGAGTGCTGGATGTGCAGATGTTGCCTGATAGATCTGTAGATACTTACTCCACTGTCTGAGTCCTTCTTCCAATGTGTGCAGAGTTACACTGGTTAGTAAACTCATCATACACTTTGCAAAGTGTGACATATACTTTAGAGCAATTTACATATTGTCATTATTAATTCATAATTGATCTTCACCACTGTACACAAATTTACAAAGGTCTATAAACAGGTACGTTTGAAATATAAAAAATAAACTATAAACAATCTTCAGATATAACTACTAATTAGAGTTGAAAGACTTTACACTATGTTACCCAGTTCAGAACAGCATTTAAAGGTTACTGGCTATGCTGGGTTGCTGGAGCAACATTATGTTGCCGTAACATTTTGGAAAACTATCATTAGAGTTCTGAGATGTCAACCACATGAGAAATTGTGACATTCAGACATGTTTATCATTGCCATGGTTACGTGAGCTGTCTGACTGCACTCACCACCAGTTCATTGGTCTGACTGCACTCGACTGTGATGATGAAGATGGCATGGGAACGAGAACTCTGTTCATTCATGTTGGTAGATCTGTAGCAGGCAATGCAAACAGTTAAAGACAGTAGCTATGTTATATGGGAACGAGAACTCTGTTCGTTCATGTTGGTAGATCTGTAGCAGGCAATGCAAACAGTTAAAGACAGTAGCTATATTATATGGGAACGAGAACTCTGTTCGTTCATGTTGGTACATCTGTAGCAGGCAATGCAAACAGTTAAAGACAGTAGCTGTATTATATGGGAACGAGAACTCTGTTCATTCATGTTGGTAGATCTATAGCAGGCAATGCAAACAGTTAAAGACAGTAGCTATATTATATGGGAACGAGAACTCTGTTCATTCATGTTGGTAGATCTGTAGCAGGCAATGCAAACAGTTAAAGACAGTAGCTATATTATATGGGAACGAGAACTCTGTTCGTTCATGTTGGTAGATCTGTAGCAGGCAAGGCAAACAGTTAAAGACAGTAGCTATATTATATGGGAACGAGAACTCTGTTCATTCATGTTGGTAGATCTATAGCAGGCAATGCAAACAGTTAAAGACAGTAGCTATATTATATGGGAACGAGAACTCTGTTCATTCATGTTGGTAGATCTGTAGCAGGCAATGCAAACAGTTAAAGACAGTAGCTATATTATATGGGAACGAGAACTCTGTTCATTCATGTTGGTAGATCTGTAGCAGGCAATGCAAACAGTTAAAGACAGTAGCTATATTATATGGGAACGAGAACTCTGTTCATTCATGTTGGTAGATCTGTAGCAGGCAATGCAAACAGTTAAAGACAGTAGCTATATTATATGGGAACGGGAACTCTGTTCATTCATGTTGGTAGATCTGTAGCAGGCAATGCAAACAGTTAAAGACAGTAGCTATATTATATGGGAACGAGAACACTGTTCGTTCATGTTGGTACATCTGTAGTAGGCAATGCAAACAGTTAAAGACAGTAGCTATATTATATGGGAACGAGAACTCTGTTCGTTCATGTTGGTACATCTGTAGTAGGCAATGCAAACAGTTAAAGACAGTATCTATATTATATGGGAACGAGAACTCTGTTCGTTCATGTTGGTACATCTGTAGTAGGCAATGCAAACAGTTAAAGACAGTAGCTATATTATATGGGAACGAGAACTCTGTTCATTCATGTTGGTACATCTGTAGTAGGCAATGCAAACAGTTAAAGACAGTAGCTATATTATATGGGAACGAGAACTCTGTTCGTTCATGTTGGTAGATCTGTAGCAGGCAATGCAAACAGTTAAAGACAGTAGCTATATTATATGGGAACGAGAACTCTGTTCATTCATGTTGGTACATCTGTAGTAGGCAATGCAAACAGTTAAAGACAGTAGCTATATTATATGGGAACGAGAACTCTGTTCGTTCATGTTGGTAGATCTGTAGCAGGCAATGCAAACAGTTAAAGACAGTAGCTATATTATATGGGAACGAGAACTCTGTTCATTCATGTTGGTACATCTGTAGTAGGCAATGCAAACAGTTAAAGACAGTAGCTATATTATATGGGAACGAGAACTCTGTTCGTTCATGTTGGTAGATCTGTAGCAGGCAATGCAAACAGTTAAAGACAGTAGCTATATTATATGGGAACGAGAACACTGTTCGTTCATGTTGGTACATCTGTAGTAGGCAATGCAAACAGTTAAAGACAGTAGCTATATTATATGGGAACGAGAACTCTGTTCGTTCATGTTGGTACATCTGTAGTAGGCAATGCAAACAGTTAAAGACAGTATCTATATTATATGGGAACGAGAACTCTGTTCGTTCATGTTGGTACATCTGTAGTAGGCAATGCAAACAGTTAAAGACAGTAGCTATATTATATGGGAACGAGAACTCTGTTCATTCATGTTGGTACATCTGTAGTAGGCAATGCAAACAGTTAAAGACAGTAGCTATATTATATGGGAACGAGAACTCTGTTCGTTCATGTTGGTAGATCTGTAGCAGGCAATGCAAACAGTTAAAGACAGTAGCTATATTATATGGGAACGAGAACTCTGTTCATTCATGTTGGTACATCTGTAGTAGGCAATGCAAACAGTTAAAGACAGTAGCTATATTATATGGGAACGAGAACTCTGTTCGTTCATGTTGGTAGATCTGTAGCAGGCAATGCAAACAGTTAAAGACAGTAGCTATATTATATGGGAACGAGAACTCTGTTCATTCATGTTGGTACATCTGTAGTAGGCAATGCAAACAGTTAAAGACAGTAGCTATATTATATGGGAACGAGAACTCTGTTCGTTCATGTTGGTAGATCTGTAGCAGGCAATGCAAACAGTTAAAGACAGTAGCTATATTATATGGGAACGAGAACTCTGTTCGTTCATGTTGGTAGATCTGTAGCAGGCAATGCAAACAGTTAAAGACAGTAGCTATATTATATGGGAACGAGAACTCTATTCGTTCATGTTGGTAGATCTGTAGCAGGCAATGCAAACAGTTAAAGACAGTAGCTATATTATATGGGAACGAGAACTCTGTTCATTCATGTTGGTACATCTGTAGTAGGCAATGCAAACAGTTAAAGACAGTAGCTATATTATATGGGAACGAGAACTCTGTTCATTCATGTTGGTACATCTGTAGTAGGCAATGCAAACAGTTAAAGACAGTAGCTATATTATATGGGAACGAGAACTCTGTTCGTTCATGTTGGTACATCTGTAGCATCTGCTTCCTCATCCACATGTGGAAGAAATACAGTCGAACCTCGGTATTATGGCCATCCACGGGACTGAGTCAAAGTGACCACAATAGCGAGGTGACCTTAATAGTGAATATGGGTACTGAAGCATCATGGGACTTGCTGTTCAGGATCAAACACGAGTTAACGACCAGAGGCGCCACGGTTTATTTTGGGGAGTCTATATCATATAACCATACGTGCAACGTATCAGGGGAGTATTGAATTTTGTTCCACAATTTCACATCGTTTTATTGTACATGTGCCAAATTTGTTGCAATCACGCAAGAGAATTATTAGAATTTGTAATTGTCAATACAAAGTCGATATCAAAATCGGTAATGCAAATTACACCAACTTCGTCAAATGCAGATAGTTTGTTGCTTTCTGCTGGTTGGTTCGTTGTTCTCAAATGCATCGAGATATTTCCTTTTGTTTCTCAAAATGTTCCCAACTTGTGATCGGGTGATATTGTACCATTCAGCTAACCGCCAATGGCTTTTGACATTGCTACCTCTGATTACATGGAGCTTTGCTTTTAAACTAAGCTGGTTCCTAACATGTCTTTTCACTGTCGCTTCCATTTGGTTCGTTATGTCACTTATTTTGCAACATTTTGCCACCTCTAGGGCATGCTATTCCTACAAGTGCTCATTGGTGTTTAAGCAAACAATAGGGCATCTAGTAATACAAGGTGTCCTATTGTTAGCGTCGACGGTTGGCCAGCAGCTGCTTGCCGTTGCAGCCACCAAATCTTGGCTTCCCGACTGACCGTAAGTGCGGGGTTAATCTGCGGGCAATCTCGACGTTTTGTGACCAGATTAATGTTCTATCCTTTACTGTGGAAATCATTTGGGACTGTCCCAGAGTGACCATAATGGCGGGGTGACTGTATTACCGGGGTGACCATAAACCGAGGTTCCTAATCTATTTCTTTCCAAAATCACAAGTTTTTACATTGATGTTTCAACATGTTGAATAATGATAACATGACTTTGAACATTTTCTTTACTTTGTATGCTCAACTTTTTTTTTAAACACCACCTAAACTAGACTTTTCCTGTTGCACCCCTTGCAAGCCTACCCTACTCCTCCTCGTCCTACCTACCCTAACCTACTCCACCTACCCTACTCCACCTACCCTACCCCTCCCTGCCCTACTCCACTTACCCTACCCCTCCCTGCTCTACTCCCCCACCCTTTCCTGCCCTACTCCCCCTACCCTACCCCTTCCTGCTCCACCTACCCTACCCCTATCTGCCCTACTCCACCTACCCTAGCCATATCTGTGCACCTAATGCCACAGCTTTCAGTATTCTCAGAGCCATTTTCAGTATATTTAACTGACTTTCAGTAACACGTCGTGCAAAAATACACCCGTGTTCGCAGACAAACTATACTATACTACTCATTATTTTAAACACGTCATAATTAAGAAAACTCTAAATGATTTCTTACATATATTGCATTTATTTATTACATATTTTTATTAAACTGCTTGGATTACACCAACTGTCCTCCCATCAGCAGGCCGTGTCGACGATGAAGCGGCAAAGAATGGTGAAATTTTGATGGTGAAATATTTTTCTGGCACCTTGTGTTTATTTCACTCGACATGTCGGCAAACGTCATTTCCACCGCCATCACCAATTGAAAAATCTTCGTCACAAAATATACAGTGAGCATAACATGTCGTTCGACACCGGTAGAATACAGGCCATTGCGTTGTGTACGACATCCAAATAATACGGGCACATTTTCTAGGCAGTGCTTCGTCAGGTTTTGATGTTGATATCCGGGTTGTTGGCTAGCGGAGACATTGTGAGATTAGCTTAACTTTTCCCGATAGGTGGCGCCAGGGTTTTTCTCAATGAAATGTATTTGTAATTTTAATTTAATTAACAAAATGAATGAAAGCGTATTTCCATATTCGACATTAGATTCTGTAACAAATACAGAAAAATATGGAGGGTGCACAGGTCTGCCTACCCCTCCCTGCCCCACCTAACCTACCCATCCCTGCCCCACCTATCCAACCCCTCTGTGCCCCACCTACCCTACCCCCACCCCACCCCACCTACACTACCCAACCCCTCCCTATACCACCTAACCTACCCCTCCCTGCCCCACCTAACCTGCTCATTCCTGCCCTCCCACCATACTCCACCTATCCAACCCCTCTGTGCCCAACCTACTCTACACCCCACCCCACCTACACTACCCAACCCCTCTGTTCCCCACCTACCCTACCTTACTTACTCACCCTATTCCACCTACCATACCCCTCCCTATCCCACCTTACCCCTCCCTGTCCCAACTATCCTACCCTACCCTCCCTGTCCCACCTACCCGACAGAGCGGTTCTGGTTGCCCACATTCATGACGTGCTCAATCTCCTTGATACTCTTTGTCACAAACGAAGACAAGTCCTGCGAACAAAATCCTGATAATGTAAAGCTAGAAACATTGTGCTTTAAAAATCTCTCCTCAATTAATTTAGCTCAAGGTCAATCAGGTTGTTTATGTTCAAATCTCTGGTGCATGAATAGCTTACGTAACATGCACAGTCAGTTCAATAAATGAGTGCATAGTTTCATTCAAATCATTAAAAAAAATTCTTGATTTTTAGATCGGATAATTTCAAAAGTTTGAATAACTTTTTGTTATAGTAGTTAGAGTGGAACCACTTTTGCAAATTTTATGCGGATCTGATAAAAAATAATTCAATATAGTTTGTCCGATGATTTCATCAAAACTAAATAACACATTTGCACAAACGAGCTAGCATGTTGTACTGGACACTAGAGCTAGCGTGTCGTACAGGACACTAGACAGGTTTGGATTTTATGAAATGATTCAAAGTAAGACAAATGTAAAAACTGAACTGAGGAACGACCCTTAAAGAATAAGTAAAACCGAACTGAGGAACAACCTTTAAAGAATAAGTAAAACCGAACCTTAAAGAATAAGTAAAACTGAACTGAGGAATGACCCTTAAAGAATAAATAAAACCGAAATGAAGAACGACCCTTAAAGAATAAGTGAAACCGAACCTTAAAGAATAAGTAAAACTGAACTGAGGAACGACCCTTAAAGAATAAGTAAAACTAAAAACTGTTTACTTACAAATGTTATAACAGAACCACTCTGGGAAACCAAAGGTGTTGTAGTCTTTCTGGGATTGTTTAGAGAAATAAGTGTCATTCACCTTGACGTAGACTCCTGTGTCAGTGCGTTCCTTCAACTCAAGTCGTTTTGTCTGGTCCTTCGCCAGCAGGTCTCGAATCTCCTCCTGCAAAACAACATTCAATATAGTTTGTCCGACGATTTCATCAAAACTAAATAACACATTTGCACAAACGAGCTAGCATGTTGTACTGGACACTAGAGCTAGCGCGTCGAAAAAACTGAACTGAGGAACGACCCTTAAAGAATAAGTAAAACCGAACTGACGAACGACCCTAAAAGAATAAATACCGGTAAAACTCAACTGAGGAACGACCCTTAACGTTCTACTACAACACTTCTACTTCTGCACGTAACAACAAGTGGATGAGATTATACACAAAGATTATACACAAAGATTATACACAAAGTCGTACCATGTAAATCTCCAGGTAGGACGCACGAACAAGATACTGCTGGTTCTCAGTGCGGGCAATGTGCTGGAATATATGTTCAAACGAATTTGGGATGACTCCACGAAGCTCCGGGTCATTCTTGATTCCTGAAAGAGTTACACAATACCAGTTCAAATACTAGTCCTCAAAACACTAACGTCACCTGATTCGAATCATGGCAACGAGAAAGCTCAGATAAATACAATAAGAAAAACTAATATACCAAAATCCTCAAGAACCCAAACCCGGCTGCACTTCAAAAGCAAAGGATTTGGGAATCTCTAAATAGGGAAAGTTTTAACTGAAATGGGCATTATAATATTTTAATTGAGTGTCGATCAAATTCACTTGCTGATGGCTTGGAGTGTTCATAATGGACTAACTAACGAAGCAAACAGTTGAAGCACCTTGCATGATGAAGGTCTTGGAGTGTTCATGATGGACTAACTAACAAAGCAAACAGTTGCAGCACCTTGCATGGTGAAGGTCTTGGAGTGTTCATAATGGACTAACTAACAAAGCAAACTGTTGCAGCACCTTGCATGGTGAAGGTCTTGCCTGTCCCTGTCTGACCGTAGGCGAATATAGTGCCATTGAAGCCATCGAGTACTGCCTGGACCAAGTCACGGAATGTCTCGTCGTACAGGTCTCTCTGTTTGGAACTAGCAAATAGAACAATCATGTGATGCTGACTGTCAATTAGCAGTGCCAGACAACTCAATAAAGTTTCAACAATAGCAATGTAGTAATATGAATAAACCACTTCACTGAAGCTGAGGCAGCATACATAGATAGGCTTTGTAAATAAAAAAATTCCAGTAATCAAACAAAATGTAATGTAGATCAAGGGTTCACTTGGATTATAAATTTTTTTAATGTTTTTTATAGTCTATTTACTTCAATGTTGTTGACATGGGTATGGATGGGTGGGTCGGTACCTCAATGTTGTTGACAGGGGTATGGACAGGTGGGTCAGTACCTCAATATTGTTGTTGACAGGGGTATGGACGGGTGGGTTAGTACCTCAATGTTGTTGTTGACTCGGGTTACGGACGGGTGGGTCAGTACCTCAATGTTGTTATTGACTGGGGAATGGACGGGTGGGTCAGTACCTCAATGTTGTTATTGACTGGGGTAAGGACAGGTGGGTCAGTACCTCAATGTTGTTATTGACTGGGGTATGGACAGGTGGGGTCAGTACCTCAATGTTGCTGTTGACAGGGGTATGGGCGGGTGGGTCAGTACCTCAATGTTGCTGTTGACAGGGGTATGGGCAGGTGGATCAGTACCTCAATGTTGTTCTTGACTAGGGTATGGATAGGTGGGTCAGTACCTCAATGTTGTTGTTGACAGGGGTATGGATGGGTGGATCAGTACCTCAATGTTGTTCTTGACTGGGGTATGGATGGGTGGGTCAGTACCTCAATGTTGTTGTTGACAGGGGTATGGATGGGTGGGTCAGTACCTCAATGTTGCTGTTGACAGGGGTATGGATGGGTGGGTCAGTACCTCAATGTTGTTGTTGACAGGGGTATGGATGGGTGGGTCAGTACCTCAATGTTGTTCTTGACTAGGGTATGGATAGGTGGGTCAGTACGTCAATGTTGTTGTTGACTGGGGTATGGACGGGTGGGTCCATCCTGGCCAAATTCGTTTTGGTTTACATATATTTTTTATTTACAAAGCCCCTTATCAATAACATAGTAGTTTTTATGGAAATAAACGCTGGTGTAAGTGTAACTGTAACAATTCATCAAACTATCTATGCATCGCAGTAGCTGATATGACAATGCAATACTATCGATAGTAAATTGAACTATCAGTTGCTTTCATTGCTAGTACGTTGAACCAACGATAGCTTTCATCAATAGACATTGAACCATCCATAGTAACAATAGTCGACAAAACACTGCAGTAACACTACTTGTGTTGTGTCACTGTAAAATATAAATAAACATGTTTTTTCTACTATAGTGTATATTGGACAATTTAATTTATTCATCAACCTAAGATCAACAATCATCGATTAGAACAGCATCATTTATGACTACTAGCTGCATCATGTAAGACTGAAGTTGACGTGTCACATGCCAAATGTTTGCTTTTTCTTACGTTATGAATATATTTATTACTAGGGGGGAACTATTGGTGATAGTTTTATTGTCGTGATAGTATCGGAATAGCTGTATATCTTTTGTGATAGTGTCATGACTATCAGAGTAGTTTAATGACTGTCGCGATAGTATTGCAATAGTATCACAGAATAATGAATACCCAGAAAAACAGTCCCAAACCGGGTGGCGGCATCATGTAGCTCACAAAAGATATACAGCTATTCCGATACTATCACGACAGTAAAACTATCACCAATAGTTCCCCCCTAGTAATAAACATATTCATAACGTAAGAAAAAGCAAACATTTGGCATGTGACACGTCAACTTCAGTCTTACTGTAAAAATGCCCACTGGCTCTGAATGGGCACATGTCACTAATCGAACCTGTGTGCAATACCAGACTATAAAAACATTTTAGATTTTAATGCAAAATTCTATGACGGAAGTGTAAAACTGCCCTGTTCTTGGTCATATTTATCCAGTCCTACAACTATGGGTAATTCAGAACTGAATCACAGCAGCAAACATACTAAGGTAGTTGTCGTGAACATGAAATACCTGTCTAATTCAATGCACACCACATAAAAGTTGTGTTGGATTCTTCATTGACTGCCCACCGAGGAGAAGGAAGCTCCAGGGAGAAGGAAGCTCCAGGGAGAAGGAAGCTCCAGGGAGATGGAAGCTCCAGGGAGAAGGAAGCTCCAGGGAGATGGAAGCTCCAGGGAGAAGGAAGCTCCAGGGAGAAGGAAGCTCCAGGGAGAAGGAAGCTCCAGGGAGATGGAAAAGAACACTTACTCCCTGTTGTAGACCGAGTCGAATGTGAACACGCGGGGTGGGTCTGTGGTTGGCCCCTTGGGGTTCTTCACATCGATGGTGCCTTTACTTGTGTTCATGTCGACAGCACTGCAACAAGAACACAGTGCGAACACAGCAGACAGAACGACATCACTGCAACAAGAACACAGTGCGAACACAGCAGACAGAACGACATCACTGCAACAAGAACACAGTGCGAACACAGCAGGCAGAATGACATCACTGCAACAACAACACAGTGCGAACACAGCAGGCAGAACGACATCACTGCAACAAGAACACAGTGCGAACACAGCAGGCAGAACGACATCACTGCAACAACACAGTGCGAACACAGCAGGCAGAACGACATCACTGCAACAACAACACAGTGCGAACACAGCAGGCAGAACGACATCACTGCAACAAGAACACAGTGCGAACACAGCAGGCAGAACGACATCACTGCAACAAGAACACAGTGCGAACACAGCAGGCAGAACGACATCACTGCAACAACAACACAGTTCAAACACAGCAGGCAGAACGACATCACTAGAACAAGAACACAGTGCGAACACAGCAGGCAGAACGACATCACTGCAACAAGAACACAGTGCAAACACAGCAGGCAGAACGACATCACTGCAACAACAACACAGTGCGAACACAGCAGGCAGAACGACATCACTGCAACAAGAACACAGTGCAAACACAGCAGGCAGAACGACATCACTGCAACAAGAACTCAGTGCGAACACAGCAGGCAGAACGACATCACTGCAACAAGAACACAGTGCGAACACAGCAGGCAGAACGACATCACTAGAACAAGAACACAGTGCGAACACAGCAGGCAGAACGACATCACTAGAACAAGAACACAGTGCGAACACAGCAGGCAGAACGACATCACTGCAACAACAACACAGTGCGAACACAGCAGGCAGAACGACATCACTGCAACAAGAACACAGTGCGAACACAGCAGGCAGAATGACATCACTAGAACAAGAACACAGTGCAAACACAGCAGGCAGAACGACATCACTGCAACAAGAACACAGTGCGAACACAGCAGGCAGAACGACATCACTGCAACAACAACACAGTGCGAACACAGCAGGCAGAACGACATCACTAGAACAAGAACACAGTGCGAACACAGCAGGCAGAACGACATCACTGCAACAAGAACACAGTGCGAACACAGCAGGCAGAACGACATCACTGCAACAAGAACACAGTGCGAACACAGCAGGCAGAACGACATCACTGCAACAAGAACACAGTGCGAACACAGCAGACAGAACGACATCACTGCAACAACAACACAGTGCGAACACAGCAGGCAGAACGACATCACTAGAACAAGAACACAGTGCGAACACAGCAGGCAGAACGACATCACTGCAACAAGAACACAGTGCGAACACAGCAGGCAGAACGACATCACTGCAACAAGAACACAGTGCGAACACAGCAGGCAGAACGACATCACTGCAACAAAGCAGTGCGAACACAGCAGGCAGAACAGTCACTAGATGCATGTTACTTCTGAGAAATTCACCATTCAAAATATGTCTGCGACATTTAAAGCTTTCTCCTCCATTAAATTTTTTGCCTGTCTCGTTTCATAATCGTTTCACAAAAAATCTAACCCAACTAGTTCCCACTACGAAATGCTAGCTCATTTGTACAAATGTTACTTGGTTTTAATGAAACCAAACAAGTTTTGAACAAGGCCTTTTTTGTATGACATGATAGAGCCGTTTGTCAAATGACGTACAAATAACTAATCACCAGTTCAAAACATGTCCGAAGAGCAATTCTTGTGAATATCTTAGCTCTGAGCAGTCAACTGCGTCTTGTGATATCCAATCAATATATCCCAGTTTGTTCGGAAAGCTTCTTTTGAACATGTGCTGCAAACCAGTGCTCATAGATAATTATAGGGGTTCTTTTGCAAGTCTTACACATTTCGGTTACCTCCACATCTTAATGATGCGCACCTCCAAGGGTACATACGTTTGAAAGGAAACACCACAATCAGTAACTGAATATTGTTAGAACTGTTGTAACAATATTCTTGGAGGCATTGGTGGGTTCAATATGCAGTAACAAGTAGTGTACAAGAGAATCGATCTCTTTCTAGCTAAGACTACATTCTATGTTTGTAGTCTTAGCTAGAAAGAGATTCTCTTGTGCACTACTTGTTATTGTATATTGAACCTCAGCATCGCCAAACAACATACCTCTGTCGTCCATCTGAAATCTCTTTCTGGTTCAGTGGTCGACATCTCACCACTACTTTCACAGACTCGTTTGATGATGATGGTTTTGGTGCCTGGTAAATACAGACATGCATCTCAGTTAGATAATATTAGTGTTGGTAGTTGATTTGATTTTTATAACTGATCATCGGTTTGGCCAAACTGTTCGATGATCGATTGTATATTATAATCAGTTTGTGGACAGCAATTACAGGAAAATTTTTTTAGTATCTCAGGCACTGTCCAACTTTTTTAACACCATGATGGAATGGAACAGAAAAAAAATTCAACAATATTTTGATATAACAGAAAATGATCATCAATCATGCAAGATTGTGATCGATTAATTGATATGAAGCATGAACCAACCAAATCATCAACAAAATCAATTAAACAGAACAACACTAGATATTACTACCATAACAAACCCAATTTAATGTACTAACTAGACAGTTCTGTTGTAGGTCAGTGTACACAAATGTCATATAGTCCTGTTGTATGTCAGTGTACACAAATGTCATACAGTCCTGTTGTAGGTCAGTGTACACAAATGCCATATAGTCCTTTTGTATGTCAGCGTACAAAAATATAAAAATATCATACAGTCAATCAGTGTACACAAATGTCATACAATCTTGTTGTATGTCAGCGTACACAAATGCCATACAGTCCTGTTGTATGTCAGTGTACACAAATGCCATATAGTCCTTTTGTATGTCAGCGTACAAAAATATAAAAATATCATAGTCCTGTTGTATGTCAGCATACACAAATGCCATACAGTCCTGTTGTATGTCAGTGTACAAAACTGTTATACAGTTCTGTTGTACGTCAGTGTACACAAATGTCATACAGTTCTGTTGTACATCAGTGTACACAAATGTCATACAGTTCTGTTGTAGGTCAGTGTACTCAAATGTCATACAGTCCTCTTCTCTGAATCTCACTAAAGTTATTATTATTAAATGGAAATCAATTAAATGTGGCTTATATGGGTAAATTATGGATTTTATAACATCCTTTGTGTTAAAAATCAGGAAACTTCTATAAAACGAGAACTGAAGTTAAGATTAATATCTGTTATTCACCAAATTACTTTGGAGACTTTACAAAACAGACTTTGGAGATATGAAATATGACAAAAATCCCAAATTCATATGTCACAATGATTCATTTATGTCTTACATAACATAGAAGACTAATAAAAGTCAGACTAAATTTCACATGTAAGGACTAGCATGCCAGCCACACCTAGCGACTGTGGGTCTTAATGACTGGACTTGATATGCCCCGAATGAGTCAGTGATTGAGTAAACATGATGACTCAGACAACACACTGCTATCAGTGCAGCAACTACAATCACCACAACTCACCATTGTTACAACCGATTCTCTCTGCTAATTTATTGCACCGTAGATCTTCATGTAAACATCTGTAATGCAGAAATGTAAAACAGTGGAGTGTGATCTCTTGACCTTTACCCAGTGGAAAAGTAAAAAATTTACTTCCCCGTTTATATTATTAAGCATAGCAAAACCCCATACTCTCGAGTGCCAAGTAAACGTATAGGCCAAATAACAGTATAGGGTGACAAATCTGTCAAATTTAATAATAATAATAGTGTGGAATAACAGCATTGTCTAATTTGGTGTCTTTTTTAGTATCAAAGCTATTTTTTTACTTGACGTGAAGCCAAGTCCAACTAAGCGAATACGCAAGCATGTTTCAGAGGAAACTGATGTCAGTTGGTTACGACTAGTTCGAGGCGCTGCGCACGACAGTCTTTTAACGAGGTGATAATGCCGTTTTAACTAATAATATACCATGTCGAGTTCCAGAAAACTAACGAATCTGACCCATTCATCTAATCGTGGAAATCTAACGGTCTAACACTTAGGGATCGTTCGAAAGAATGAAAAAGCCTCAAGAGTGAGCCACATGCAGCTCCATTTAGGAGCAAGTGATTTTAGCGTGAGCGGTAAACCGCTCCGTGGATGATTGATTAGCGCTAGCAATCGGGAGTGAGAGCGATTGCTCTCCTAAAAATTATACCCTGCATAATTTGCCAGGATTATCGGAGAATATAGACAGTACAAATGTTTAAATTTAATAATAATATAGTACCAAATAAGGTGGCATTTTTCATCAAATAAATACGCATATAGGGACGCTTATTCGGCACTCAAGAGTAGCAGTATATATTCAAGAATTCTCTTCTTCTGGTTAATCAGACTTCAATATGTCAAAGGTTTGGCTGATGTCGTGAGACACAACACACAACGACATACACACGAGACGCCTGACACTGAAAACAAAGACCTGTGCTCGAGTGTCAGAAAATAAGAAAAGTTTTATATCACCATAAAGAACATTATCTCACCAATCTACTTATATTATTTAAACATGTTTTAATTGTACACAGATGAAATATACAAAGAGCCATACAATGAATGACATGTCGTGATGTGGTAATTATCAGTCATAATTTCCAGAGCAGTTATGGAAATAATAATTTGGTAAAGGTGTATTGAAAAAGAGGCAGGCCGAAAACAACGTGGTGACGAAAAATGGAAGAAGAACTGAAGGCTGCTGGGTTAGCATGGGGCACAGCAGCAAGGAGAGCCCAAGACAGAGGGTTCTGGCGAGATCTTGTGCCACACGGCATGAAGAGGATAAGTAAGTAGTAAAGGTGTATTAGTCTGGCCGAAATTATTAACACTATTAAACAACATTTTTACCTAATTTTGTCTATGTTAATGTGTTCTTTGCATCACTCCCCATCAGTTCAGGTATAAAGCATATATTTGTAAAACATATTATGTTATGCACTTTTAGTGCCCAAAACAATAAACAATGCTATACTAGCAATAGCCGGTATTTTTGTTAATATGGCGATTATCCGAAATGCGGGAATGAGAATACGTGACCACGCTAATGTGGTTGGAGCTGAGAGATTGAATACAATTTTGATGGTTCAAGTGATGTCAGTGGAGGAGTTGGGTCTGCTCCAGCTCGGCTTGATGCTCCGGGACAACATCAAGTTTCAGGTGGAGTGGCTGGCTCGGCGACAATTGCTGTGCAACACAGACCATTGTACTTGTTGCGTGATTGTATGCACTCTTGTTACGCAGGGAGATGTCGCCGACGGGTTCCGATGGAAATGTTGACTTTACGGGGAGAGACGGAACATTTGGCTCCAGCCTTTCTTCAAGAGTAACGTTCCAACAGTTGCCAGAAGACCCAAAACGGCTCTTTTCAGAACCAATCACACTTCCACAAAAGTTGCTACATTGGTGTGAACGATGTCTAGGTTTTAATCATTCTCTTGTTTAATGAAAATATCTCGATAAATTTGGTCTTCAAAAGTCACCTTGGCTGCAGTTTCCAAAACGACAATCATCTTTTAGCAATGTCAAAAATAAACCCCTAGATGTGGCGTGGACCGAACCTGCCTAACAGTCACAGCGTCGGTGAGTGACTGCACAACGAGCCGTGACTGCACTTTCTGCTGCACCGATTGTTGTCATTATCGCTTAAGTCTAAGAAATACTAGGCTAGAACAATATTCAACGTCTCATCAGAATACCTATGGTACACATGACTCACCTCCGTATACATAAATGTTGTTGGAAGTACACAAATATAGTATTTTATACCGATTTACACTCAAACATTAAATTTGTTTATAATTTTATCTTCGGGTGCGCTACCAAAATATGTGACGCATGCGCAAATACCTGTGCACAATCGTTCTTGTCAATAAGACTGAGTATATCGTTGTCAGTCGCTATCCAGTTGCGTTCATTTTCACGAACAAATATTTTTATTTCAGGTAAAAACCAGGGGCGTCCGCATGAATTTTTCCAGGGAGGTTTTCCGGACATTATGTTGCTAGTTTGTGTGTACTAGTGGCCTCTTGTCCTGTTTGAAGCACCTCTAAGTAACCCCCTGCTCTTCTAGTTTACTACCAGAAAACAGCATAATTATGATAATAGTTTTATCGAGAGTCCAACAATGTTCATCTACTTATAACCCGCCCTCCTGAGATATGTGTCAACCTTGTTTTTAAACATATTCACGCTGCTAGCAGTTACACAATCTGTAGATAATTTGTTCAATTCATTTATTGTCCTCTGTGAGAACGAGTGCTTCCTGATGTCCAATCTACATTGATCCTTTACTAATTTTACCTCATGTCCTCTAGTTCTGCTGTCCTTCTTGAGTGAGAAAAACATATTTCTATCAATATTTTCATACCCATTCAATATCTTAAAAACTTCAATCTGATCTCCTCTTAACCTCCTTGTCTCTAGAGTTGTTAAACCACATTCTTTCAGGCGTTCTTCATAACTAAGGTCTCTCAGTTCTGGAATCATTTTAGTTGCTCTCCTTTGTATGCGTTCAAGCGTATCTATATCCTTCTTACGATATGGTCTCCATGCTTGTATATAGTATTCTAAATGAGGTCTAACTATTGCTTTATAAAGAGGTATAATTAACTTTTTTCCCTTGTATATTATGTTTCTTCTAATCAATCCAAGAATTTGATTACCCTTTGAAGCTGCAATACCACACTGCTCTGAAACTTTCATATCAGCGCTTATTGTAACTCTTAAGTCCTTTTCTTTTACAGTAGTACCCAGAACAGTATCTCCCATTTTATAGTTTACATCCAAGTTCCCATGTCCTGTATGTAGGCATTTACAGTTCCCAAAATTGAACAACATCTGCCATTTCTCAGACCATTTCACTAATCTGTCTAGATCGTTTTGTAAATGTTGTTTATCACCATCAGTATTAACCTTTCTAAACAGTTTTGTGTCATCCGCAAATTTCAGTACGTTACTTGTTATACTGTCGTCCAAGTCATTGATATAAATTAAGAATAATATAGGTCCTAACACTGATCCTTGAGGTACCCCACTTAAAACCGATTTCCAATTTGAAACTTCTCCATCTACTACAACTCGTTGTCTTCTGTCAGTCAGCCATTTTTTTATCCAGTCAGTTATGCTATCCCCGATACCATGGGCTTTTAATTTAAGTAGTAATCTTTGATGTGGCACTTTATCAAAAGCTTTCTGAAAATCTAAGTAGATAATATCTACTGGCGATCCCACGTCTATCCACTTAGTGATTTCTTCCAAAAAACATAACATATTTGTTAAGCATGACCTCGCTTTAAGGAATCCATGTTGAGATGGATTTAATAATTTATGCTTAACGAGGAAGTCCACCATATGGTCTTTAATTAACCTTTCTAATAATTTACAAATCACTGACGTTAAACTCACTGGTTTGTAATTCTCTGACTTATTTCTCGAACCCTTTTTAAATAATGGTATGATGTTTGCTTCTTTCCATTCAATCGGAACAACTCCCTCTTTTAATGACAAGTTGAATACTCTTGCAAGTGGTATACTGATTTGTTCTACTGTTTCCATTAGTAATTTTGGAGGAATCCCATCCACTCCCGGTGATTTATTATCCTTCATTGCCTTTATTTTCTTAGCTACCAATTCTGGAGTTACAACTAACGGTCCTAAACTGGTAATGAACTAATATCTTCTTTGGTAAATACTGAACTTAAGTAACCATTTAGGTCTTCCGCCATTAAAAACCCCTGTGATATTATATTTCCAACACTGTCTTCTAGAGGTCCAACCTTGTCTTGTACGTTTTGTTTACTCCTGACATATGCATCAAAACTCTTGCTGTCATTTTTTATGTTATATGCTAGTTTTTGCTCATAGCTTCTTTTAGATTGTCTGATTTCAGTTGTAGCTGCATTAAGTGCCTCTTTGTAATTTGCATAGTCTTCTTCCTTTCTGGTACGCCTATAAATCCTCCACATAGTTTGTTTTAACACTATTTTTCTAATAGCCTCCTTTGACAAGTGTTTCTTTCTACACCGTTTTCCTTGTTTTGGAAGGGAACAAATTTATTGATGATACTCTCAATTTCATATTTTAGAATATTCCAACATTCAATTGCGGTCTTATTCATCAGCATGTTATTCCAATCTAGCTTTGCTAAGTATTTTCTCATATCTTTGTAGTTACTTTTGCGGAAGTTTCTCTTGTACGTTTTCTTATTTTTATTTTCTGATTTTACTTTGATGTCAAAATGTATTTGATTATGGTCACTGTTACCCAATGGTTCAAATATTTTTACATTGTCCACTAATTCTTTTTGTGATGACAAAACTATATATAATACATTTTCTCCCCTGGTTGGTTCTAGCACGTGCTGAGTAAGAAAGCTATCCTGGATTAAAAATAGAAATTGTTGGTCCTCACTCCCTGTGCTCTAGAGAATTCCATTGTATGTGTCCATGGTTAAAACCCCCTATTATGATACATTCCCTTTTACTAACTTCCTTTATAGCGTTTTTTATTTTTGTGTTGTCCTCTTCGTTTATGTTTGGACTTCGGTAAACTAATCCAATAGTTAATTTTGAATTTCCTGAAACAGTTTTGCACCAAACAGCTTCATCGCAATCTGCTTCCCTTTCTAGTTTTATTTCATAAGCCTGAATAGATTCTTTAACATATAAAATAACTCCCCCTCCCCTTCTTCTTTTTCGATCCTTCCTAAACATTACGTATCCTGTCAGTCCTAATTCAGCATCTGTTATATCTATGTTGGCCCATGATTCAGTTATACCAATTATGTGAGGGTCAATATCTTCTACCATAATGTTTAATTCGTTTTTCTTATTTACTATGCTCCTTGCATTTAAACATACGCATCTATAACCTGTTTCAGAGATGCTTTTTGGACGATTTGATATTGGTTTGTCTGTGTTAGTGGCCTCTTGTTCTGCTTGAGACACCTCTAGGTAACCCCCTGCACTTCTAGTTTAAACAATGTTTACTACCAAAAATATTTGTCGTTGTACCCATGCCACTATCTACTGCTGCTGAAAGTTCATCCGCGAATACTGCTGCCCCCTTTCCACTTAGATGAAGCCCATCCTTCATGTACATATCAGCCCTCCCAACAAAACTTCCCCATAAATCCACAAATCCAACTTCCTCTTCCCTACATAGCTTTTGGACTAACATGTTAATTGCCATCCCCCGACAATTTCGATATTTGTGACCCCTCCTGCCCATTACTGGTAAAATCCCTGACAGTATTACCTGCTCAACCCGCGTCTGTTTTAGTGTTCTGACCAACTGCCTATATTTCCTAACTATGGCAGTTGTACCCTCCCTCTCTACATTATTTGTCCCTATGTGTACTAAAACAGATCTACCCTTACCCGAACCTACAATGTTTTCTACCCTCTTGTCACTAGAAGAAGGAATAGTTCCTTCAGAATGGAAATTCGCAAACATTACGCCGCTGTTTAAGAAGGGATCGAGCCAGAAAATTACAGACCAGTGCGTTTAACATCAGTTGTATGTAAATTACTCACAATATTAATTAGAGACCACATGGTGGAATTCCTTGTAAAACATAAATTAATAAATACATCTCAACATAAAATTAACGTTCCTAAAAGCAAGGTCATGTCTAACCAATCTCTTACGTTTTTTGGAAGAAATTACAAAGTGGGTAGATGACGGGTCACCAGTGGATGTTGTCTATTTAGATTTTCAGAAAGCTTTCGATAAAGTGCCACATCAAAGATTGTTACTTAAACTAAAAGCCCATGGTATAGGTAATGATGTAATCAACTGGGTAGAAAAGTGGCTTACACACAGAAGACAGAGAGTAATAGTAGATGGTGAGATTTCAAACTGGAAATCTGTTTTGAGTTGGGTACCACAGGGATCAGTGTTAGGCCCTATACTGTTTTTAATATATATATATATATGTATATATATATATATATATATATATATATATATATATATATATATATATATATATATATATATATATATATATATATATATATATATATATATATATATATATATATATATAAATGATTTGGAAGATCACGTATCTAGCAAAGTACTGAAATTTGCTGATGACACAAAAGTATTCAGAAAGGTTACTAATGATACAGATAAACAAAGTTTACAGGATGATCTAGATAAATTAGTTAAATGGTCAAAAAAACGGCAAATGTTATTCAATTTTGGGAAGTGTAAATGCATACACATAGGACATGGAAACATGGACAAAGAATATAAAATGGGTGATGCTGTACTAGGTAGAACCACACAAGAAAAGGACTTAGGGGTAACATTTAGTGCTGACATGAAAGTTTCAGAGCAACGTGGGATTGCTCCTTCAAAAGGAAATCAAATATTCTAGGGCTAATTAGGAGAACTATCACTTATAAGGAGTAACAGCTAATTGTACCCCTGTACAAAGCAATGGTTAGATCACATTTGGAATATTGTATTCAAGCTAGAAAGAATACAACGAAGAGCAACTAAAATGATTCCAGAATTGAGAGACCTTAGTTATGAAAGCTGCTTATTACAATGTGTTTGACAACACTAGAGACCAGGAGACTAAGAGGAGACCAAATAGAAGTGTTTAAAATAGTGAACAGTTATGAGGATGTTGGTAGAAATATGTTCTTCAAACTTAAAGAAGGCAGTAGAACCAGAGGAAGCAAAGCAGCATTAGTTAAGGAACAGTGTTGGTTGGACATGAGAAAGTGCTCTTTCTCGCAGAGGGTGATAAATGAATGGAACAAACTGCCAAATGATTGTGTTAATGCTCGTAGTGTGAATTTGTTTAAAAATAGAATTGACAGATATCTGATAAGGGCGTGCTACACATAGATGATGAAAATTGTTGGACTCTCGATAAGCCAATGGCTTCCTTGTCCACTTGCCATCTGGAACTTGTTGTTTGGGATGGCAATCTTGTTAAATCTTGTTTAAAAAAACAATATGCAGATTTTTTTAATGCAACAGATGTATAGGTGGGCACAAACACTTTATTCTGTACAATACAATGGTGATTTTACATCAGATTTATATTATATTTAATTACTTATATTGTGGAAGGATCTGCATACACAATTGTACCTCTAATTGCACACGTGTTGTAGTTGGCACACAACCGTAACTATACAGCTGTGTAGGCCAATGTAAAGGATATGTAACTATGAGTTAGCCACCAGGCGGCGATACTGCTTGGCCACTCTGACTTGTAAGGTGCTGCCACTGCTGACTTGGTGGGCACAGACCACAGTCACTTTTCTCATAGACGACCATTATAACGTTCTTGCGCCTACATTGAAAATTTATCCTACAATTTTTTTTTTAAATTCACAGAAAATGACAGACCCACTAAGACACCTGGTGTGTAAAATTCGTGAAAATGACATACCTCCTTTTCACACAAATTGCTTCAACGCATGATGCCCGTGCATTTCTGACATGAAATTCCCCGGTTTCCCAAATATGAGTACATCCTGCCTAACAGCCACTGTGTCCTTACGCAACTGGTATACCTACTGACAAATGGCATAATTTCAAAGCTTAGATGCTACTGTGCACAAAAACATCACTTCCACTCACTCATCCACACAATTTCTGCTCTCACAAATAAACCCTATCTGCACAATTATTTTTTTCCTTGGGACTCTTTATGTGTAATGTAATGGCGGACGGATTCTGACTGTGGTCCGTGCCCAGACGGCTGAGCCCTTATCAGTTGATACAGGATGCAGTGATGCAGGAACAGGCCAGTGACATCCATACTGTTGCATGGCAAAAACCCACTGGAGGCCAAGTGTTTATACAGTACAGCACCCAGTCTTCATCATATATCATAGCAGAATCTACTAAATAACTTCAGTTATTGATTGATATATATATTGCCAGGCAGAAAAGATGTATCTATGCACAGGCAAATGCTTTAGCCAGAATATTTTACTTATGCAACAGTTCCATTAAAACAACTTTATTTAATTCAAATTTAATTTAAATCAGGGAATCTGCATATGGCAATCATCTTTATCAGTAATAATCAGAGGCACAACAAAACAGAATCACTATGCATAATTGTGAACAGGGACGTGCAAAAGTCATTATCAGAATGCAATTTGGAATAAATATGTCTTGAGTTTTTTCGGAAGATAGCTATAGTTTCATATGTTTTCAAAGTGATGGGGAATTCATTCCAGACCCTAGGCGCAGTGACAGGGAAAGCATGTTTGCTCAAATTAAGTTTTGTTTTTGGCACAATAAGTTGTGAAATTGATGATCTGAGCTGCCTAGGGATATTTGAAAGATGCAGGTGCCCCATTAAAAACCTATTAGTCAAGGGTCAACATTGGTATGACACATACATGCATATAGACCACCACACGTGTTACCTATCTAGGCCTAAGCCAGGGAACACTGACATATGTTCAAGCTAAATACTTTCACATGCTAGACTTATACTTGTCAAGTTATGTTCACATTTTAAACAGTACAACCCTATGTTATGGCAGTGGCTGGAACTGTTTCTGCCATGCAATGAGATGCTTGCTGGCTACCCAGCAGCTAGCTGCATGGTTTATTGCTCTGGTCTATAGGGGAATGATTAACGATGTGACTATGCAGAGATGGATGCAGATTCCAGTATTTGTTTCGTAGTTCATTATGTACAGTAATTCGTGGACCCATAGACGTTATCTGATACACCAAACGGTGTGTCAGATGTTAAACTTCTACAATATTATATTATTTAGCTTATTTATATTTTTCATGTATTGATATTATAACTTATTTATGTTTAACTTATTTATTTATATTTTAAACATAATTATATTTTGATTGCATATCACTATGCATATGCATATGGGTTTTTACCATGGGCGTCGGCAAGGGGGGAATTTTTTTTGCGTACTGTGTGTGTACAGTGTTTACCAGAGAGGATATTAGTTCATTACCAGTTCCGGATGCTAAATTTCAGGAGGCTAAATCGGACTACATAAGGTTGTTAATTGTTACTCCAGAAACGGTAACTAAGAAAATAAAGGCAATGAAGGAAAATAAACCACATGGAGTGGACAAAATTCCTCCAAAACAACTAATGGAAACAGTAGAACAAATTAGCATACCACTTGCAAGAGTGTTTAACTTGTCATTAAAAGAGGGAGTGGTTCCTTTTGAATGGAAAGAAGCAAACATGATACCATTATTTAAAAGGGGTTCGAAAAATGAGTCAGAAAATTACAGACCAGTGAGTTTAAATCAGTGATTTGTAAATTATTAGAAAGGTTACTGAAAGACCGTATGCTGGACTTCCTTGTTAGGCATAAATTATTCAATCCATTTCAGCATGGATTCATAAAAGCAAGGTCATGCTTAATAAATATGTTATGTTTTTTGGAAGAAATCACTAAGTGGATAGATGAGGGATCACCAATATATATTATACACTTAGATTTTTAGAAAGCTTTCGACAGAGTGCCACATAAAAGGTTACTACTTTATAACAAATTGAAAGCTCATGGCATTGAGGATAGCACAATCGACTGGATAGAACAATGGCTGACAGACAGAAGATGTGTGTTGTAGTAGATGGGGAGGTTGCAAACTGGAAATAAGTTCTGAGTGGGGTACCACAAAGATTAGTATTAGGACCTTTATTGTTCTTAATAGATACCAATGAATTGGAAGATAATAAAAATAAGCAATGTACTGAAATTTGCTGATGACACAAAAGTGTTTAGAAAGTTAACAATGATGGTGATAAACAATATTTACAAAACGATCTAGACAAATTAGTTACATGGTCTGAGAAATGGCAGATGTTACTAAATTTTGCGAAATGCAAATGCCTACATACAGGACATGGGAACTTGGATGTAAACTATAAAATGGGAGATACTGTTCTAAGTACTACTGGAAAAGAAAAGGACTTAGGAATAACAATAAGTGCTGATATGAAAGTTTCAGAGCAGTTTGGTATTGCAGTTTCAAGGGGTAATAAAATTCTTGGGTTGATTAGGAGAAATAGCAACAAGGAAAAAAGCCAATTATAAATCTGTATAAAGCAATAGTTAGGCCTTAGAACTGAGAGACCTTAGTTATGAAGAATGACTGAAAGAACGTGGTTTAACAACCCTAGGGAAAAGGCGGTTAAGAAGAGATTAAATTGAAGTTTTTAAGATATTGAATGAGTATGAAAATGAACTAGAGGACATGAGGTAAAATTAGTAAAGGATCAATGTAGATTGGACATCAGGAAGCACTCGTTCTCACAGAGGACAATAAATGAATGGAACAAATTGTCTACAGGTTGTGTAACTGCTAGCAGCGTGAATATGTTTAAAAACAAGGTTGACACATATCTCAGGAGGGCGGGCTATAAGTAGATGAACATTGTTGGACTCTCGATAAGCCAATGGCTTCCTTGTCCACTTGCCATCTGGGCCTTTGGCTTGGATGGCAAATCTTGTCGGCAAAGTGATAAGCAAAACGGTCAACAACAGCGTCAGGGCCACTAGTGTCGTTAGAAAGAAAGTTTATGCATTTACGACAGAGAAAGTGATTCGCAATACGAAACATTGGTCGGTTGTCGTTCGATGCTGACTCGATCTCTTTACTGTAAGACGCAGCTTTCGTGGAAGTCAGCGTCTGGCAATATCGGTCACGCAGCTTAGTATAAGAAATACGATGGTCGTCGGTTCTGCTGCGTCGCCGTGTTCGTTCAAGAAGACACACCTGACGTTTCAACTCGCCGAGTTCCTGACACCACCATGGAGTGCGTGGTCGTTCGGTGACATTACGCTGCACAAGATGTGCGTGACGATCGACCAGACAGGAAAGCTCCGCGTAGTACTGATCGTACAGACCGCCTACGTCACAGACAGGTTGGGTGATGAAATCACACTCACAGAGATCTTTCGTGAAGTTGGAGTTGTCTATCGCAGCATATCGACGGTACGTTATCTTCTTGCGTGGCGGACGTGGCTTGGTGGTGACGAGGTCACAAAGAACGGCAGTTATCGGTGACAAGATCGTCGACATGCGTGCGTGCGTGCGTGCGTGCGTGCGTGCGTGCGTGCGTGCGTGCGTGCGTGTATGTAACTGTGCTAACAGCTTCCACCTTAGATGAAAATAAGTAACCCAAATCGTGTATGCTCACAAATGGGTGCACTTTGTCCTACACTACTCTAGTTCTTGTATGCTCACAAAGGGGTGTACTTTGTCCTAAACTGCTCTAGTTCGTGTATGCTCACAAGTTGGTGCACTTTGTCCTAAACTACTCTAGTTCTTGTATGCTCACAAAGGGCTGCATTTTGTACTACACTACTGTAGTTCGTGTAGCTCACAAAGGGTTGTACTTTGTCCTAAACTACTCTAGTTCTTGTATGCTCACAAAGGGCTGCATTTTGTACTACACTACTGTAGTTCGTGTAGCTCACAAAGGGTTGTACTTTGTCCTAAACTACTCTAGTTCTTGTATGCTCACAAAGGGGTGTACTTTGTCATAACCTACTCTAGTTCGTATGCTCACAAAGGGGTGTACTTTGTCCAACAGTACTCTAGTTCGTGTATGCTCACAAAGCGCTGCATTTTGTACTACACTACTGTAGTTCGTGTAGCTCACAAAGGGGTGTACTTTGTCCTACACTACTCTAGTTCGTGTATGCTCTCAAAGGGGTGTACTTTGTCATAACCTACTCTAGTTCGTATGCTCACAAAGGGGTGTACTTTGTCCAACAGTACTCTAGTTCGTGTATGCTCACAAAGGGCTGCATTTTGTACTACACTACTGTAGTTCGTGTAGCTCACAAAGGGGTGTACTTTGTCCTACACTACTCTAGTTCGCGTATACTCACAAAGGGGTGTACTTTGTCATAACCTACTCTAGTTCGTATGCTCACAAAGGGGTGTACTTTGTCCAACAGTACTCTAGTTCGTGTATGCTCACAAAGGGCTGCATTTTGTACTACACTACTGTACTTCGTGTAGCTCACAAAGGGGTGTACTTTGTCTTACACTACTCTAGTTCGTGTATTTATAAAATTGAAGGATCAAACGAGTTACTTTTGCCAAACCTAACTTGCCGGGATATAACCTAGAGCATCATTAGCGACACGTCATCTCAACATGAATTCCTTAAAGCGAGGTCATGCTTAACAAATATGTTATGTTTTTTTGGAAGAAATCACTAAGTGGATAGACGTGGGATCGCCAGTAGATATTATCTACTTAGATTTTCAGAAAGCTTTTGACAAAGTGCCACATCAAAGATTACTACTTAAATTAAAAGCCCATGGTTTCGGGGATAGCATAACTGACTGGATAGAACAATGGCTGACTGACAGAAGACAACGAGTTGTAGTACATGGAGAAGTTTCAAATTGGAAATCGGTTTTGAGTGGGGTACCTCAAGGATCAGTATTAGGACCTATATTATTCTTAATTTATATCAATGACTTGGACGACAGTATAACAAGTAACGTACTGAAATTTGCGGATGACCCAAAACTGTTCAGAAAGGTTAATACTGACGGTGATAAACAACATTTACAAAACGATCTAGACAGATTAGTGAAATGGTCTGAGAAATGGCAGATGTTGTTCAATTTTTGGAAATGTAAATGCCTACATACAGGACATGGGAACTTGGATGTAAACTATAAAATGGGAGATACTGTTCTGGGTACTACAATAAAAGAAAAGGACTTAGGAGTTGCAATAAGCGCTGATATGAAAGTTTCAGAGCAGTGTGGCATTGCAGCTTCAAAGGGTAATCAAATTCTTGGATTGATTAGAAGAAACATAACATACAAGGGGAAAAAGTTAATTATACCTCTTTATAAAGCAATAGTTAGACCTCATTTAGAATACTGTATACAAGCATGGATACCGTATCTTAAGACGGATATAGATACGCTTGAACGCATACAAAGGAGAGCAACTAAAATGATTCCAGAACTGAGAGACCTTAGTTATGAAGAACGCCTGAAAGAATGTGGTTTAACAACTCTAGAGACAAGGAGGTTAAGAGGAGATCAAATTGAAGTTTTTAAGATATTGAATGGGTATGAAAATATTGATAGAAATATGTTTTTCTCACTCAAGAAGGACAGCAGAACTAGAGGACATGAGGTAAAATTAGTAAAGGATCAATGTAGATTGGACATCAGGAAGCACTCGTTCTCACACAGGACAATAAATGAATGGAACAAATTGTCTACAGATTGTGTAACTGCTAGCAGCGTGAATATGTTTAAAAACAAGGTTGACACATATCTCAGGAGGGCGGGTTATAAGTAGATGAACATTGTTGGACTCTCGATAAGCCAATGGCTTCCTTGTCCACTTGCCATCTGGGCCTTTGGCTTGGATGGCAAATCTAGTTAAATCTAGTTCCGCTGGTTGCTGTGGCAACTGAGAGATTATTTTGTTCGGGTTGATTATGATGACAATTCTACCACCAATGGCTCACGAAGAGAAGGTGAACATCTTAGTACTGGAATCCAGCAGGAGACAAGACGACGCACCCGAACCAATCCCACGCATCTAATCAACGATCGCACCACAACGTCAATAAATAAATCAATTGTCTTATACCCGGAACATTCGTGCGACGCGTGACGTGTGTATGCACGTAGATGATTAATGCACTGCATGTTTGCGAAGCTGAGCCGACGCTGACTGTCCATGAGCTGTTTACTCTCCGTTGCTCTGTCCTAGTCTCAATCAGCTACGTCTTCGCAGGTACACAGGTCGTGTGAGAAACCTTAGAGGCGTCTCTTTCGGAGGAGCAAGAAGAAGAAGAAGCCACGATGGAGAGAAATTCGGCGATGAAGGACAAAGGCTCAGCATTGGAGAAGCTTCGAGCCAGCATTCTCTCGAATGGCATGCGTGGAATTAGAACAATAGCCAGGTGAGTGCTAAGTAGACAGGTGAGTGCTAAGTAGACAGGTGTACGGCCGGCCACACATCGATCGGCTACTTGACCACGTTGACCACGTTGACCATAGTGTTATTGTTATAGTTGGGTCTGGCTTGCAACATCCAGATTATTGCAGCGTTAATTTGTTTTAATAGAAAATTGTATCTATTTAATTGGTAGAGCTGTTTCGGGAACAAAATGAGACATAAAAGCTATGCAAAATATGGACACATTAAAGTAAAAGTTGATCGCTCAATATTTTATGTTGTGCACAGAACGCTAATGCGATAAAATAATGTAATGGTTTAAGTTAATATGTATTAAGTTTGAGACAGTTTTTGGGTGGTTGTGTGTAAAACCACGGGAAAATGATTCCACAGTTGGAAATTGGATTAATAAAGAAAACATAATTATATTTTTAAACAAACAAAATCTACTGTTTCAGCAACTATTGTTGTACAAACCTGAAAGAAAGGGCTTCTATGGGTAAATTGTCCCGTGTCTTTGAATGAGACAACCTTGGGTGTGCAACGCATTATAAATTATCCCTGGCCGTTACTTTTAATAACTGATATTTTTCTCTTTGATGTCACTGAAGAGATTTACTGAATTATTTCGAGAACGTTCCGTCGCTTGGACGAGAACGGAGACAAGAGGATCGACTTCGCGGAGTTCGAGAGTACGCTCGACGACCATGGCGTCAACGTCGACACAGCGACCAAGAGACAGTGCTTCGACGAGATGGACGTGGACGGCAGCGGAGCTATCAACTTTGACGAGTTTCTTATCGCCATGCGCGTGCGTATCTTTGAAATAGTTAATGATGTCTCAAATTGCCACAAAAGCCTGAGAAGTCGACAGTGATTATGTCAACGTTTACTTCTGAAAATTATTTTCATTATCAACATTATAACGATCACACTAATCAAGTGATTGTTTATATAAGCATACACCTAGCCGTGCGGGCGATATAGAATCTTGATACCTGGGATAATTGAGCCACATGCATTATAAATTCTAAATCTGATGTGTCTTCTTCTAGGGTGAAATGTGTTGAAACATTCATGTACTAAAACATAATAACGCATACTTAATGGTGCGAAAGCTCTAATAAGAAATGTCATCTGACGCCATGTTGTCAACTTTGCAGCCTCCACTGTCAGAGAGTCGCCTTCACGTGATTGACCAGGCGTTTGATAAGATGGATGTTGACAAGAGCGGTGTGGTGACACTGGACGACATCAGAGGCACGTACAGCGCCGAGTGGCACCCCAAGTACAAGAGTGGCGAGTGGACAGCTGACCAGGTCTTCCACCACTGGCTCACTAACTTCGGAGGCGCCGACGATGGCACGGTGCGTCTTCATAAAACAATTTGCTCAGAAAATGGAGCATGCGCTATGAGCGCCTTGTCTAGGCGGATACTGTATATTAGACCACATTATTATTATTTATACATTATCCATATTCAAGACTCATCATCCTCGTCGTCGTCGTCATCATCATCATCATCACGTGGTGCCACCATATCTCGGAAGGTCGGCCATCTTGGATAACACCTACCATTCATATCTGTATTATGCCATTCTGACTAGATCATCATATATGCCATTCCCTTCCTTGCTTTGGTTATCTGCTTTCTAATTCCGTTGCCACCAACCATTCCTTCTAACATTTCCTCTTCCATGACTTCTTGTCTGATGATTTAACCAAATATTTTAGTTTGTACTTCTGTGTTTTGTCAAGCAGTTGCCGCTTTATCCCTGCCCTGCAGAGAAGCTCTACACGGTAAATGTGTGTGCTACTAGGAAAGGGTGCAAGTATCGTGTGCTCCTAAAATATAGAGAACTTAGTAAAATATTGTGGCTGCATCAACAACGATATCATCAATATAAGCTTCATTTTCATGTATATGAAATGTGTTCTTGACATATATGTGACATTGGTTTACTTCGTATTTCAGGTAACGAAGGAAGACTTCGTGAACTACTACGTTGCAGTGAGCTCCTCGGTCGACGATGACGAGTATTTCGAGGCAATGATGAAGAGTGCCTGGAAACTGTAGCCCTCTACCGGTCAACTGCCTCGTTATCGCCGGGTTCAAGGTTCAGGCGACTCTCACACGCCGCATGTGTGCATCGGTGTGTCTAGAGCCGTGAACAGGGATGTTGTGACTGTAGGTGGTGATATAGGTAGGCCAGTGATATCTGTGTCGAACATACCTTTCCAAAAACACACGTAGCTACCTCTAACGGATATAACCGTCTCAACATCCTATTTCCCACCTGTTTTTTTTGGGACAACCTCCCATCTCCTACCTGTTTTAGGGGCCATCCTCCCACCAATGTTTAGAGTCCACCCCACACCAATCCTGCTTCACGTCTCCCATCTATTTCTTAGGCCAACCTCCCACCTATTTCTTAGGCCAACCTCCCACCTATTTCTTAGGCCAACCTCCCACCTATTTTGAGGCCAACCTCCCACCTCCTGCGTCACCCCCTCGTACTTGTAAACACGTATTACCCGGTGTTTGCATAACATTTGCTGTGAGTTTCATGGAAGTTTTCCCAATTTAAATGGTAATGACATGTTAAATGTGATATATAGTTCAGATAGGTCAGTGCCCTGTCCTCAAAGAAATGAATAATTGGCAGTTGTTATTTAGATTTGCCTAGCTAATTTACCCGGTGGGAACTGAAAGAACGCCATGCAGCCACTCTTGATTTTAATAATGTAGCAACATGTGCGCACAAAATAAAATACCAAGTATAAATTACATATAGCGAGTCAATTCAACAAAATCAATATCAATAAAAAAACATGGTTTATGATATTGTAGAAATTACCATCGTCTAAGAATAACAACAATGATTGGGTTAATCCGCAACCCCAGGGGATAATTTATTATGTGATAATCAGCTCTTAAGTCAGCCGTCTATACATCCAATCAGCAAAGTAACGAATATTACACAACGTAATAGTAATGCCATGTAATGTTATGCATCAGTGATTGTGCTTGTCTCTCTGATAGACAACCAATGTAGACCGATGTTGTGTATTCGTGTTTACTTATTCTGGTGATTAGTCGAGCGGTTGTGTTTTGTATGCCCTGTGGTCTGTGCAGCTGACACTTGTTAATGCCAAACAGCAGTGATACATAACCGTCTAGTCCGACCGCAATTTCTAAGCAGTGGCCAATCAGCGACCGCCGTGACCGACAGCTCGTGCACCCGTCGTTTCATCTAATCTCAAGTCAGGATTGGCGTCAATATGTTGCACACGCAGTGTCTGTAGACACGTCGCTCGTGTAAACGCCACGGTGTCGCCCGACCAATTGGGGCACAAATCGCTTGTTCACACAGACCTGTACATCTACTCTGTTGTGGTGAAGACAGAACAGTCCTCCCAACTATTAGTACCTAATAATCGTTATATGCATGGATTGTGGCGATACTATTGTATAGTAATAATACGAATGTAGTTTACGTATAATGTTGTATTATAGTTGTTTAATAAAGTAATTAATATGTATGTATTAATATGTGCGTGCGTGCGTGCGTGCGTGCGTGCGTGCGTGCGTGCGTGCGTGCGTGCGTGCGTGCGTGCGTGCGTGCGTGCGTGCGTGCGTGCGTGCGTGCGTGCGTGCGTGCGTGCGTGCGTGCGTGCGTGCGTGCGTGCGTGCGTGCGTGCGTGCGTGTTTCACCGCCAGCAAGACATCAATCGAGACACGTGTATGTAGCATTTATTGGTTGTCCAATATTTCGTTACATTTCTTCATCCTCATAGCGAATGTTACACAAATAAAAACGTGGCGAATTTCGCAAACAAAACCCTAAATCCGCTCAGATCAACATTCTCGGATAAAAGCATCCTTTGTTTGACGATGTGGTGGAAATCATTCCTGGGAATCTACACAGGGATGTCTGACTGTGAAATCTCACAGTACAAACGTCGCCAAAACCATTGCACTCAGGACGAGAATGTTTCGCCCAGCCACACGAGCAGCGTCGTTGCAGTAGCTGCTCTCGCAGTAGCAAGTACTCGTTGTAATGACCCCTGAACCTGTACTCTTGCATCCGTCATAAGGCTTTACTGCTGAGCAGCCACGGGATACCGCAATCGTTCCTTAAACATGAAGGAAATTGAACGTTAGAACTGTCGTAGAACTGTAGTAGAACTGCTGAGTTTATAGTTTACGTTTTTCCGTGAAAACGACGAGTTAGCGTAGCTAAGCCTATTGTGGAATTGACTGACTTGTACAGTTCACGTAAGGGAGACCGGGGCTAGTTGTTACAATATTAAGTTAAGGTCATTTTTGTGAAAAAGTATGTTAAATTCATTATTTCAGTCAACGGATACATTGAATGTATTTTTTTATTACTAAAATGCACCATACCGATGATATTCTATATTATAGTTAGGTATATATATAAAGTTTCCCAGGCGCTGTCGACTGTAACAACTAGCCCCGTACGCGGGTAGTTACATCATACGGGGCACGTTGTTATAGCAAAGAAGGTGTGGAACGCAAAACAAATGTCATTCGTAGTAGTTGGTGGGCCAGGGAATTTACGCCACAATGTTTTTTAAGAAGCTTATAACGTACACATGTGCAATTCAGTTGTTTGTCACCTGGGAATCGCTGCAACCGTGTATTTTTACAACGGAATCCCACCGAATGAATTTACGCCACAATGTTTTTTAGGAAGCTTATAGCATACACATGTGAACTTCAGTTGTTTGTCATCTGGAATTGCTGCAATCGGGTATGTTTTGGTGGTTTAATACAACCAGTGTCTATAGGAAAGATTGAAAGTAAGGACGGGGGTAGGGATATACAGTAGTCCATTTCATGAACACGTATCTGCTGACCGTAGCAAATGAGGTACCATTGGAAGGGTGTTTGAATATACTTTCCAACAGTGTTACAGTTAACATATAATTATGCAAGAACGACGTCTTTATGACATCACACCTGAACTACGTTATAGAAATTACTCAACAGTTTAGTCCAGAGGCCAAGCAGGGGAACCCCTACAACGGGGTCCCACGTAGGGAATTTACGCCACAATTTTTTTTAGGAAGTAATAACATACACATGTGGACAAAAAACGTGTCATTAGCATTACAAGAACAACAACAATTATAAGAAATTATAAATGAATATATTAATAAATTAATTCAATTAAAACCATTGAGTAAAAGCCATAAATTTACAATTTCTAAAACATCAACATTCATACAGGTCTGTCAAGTTAAAAAAATTCACAATTATGTAGATCTTTCTCGACATGTTTCAAAACATTCAACAGATTTCGCATTTTTAATATGCACCAGGATAGTGTCCCACAGTTTCCATATGCAAATGTACGCTGCCCTGCAGACAGGTTGTATTTTCCAACATGGATATTTGTGGTGCAGGCGCGGGTGTGATGGTCGTGCACACTATTGTTTAGTATGAATATATCTTGAAGGTAAGCTAGGGCAAGCCCGTGTATGATGTTATACATTACTATCGCAGTAACATACTATTGGTAGCCATCCTAGAGTACAAAATAGTGCCACTGTTGAAACCTGTCGTCTGTCTTTCTCATTCAGAATTATACTTGCATACTGCTTCATCATCTTATGAACATTCATAAGCAAAGCTTGTCCGCAACTGCCCCATATCACACACCCCTAGTCAATCACCGGTGTACCATCCCTGTAAAATACTGCTTCCGTGCATCTAGCAGCATTAGTCGTTTCACCTGATTGAACAGCTACAGTCGACTATGCAGCTTAGAACATAACTTTGTCACGTGTACAGTCCAACTAAGGTTGCTGTCAACACGTAACCCAAGCAGCTTGTGCGTCTTAACAGGTGTCACGACATATTTGTTGCCGCGTACATGGAAATTCGCATTTGCACATCGCAGTTTTTGTCTGGTGCCTCGTAGCATGCATTCGGTCTTATCTGCGTTCAAAACCATGCAATTAGCATCTATCCAATTGTATAATGGTTTTGAGTTTGTTGTGACTGGTTTATATGTGCAACACATTCGCCGGTTGTGTACATCATCGGCATACCCATCGAACCGTATATCTGATATTTCGAGAATTTAATCGTTCATGAATATGATGACAAGTAAAAGTCCAAGTATTTTAACCATGTGGCACACCTATCTTTACGGGAACCGGGTCTGACAGCTCACTGTCGTATTTCACGTACTGAACCTTGTGGCACACCTATCTTTACGGGAAGCGGGTCTGACAGCTCACTGTCGTATTTCACGTACTGAACCTTGTGGCACACCTATCTTTACGGGAAGCGGGTCTGACAGCTCACTGTCGTATTTCACGCACTGAACCTTGTGGCACACCTATCTTTACGGGAAGCGGGTTTGACAGCTCACTGTCGTATTTCACGTACTGAACCTTGTGTCACACCTATCTTTACGGGAAGCGAGTCTGACAGCTCACTGTCGTATTTCACGCAATGAACCTTGTGGCACACCTATCTTTACGGGAAGCGGGTCTGACAGCTCACTATCGTATTTCACGTACTGAACCTTGTGGCACACCTATCTTTACGGGAAGCGGGTCTGACAGCTCACTGTCGTATTTCACGTACTGAACCTTGTGGCACACCTATCTTTACGGGAAGCGGGTCTGACAGCACACTGTCGTATTTTAACCTTGTGGCACACATATCTTTACGGGAAGCGGGTCTGACAGCTCACTGTCGTATTTTAACCTTGTGGCACACCTATCTTTACGGGAAGCGGGTCTGACAGCACACTGTCGTATTTTAACCTTGTGGCACACCTATCTTTACGGGAAGCGGGTCTGACAGCACACTGTCGTATTTTAACCTTGTGGCACACCTATCTTTACGGGAAGTGGGTCTGACAGCTCAATGTCGTATTTCACGTACTGAACCTTGTGACACACCTATCTTTACGGGAAGTTGGTCTGACAGTTCACTGTCGTATTTCACGCACTGAACCTTGTGGCACACCTATCTTTACGGGAAGCGGGTCTGACCGCTCACTGTCGTATTTCACGTACTGAACCTTGTGGCACACCTATCTTTACGGGAAGCGGGTCTGACAGCTCACTGTCGTATTTCACGTACTGAATCTTGTGGCACACCTATCTTTACGGGAAGCGGGTCTGACAGCTCACTGTCGTATTTCACGTACTGAACCTTGTGGCACACTTATCTTTACGGGAAGCGGGTCTGACAGCACACTGTCGTATTTCACGTACTGAACCTTGTGACACACCTATCTTTACTGGAAGCGGGTCTGACAGCTCACTGTCGTATTTCACGTACTGAACCTTGTGGCACACCTATCTTTACCAGAAGCGGGTCTGACAGCTCACTGTCGTATTTCACGCACTGAACCTTGTGTCACACCTATCTTTACGGGAAGCGGGTCTGACAGCTCACTGTCGTATTTCACTTACTGAACCTTGTGGCACACCTATCTTTACGGGAAGCGGGTCTGACAGCTCACTGTCGTATTTCACGTACTGAACCTTGTGACACACCTATCTTTACGGGAAGCGGATCTGACAGTGCACTGTCGTATTTCACGTACTGAACCTTATGACACACCTATCTTTACGGGAAGCGGGTCTGACAGTGCACTGTCGTATTTCACGTACTGAACCTTGTGACACACCTATCTTTACCGGAAGCGGGTCTGACAGCACACTGTCGTATTTCACGTACTGAACCTTGTGGCACACCTATCTTTACCGGAAGCGGGTCTGACAGCTCACTGTCGTATTTCACGTACTGAACCTTGTGACACACCTATCTTTACCGGAAGCGGGTCTGACAGCTCACTGTCGTATTTCACGTACTGAACCTTGTGGCACACCTATCTTTACCGGAAGCGGGTCTGACAGCTCACTGTCGTATTTCACGTACTGAACCTTGTGGCACACCTATCTTTACCGGAAGCGGGTCTGACAGCTCACTGTCGTATTTCACGCACTGAACCTTGTGTCACACCTATCTTTACGGGAAGCGGGTCTGACAGCTCACTGTCGTATTTCACTTACTGAACCTTGTGGCACACCTATCTTTACGGGAAGCGGGTCTGACAGCTCACTGTCGTATTTCACGTACTGAACCTTGTGACACACCTATCTTTACGGGAAGCGGATCTGACAGTGCACTGTCGTATTTCACGTACTGAACCTTATGACACACCTATCTTTACGGGAAGCGGGTCTGACAGTGCACTGTCGTATTTCACGTACTGAACCTTGTGACACACCTATCTTTACCGGAAGCGGGTCTGACAGCACACTGTCGTATTTCACGTACTGAACCTTGTGGCACACCTATCTTTACCGGAAGCGGGTCTGACAGCTCACTGTCGTATTTCACGTACTGAACCTTGTGACACACCTATCTTTACCGGAAGCGGGTCTGACAGCACACTGTCGTATTTCACGTACTGAACCTTGTGGCACACCTATCTTTACCGGAAGCGGGTCTGACAGCTCACTGTCGTATTTCACGTACTGAGCCTTGTGACACACCTATCTTTACGGGAAGCGGGTCTGACAGCACACTGTCGTATTTCACGTATTGAACCTTGTGACACACCTATCTTTACGGGAAGCGGGTCTGACAGTGCACTGTCGTATTTCACGTACTGAACCTTGTGACACACCTATCTTTACCGGAAGCGGGTCTGACAGCACACTGTCGTATTTCACGTACTGAACCTTGTGACACACCTATCTTTACGGGAAGCGGGTCTGACAGCACACTGTCGTATTTCACGTACTGAACCTTGTGACACACCTATCTTTACGGGAAGCGGGTCTAACAGTGCACTGTCGTATTTCACGTACTGAACCTTGTAACACACCTATCTTTACGGGAAGCGGGTCTGACAGTGCACTGTCGTATTTCACGTACTGAACCTTGTGACACACCTATCTTTACGGGAAGCGGGTCTGACAGTGCACTGTCGTATTTCACGTACTGAACCTTGTGGCACACCTATTTTTACGGGAAGTGGGTCTGACAGCACACTGTCGTATTTCACGTACTGAACCTTGTGACACACCTATCTTTACTGGAAGCGGGTCTGACAGCTCACTGTCGTATTTCACGTACTGAACCTTGTGGCACACCTATCTTTACCGGAAGCGGGTCTGACAGCTCACTGTCGTATTTCACGTACTGAACCTTGTGACACACCTATCTTTACGGGAAGGGGGTCTGACAACTCACTGTCGTATTTCACGTACTGAACCTTGTGACACACCTACCTTTACTGGAAGCGGGTCTGACAGCTCACTGTCGTATTTCACGTACTGAACCTTGTGACACACCTATCTTTACTGGAAGCGGGTCTGACAGCTCACTGTCGTATTTCACGTACTGAACCTTGTGGCACACCTATTTTTACCGGAAGTTGGTCTGACAGCTCACTGTCGTATTTCACGTACTGAACCTTGTGGCACACCTAACTTTACCGGAAGTTGGTCTGACAGCTCACTGTCGTATTTCACGTACTGAACCTTGTGACACACCTATCTTTACTGGAAGCGGGTCTGACAGCTCACTGTCGTATTTCACGTACTGAACCTTGTGGCACACCTATCTTTACGGGAAGCGGGTCTGACAGCTCACTGTCGTATTTCACGTACTGAACCTTGTGACACACCTATCTTTACGGGAAGCGGGTCTGACAGAACACTGTCGTATTTCACGTACTGAACCTTGTGTCACACCTATCTTTACGGGAAGCGGGTCTGACAGCACACTGTCGTATTTCACGTACTGAACCTTGTGGCACACCTATCTTTACGGGAAGCGGGTCTGACAGCTCACTGTCGTATTTCACGTACTGAACCTTGTGACACACCTATCTTTACGGGAAGCGGGTCTGACAGAACACTGTCGTATTTCACGCACTGAACCTTGTGGCACACCTATCTTTACGGGAAGCGGGTCTGACAGCTCACTGTCGTATTTCACGTACTGAACCTTGTGGCACACCTATCTTTACGGGAAGCGGGTCTGACAGCACACTGTCGTATTTCACGTACTGAACCTTGTGGCACACCTATCTTTACGGGAAGCGGGTCTGACAGCTCACTGTCGTATTTTAACCTTATGGCACACCTATCTTTACGGGAAGCGGGTCTGGCAGCTAACTGTCGTATTTCACGTACTGAACCTTGTGGCACACCTATCTTTACGGGAAGCGGGTCTGACAGCTCACTGTCGTATTTCACGTACTGAACCTTTTGGCACACCTATCTTTACGGGAAACGGGTCTGACAGCTCACTGTCGTATTTCACGCACTGAACCTTGTGGCACACCTATCTTTACGGGAAGCGGGTCTGACAGCTCACTGTCGTATTTCAAGTACTGAACCTTGTGACACACCTATCTTTACCGGAAGCGGGTCTGACAGCTCACTGTCGTATTTCACGCACTGAACCTTGTGGCACACCTATCTTTACGGGAAGCGGGTCTGACAGCTCACTGTCGTATTTCAAGTATTGAACCTTGTGGCACACCTATCTTTACGGGAAGCGGGTCTGACAGCTCACTGTCGTATTTCACGTACTGAACCTTGTGGCACACCTATCTTTACGGGAAGCGGGTCTGACAGCTCACTGTCGTATTTCACGTACTGAACCTTGTGGCACACCTATCTTTACGGGAAGCGGGTCTGACAGCTCACTGTCGTATTTCACGTACTGAACCTTGTGACACACCTATCTTTACTGGAAGCGGGTCTGACAACTCACTGTCGTATTTTAACCTTGTGGCACACCTATCTTTACGGGAAGCGGGTCTGACAGCACACTGTCGTATTTTAACCTTGTGGCACACCTATCTTTACGGGAAGCGGGTCTGACAGCTCACTGTCGTATTTCACGTACTGAACCTTGTGGCACACCTATTTTTACCGGAAGTTGGTCTGACAGCTCACTGTCGTATTTCACGTACTGAACCTTGTGGCACACCTAACTTTACCGGAAGTTGGTCTGACAGCTCACTGTCGTATTTCACGTACTGAACCTTGTGACACACCTATCTTTACTGGAAGCGGGTCTGACAGCTCACTGTCGTATTTCACGTACTGAACCTTGTGGCACACCTATCTTTACCGGAAGCGGGTCTGACAGCTCACTGTCGTATTTCACGTACTGAACCTTGTGACACACCTATCTTTACGGGAAGCGGGTCTGACAGCTCACTGTCGTATTTCACGTACTGAACCTTGTGGCACACCTATCTTTACGGGAAGCGGGTCTGACAGCTCACTGTCGTATTTCACGTACTGAACCTTGTGACACACCTATCTTTACGGGAAGCGGGTCTGACAGAACACTGTCGTATTTCACGTACTGAACCTTGTGTCACACCTATCTTTACGGGAAGCGGGTCTGACAGCACACTGTCGTATTTCACGTACTGAACCTTGTGGCACACCTATCTTTACGGGAAGCGGGTCTGACAGCTCACTGTCGTATTTCACGTACTGAACCTTGTGACACACCTATCTTTACGGGAAGCGGGTCTGACAGAACACTGTCGTATTTCACGCACTGAACCTTGTGGCACACCTATCTTTACGGGAAGCGGGTCTGACAGCTCACTGTCGTATTTCACGTACTGAACCTTGTGGCACACCTATCTTTACGGGAAGCGGGTCTGACAGCACACTGTCGTATTTCACGTACTGAACCTTGTGGCACACCTATCTTTACGGGAAGCGGGTCTGACAGCTCACTGTCGTATTTTAACCTTATGGCACACCTATCTTTACGGGAAGCGGGTCTGGCAGCTAACTGTCGTATTTCACGTACTGAACCTTGTGGCACACCTATCTTTACGGGAAGCGGGTCTGACAGCTCACTGTCGTATTTCACGTACTGAACCTTTTGGCACACCTATCTTTACGGGAAGCGGGTCTGACAGCTCACTGTCGTATTTCACGCACTGAACCTTGTGGCACACCTATCTTTACGGGAAGCGGGTCTGACAGCTCACTGTCGTATTTCAAGTACTGAACCTTGTGACACACCTATCTTTACCGGAAGCGGGTCTGACAGCTCACTGTCGTATTTCACGCACTGAACCTTGTGGCACACCTATCTTTACGGGAAGCGGGTCTGACAGCTCACTGTCGTATTTCAAGTATTGAACCTTGTGGCACACCTATCTTTACGGGAAGCGGGTCTGACAGCTCACTGTCGTATTTCACGTACTGAACCTTGTGGCACACCTATCTTTACGGGAAGCGGGTCTGACAGCTCACTGTCGTATTTCACGTACTGAACCTTGTGGCACACCTATCTTTACGGGAAGCGGGTCTGACAGCTCACTGTCGTATTTCACGTACTGAACCTTGTGACACACCTATCTTTACTGGAAGCGGGTCTGACAACTCACTGTCGTATTTTAACCTTGTGGCACACCTATCTTTACGGGAAGCGGGTCTGACAGCACACTGTCGTATTTTAACCTTGTGGCACACCTATCTTTACGGGAAGCGGGTCTGACAGCTCACTGTCGTATTTCACGTACTGAACCTTGTGGCACACCTATCTTTACGGGAAGCGGGTCTGACAGCACACTGTCGTATTTTAACCTTGTGGCACACCTATCTTTACGGGAAGCGGGTCTGACAGCACACTGTCGTATTTTAACCTTGTGGCACACCTATCTTTACGGGAAGCGGGTCTGACAGCACACTGTCGTATTTTAACCTTGTGGCACACCTATCTTTACGGGAAGCGGGTCTGACAGCTCACTGTCGTATTTCACGTACTGAACCTTGTGGCACACCTATCTTTACGGGAAGCGGGTCTGACAGCTCACTGTCGTATTTCACGTACTGAACCTTGTGGCACACCTATCTTTACGGGAAGCGGGTCTGACAGCACACTGTCGTATTTTAACCTTGTGGCACACCTATCTTTACGGGAAGCGGGTCTGACAACTCACTGTCGTATTTTAACCTTGTGGCACACCTATCTTTACGGGAAGCGGGTCTGACAGCACACTGTCGTATTTTAACCTTGTGGCACACCTATCTTTACGGGAAGCGGGTCTGACAGCACACTGTCGTATTTTAACCTTGTGGCACACCTATCTTTACGGGAAGCGGGTCTGACAACTCACTGTCGTATTTCACGCACTGATAACGTTCTCTAAGGTTAAACCGGAACCAGGCCAGCTCGTTTCACGACAACTATGACATGTTGGTCCAGCAAATTAAATCAAAACTTTTCTCAGGTCTACTAACATCATGCTGCATATGCTGCCTGTGTCAACGTTGTTCAGGACATAGTCTGTGAACTTAAACAATACGATCTCACATGACCGATTCTCTCTAAAGCTGGATTGCTCGTCTAGTAGTAATTTATAGTAAGTCAGGTAGGCGTATAAATGGTTGTGCACGTGTCGTTCTAGGAGTTTCGATAGAATTTGTAGGATATATATAGGTATGTAATTGATGATGTCGTTCGAGTCTCCGCTTTTGTATAATGGGACCACTCTGGCTTTCCATGATTTTGAAAAATGCGCCGTGTCGATACTTGCGAACTCAAACAGGCGAGCTCTGGCCATTATTAATCTAGCCAGATCTGCGTTAAACCAAGGAGGTTGCTTCATAGTTTTGACGCGCCTTTCAACAATCGGGGCATGTTCATTCAGCACAGAAATGTAAGGGAAGGTCAGGTAAAGTGGGCCCCTCGGCCAAACTGGGCCCCCAGTGTCATAGCGATCTTGATATGCACTGCAATCAAATGAACGGTAGCAGTGTTTACAGACCCGCCAGGGGACACCATTCAACGTCGTAGTTGTCTGCTTGGCGCGAATTGAAAACGGTGAGTTGCAAATTTGTGTTTTATGCACTTTTCTTAAAATAATTGACGTGTCTTACAAACTCCACATTTTCGTAAATGGTCAAGGTATAACACCATAAATGTGGTATATATAAAACAATAGTCTATATTTAGTTGAATGAGCAATTTCATTTTGACGTGAATGCACGCATTGAAACCAAAATGGCGTCCGACTAATACTCTTTGGAAGACGCCAAAGTGGGCCCCATGGGGCAAGAGAGTGAGATATTGCGGTTGCAGCAGAAAAGGATCTGGGCAGATTCCGATCTGTTTGTTTCGCCAGCGATGGAGTTAGAACTCGTTGCGCATATCAGACGTATGGATATATGATTACGCATGACTTCAACCACAGCACTGGCGAAGTTGGAAAGGACTGGTGTCGTGACTTTATGGCTCGCCACAGTGACGAGATTTCTTTGAGAACACCCGAACCTACATCGACAGCTCGAGCAAGAGGATTCAACCAGGAGCCGTCAACGCGAGACGAGACAGGAATATCGAAATGGCTCAAGCTAATTTTGTGACAGTCATCATCTGCCTACCACCGGATTGTAGCCATCGCATGCAGCCATTGTAGCCATCGCATGCAGCCACTCGATTAGGCAAAGTCAATCGCCACACAATTTTTTTCTATCTGGCTTTGGCTGTTGTATAGGCGAAGGACTTGCTCGTCAAAAACGTACGCAATTTCAAGAAACGTGAAATGTTACAAAAATGCCATAAACAGAGCAATAAACACGTATTTCATGTCTGTATGCATTCTTATATGTATATCACTAAAGTTACCCGACAATAACCATGTAAAAGTGTGAAATTATTACTTTTTTGTCAGAACGCATGTGCTTCTCATAAACCGGATGTTTTGTGAACGCGATTACAACACGGGAATCTGGTAAGTCAATATAAGGTCACGCCAAGAATTGCCGTCTGCTGGCCCACTTTGACCTAATTCTGCCTCGATGTCAGCTTCATGAAGCCACTGATCACATATTACACCCAGGAGGTAGAATGTTGGCTACCGTCCCACCAAGGTCAAGTTGTGTCAACCTTCCAAAATACCAGAATTGTTCGAAATAGGGTACGTCCCTGCTGCTACAATGAGAACAGCAGTGCACGGCTTCCGGAAGACAGGCATATGACCGATTGATCGCAACGTCTTCGACGAGCATGATTTTGCTGCTGCCGGCCAAACACAGATGCGCCATCACCCTTACGAGACACCGACATAAACATGTTTCAAGCTAGATGTGTTTGTATAGTATAAACTAAAAACATCATATCATTTGACGGTTATATATGTTTAATTTGAATGTTTCGACTCGATTATCTTATTTACATTGGATGCTGAACGGCGTAGTTAATAAGATAATAATAATGATATATTCATAAACGTATAACGTTCGGTCAAATCATACTTAAAGAAATGTGGTTCAGTAAGACACATTTGGGCGGTTAACATGTTAGAAAAAATAAATGATTTAACATTAAAATACAACCAAGGAGCCCCCCCCCCCCATTGGGGTAAGACGCTTCCTCGTATATCAACACAGTGTATTCTTCAGTTTCAAATGTCACAAACTGAAACCCATTGGTGGCATTCCCAGCTTCTTGCTCGTCAATTTGCCCCGCGGGGTATTTGTTAGACAGTGTCATTGCACTCAGCTATACGCATGTGAAATATGCTACAAACAGGCATTTACAGTAGTTAAGATGTGCACGCTTAACTAGTGAATATGCCTGGAATGTCGCAGATACACCGTGTACTACAAGATCTTATTGGCTGAAATCATGTTGTTTGCAATTTTAACAGAAACGAAGTCAATTTTACAGCTTGCAATTTACGCAAAGGTGAAAATGTCGTCGTGTTGATCGTTGTGCATGTGCTTGCCTTACATGCGTTATAACGACGTAGCTGGACAGCTTACCTGCAGAATCAGCTTCGACCCGGGTGCAGTATTTGGATTCGCATGTTTTGATTTCACTTGAACTAAATGACATTCCGCAGTCTTTGTTCACCGAGGACAAACAGTTATAGCACGTAATGGCGCCACCTTCAACGGGGAGATGCATTCCATATAACAACCCACCTGATTAAGCTATCCCATCATGATATAAACTACTTACAAGTCATAAGCAGGTTATTCGATGACACTTGTCAACATTCAGTAAACTGTGGACAAAGTGTATCGTGGGCAGCCGTTGCCAAAGATCCGACACAGGGGATAAATGGGTAGCCTGATGTGGAGTCCAACTCTCAACTATGAGTCACGACAGAAGCGTCCATGACGCGGCTCAGTCAAATACAGTAAACATAATTTAAAAAAAAATAATGTATTCACCGAAATACAAAATACAAATAGGGTCTACAAGTGGAATTAACACATGGTGAAATAGAGGGTAGGTTTTTAGAATAAGTCATTTCTTGCCAAGCTAGTGGCCTGGCATATTATACACATTTACATTAACTAAACTTTGGCGTTCGATAAAATCAATACATGGTACGCCTAAATTGTTACCATATAAATACTGTTCAACAGGTAAAACATATGTAGGCATTAAATAACTACTAACAATATGAAAACACAATTTTTTTATCTGTTCAATAAATGCCTCGAATGAGGATGCAATTGAATAATTGAAAACCATGAAATAGCTGGCACTACTAGATTTTCACCCGACACTGCCGTGTCTACAAGTCAACTCAAGACTTACATGTTTCGATGGCAACCGCAAGTACCAGAAGAGACACTACGATGTTGTACATCACGTAGTGAACTCGGACAGTGCTCACTCGCTAACACGTGTCGACTTACTGCAAAAGAACATAACAAACTGACATTCATAATACGCGCTGTTTCGAACGGATGACCCGTATTGTACACTGCGGAAGAAATACGGCTGTATCCCGTATTTACACATATTTGTTTAAAATAATTTATACGGAAAATCGGTATGCAGATTTACGACATATTTCGTGTGTATTACCTGGAAAACACTCTACGATGCAACGTTTTTCAAAGAAAAGCTGTTGCGTAGTTCGCCCGCGGAATAACGGACGCAACACGTGACGCGCTATTGTGACGACATACTGACAATATATAAGAAAAACCTTCCATATGTCTATATTTACGCTACCGCAAAAAGTAAAATTGTAGGTTATTGATGTTAAACATAATGCTGTTCTAGCCTCACTACTCCAATGCTGCAGGAAATCTAAGAACGAACTAGTGCAGGTGACAAACTAAAGCTCTAATATAGACAGTGTTTACACTTTTCCTATAATTTATAGTAAATGCAAATTTTCCAAATAATAGATACAAAGATATCACGACTTTTGTAAGACAAAGAAGAACATCATACTTTGGGAACAGTATGTGATTGGAATATAAAGTACTGGCAAATATAGCTATATAATGATTAAGAGGCATGCCACACTAAACTAAGCAAGGTGTTAGTGAAAACAGCGACACGTGTAGTGCATATACCCAGGGCGTATGTAATATAATACTAATAGTAACATATGCTGCATATATTGTCTTGTGCAGTAACCTATTTCAAATATAACTTAAATTATGATAAATAAAATAATATATGTTATGGAAATAATGATTCCATATACAAGATTTAACAAGATTTGCCATCCAAGCCAAAGGCCCAGATGGCAAGTGGACAAGGAAGCCATTGGCTTATCGAGAGTCCAACAATGTTCATCTACTTATAGCCTGCCCTCCTGAGATATGTGTCAACCTTGTTTTTAAACATATTCACGCTGCTAGCAGTTACACAATCTGTAGACAATTTGTTCCATTCATTTATTGTCCTCTGTGAGAACGAGTGCTTCCTGATGTCCAATCTACATTGATCCTTTACTAATTTTACCTCATGTCCTCTAGTTCTACTATCCTTCTTGAGTGAGAAAAACATATTTCTATCAATATTTTCATACCCATTCAATATCTTAAAAACTTCAATCTGATCTCCTCTTAACCTCCTAGTCTCTAGAGTTGTTAAACCACATTCTTTCAGGCGTTCTTCATAACTAAGGTCTCTCAGTTCTGGAATCATTTTAGTTGCTCTCCTTTGTATGCGTTCAAGCGTATCTATATCCTTCTTACGATATGGTCTCCATGCTTGTATACAGTATTCTAAATGAGGTCTAACTATTGCTTTATAAAGAGGTATAATTAACTTTTTTCCCTTGTATGTTATGTTTCTTCTAATCAATCCAAGAATTTGATTACCCTTTGAAGCTGCAATACCACACTGCTCTGAAACTTTCATATCAGCGCTTATTATAACTCCTAAGTCCTTTTCTTTTACAGTAGTACCCAGAACAGTATCTCCCATTTTATAGTTTACATTCAAGTTCCTATGTCCTGTATGTAGGCATTTAAATTTCCCAAAATTGAACAACATCTGCCATTTCTCAGACCATTTCACTAATCTGTCTAGATCGTTTTGTAAATGTTGTTTATCACCATCAGTATTAACCTTTCTAAACAGTTTTGTGTCATCCGCAAATTTCAGTACGTTACTTGTTATACTGTCGTCCAAGTCATTGATATAAATTAAGAATAATATAGGTCCTAATACTGATCCTTGAGGTACCCCACTCAAAACCGATTTCCAATTTGAAACTTCTCCATCTACTACAACTCGTTGTCTTCTGTCAGTCAGCCATTGTTCTATCCAGTCAGTTATGCTATCCCCGATACCATGGGCTTTTAATTTAAGTAGTAATCTTTGATGTGGCACTTTGTCAAAAGCTTTCTGAAAATCTAAGTAGATAATATCTACTGGCGATCCCACGTCTATCCAATTAGTGATTTCTTCCAAAAAACATAACATATTTGTTAAGCATGACCTCGCTTTAAGGAATCCATGTTGAGATGAATTTAATAATTTCTGCTTAACGAGGAAGTCCACCATATGGTCTTTAATTAACCTTTCCAATAATTTACAAATCACTGACGTTAAACTCACTGGTCTGTAATTCTCTGACTTATTTCTCGAACCCTTTTTAAATAATGGTATGATGTTTGCTTCTTTCCATTCAAACGGAACAACTCCTTCTTTTAATGACAAGTTGAATACTCTTGCAAGTGGTATACTGATTTGTTCTACTGTTTCCATTAGTAATTTTGGAGGAATCCCATCCACTCCCGGTGATTTGTTATCCTTCATTGCCTTTATTTTCTTAGCTACCAATTCTGGAGTTACAACTAACGGACCTAAATAGTCAGATTTAGCCCCCTGAAATTTAGCATCAGCAACTGGTAATGAACTAATATCTTCTTTGGTAAACACTGAACTGAAGTAACCATGTAGGTCTTCCGCCATTAAAAACCCCTGTGATATTATATTTCCAGCACTGTCTTCTAGAGGTCCAACCTTGTCTTGTACGTTTTGTTTACTCCTGACATATTCATAAAAACTCTTGCTGTCATTTTTTATGTTACATGCTAGTTTTTGCTCATAGCTTCTTTTAGATTGTCTGATTTCAGTTGTAGCTGCATTAAGTGCCTCTTTGTATTTTGCATAGTCTTCGTCCTTTCTGGTACGCCTATAAACCCTCCACATAGTTTGTTTTAGCATTATTTTTGTAATAGCCTCTTTTGACAAGTGTTTCTTTCTACACCGTTTTCCTTGTTTTTGGAAGGGAACAAATTTATCGATGATACTCTCAATTTCATATTTTAGAATATTCCAACATTCAATTGCGGTCTTATTCATCAGCATGTTATTCCAATCTAGCTTTGCTAAGTATTTTCTCATATCTTTGTAGTTACCTTTGTGGAAGTTTCTCTTGTACGTTTTCTTATTTTTACTTTCTGATTTTACATTGATGTCAAAATGTATTTGATTATGGTCACTATTACCCAATGGTTCAAATATTTTTACATTGTCCACTAATTCTATTTGTGATGACAAAACTATATCTAATACATTTTCTCCCCTGGTTGGTTCTAGTACGTGCTGAGTAAGAAAGCTATCCTGGATTAAAAATAGAAATTGTTGGTCCTCAATCCCTGTGCTCTCTAGAGAATTCCATTGTATGTGTCCATGGTTAAAATCTCCCATTATGATACATTCCCCTTTACTAACTTCCTTTATGTTTGGACTTCGGTAAACTAATCCAATAGTTAATTTTGAATTTCCTGAAACAATTTTGCACCAAACAGCTTCATCGCAATCTGCTTCCCTTTCTAGTTTTATTTCATAAGCCTGAATAGATTCTTTAACATATAAAATAACTCCCCCGCCCCTTCTTCCTATTCGATCTTTCCTAAACATTACATATCCTGTCAGTCCTAATTCAGCATCTGTTATATCTATGTTGGCCCATGATTCAGTTATACCAATTATGTGAGGGTCAATATCTTCTACCATAATGTTTAATTCGTTTTTCTTATTTACTATGCTCCTTGCATTTAAACATACGCATCTATAACCTTTTTCAGATATGTTTTTCGGATATAGTAGATAGTGTGCACATTAAAAGTGCAAATAATATATTCGCTTGGGCACTCCCATGGCATTATAATTATTAAGAATTACCACTACAAATCAATGATAACATAGTTTACTCTTTCAGTTTACACTTTACTGTTTGATATTGTATTAGTACTATATTTGTTTTATTATCTATAAAAAATATTAATCATTAAGGAGTAATACAAACCTTTCTATGATATTCAATGAAATCCGTTTTGACATATCATCTATTCATTTCAATCACTACTCTGTAATACTACACCCATATAAAAGATAGCCTAGACTAAAAACTATAATAGTGGGTAATCCTCATGATCTGAACAGAGTAATTTTTACATATTCAGTACACATAGAATGATCAAAACTATGAAACTGAACCCTTGTCTCACAAAATGTTTATTTTTGTACTCCTCTTTCCAGTACGTGTGTATTGTTACACGCATGTATAGATTATGGAAACAATGGACATTCTAATGAAATATTAAAATAAAACGTTATAATAAACCACGGATTTAGGTAATGTCATTATTGTTTACCTTTGACAACATAAATATAATATATTTTGTAACGAAATTGCGTGCGTGCGTGCGTGCGTGCGTGCGTGCGTGCGTGCGTGCGTGCGTGCGTGCGTGCGTGCGTGCGTGCGTGCGTGCGTGCGTGCGTGCGTGCGTGCGTGCGTGCGTGCGTGCGTGCGTGCGTGCGTGCGTGCGTGCGTGCGTGCGTGCGTGCGTGCGTGCGTGCGTGCGTGCGATCTGAAGTCTCTTGCTATTATGAGTCCACTCGGAACAGTGTTTGTTCAAGAAGGTGCGGAACGTCGCGTGACGAGGTGGCAGACCGTACGAACAGAAGTATTCGCCGCGCCCGTCGGAGGACAAGTACAGCGCTATCCAATGTTCGCCCGGTTCGTCGCCGTCGTCGGTGTTGCACACGAAGGCGATCGGCAAAGCGTCTATTTTTTTAGGCAGTCCATCTTTGGGTACGACGCCGCCAAAGACGGACGCGGTGTTCGGATCCATCGCCAGTAGACGGGCGATCTGCAGGGTGTCCATCTCAGTAGTCGTAGATGACGTTGCGGTTCTTGTCGATTTCCAGCACGGATTCGAATTCGGCGTAGGTGACGACGTTGACGGTGGTCCGAAGCGCTTCTCGGAAATGAAATTCTATGCGCAGGTTGCCCTTTTGCACCAGATGGAAGCAGGGACCGTCGCACTGGTCGGGGGTCAGGTCGAAACAGAAGAAGGTGTAGCCGTCTCGGTAGTCGTCGCGAGTCAGACCGTTCCCCTCGTCCTGCCAGATCTTGCCGGTCGAGGTGAACAGGCTCGCGTAGCTCCTGGCGAAGAGGTTTTCTGCGAAGTTGGGCTGGAAGGGTTTGGAGGGTATCTGACGTCCGTCCACGTACACCGAGTGGAAGCCTATGGCGTTGTTCTTGGCGTGAAACGGGTTTTTATCGTACGAGCCGTTGTAGGCGTCGTTGTCGATGCAGCACAGTACGAGACGTTTCGGCAGGGTGCCGAGGAACAGGTTCTCGTGCGTGTGCGACAGAGCTCCCGTGGGAATGGAGTACACCTTGCAGTCGACGGGTCGTAACGGATACTTGACCGTGTTCCTCTCGAGAGCCTTGATGTGAGCCACCTGCACGGCGGGATTGAGGGTGGCCTTCTTGACGAACAAGGATGCGTTGACGATGTAATCGAGGTGGACTCCACCAGCCATCAGCGCAAACGAGGGCTTGTTACGCACCAGTCGTATCTTGACGTCGACTCCGTTGATCAGGAATTTATCTTGCAGAAACATATCCACGTGGAGACGACCCATCATGTCGACCACGCGACTGCCGGTTATGTACTCTCGTCGAGTCACGAACCCGTGGTTAGGATCGGGTCCGACGGCTAGCTCGACGGCGTTCATGCGACTAGCCTTGTCCTTGTACCACAGCTGATTCGTCAGCTGCGTCGACTTGGCGTCGGGTCCGTAACTCAGCAGCGTCTCTATGTAGGATCGATACGCGTACGTGTTGGACGAAGAGGTCACGAGCGTGCCGTTCAGGTAGACGTCGACCTGGCTGAACAGCGAATGCGGCCAGTTGTTCACCGGTCCCACGGGTTCGGCCGCGTCGAGATCGTGTCCGTTGGCTCGCGTCACCTTCGCCTGCACGTGTAGCATCGTGTTGGCGAGATCCAGGTAATCGTCTCCCGATCCGGGGATAAGGAATTCTATCGGTCCTCCAGAGTCCAGAGAGGCCGTGGGTTGATGTTCCACCACGTGACTGTCGCTGATGCAGTTCTGAGTGGGGGGTACGGTAAAGAGATCCAGCTCGGTCTTGACTCCCTCGCACGACTGTCTATGCACGAAAGCCATTGTCGAATATGTCGGCCTCTCGTTTCTTGGACGTCTGTCTCTTGCGTCGTCTCTTTACTGCAGTGAATGTCGTCTTTGCGGACGGTCGTTTTATACGTTTACCGGGGGGGGGGGACCCGAAGACCGCTCAGCAAGGCGTCGGTGACGCGTCGTTTGGCAGCCGTTTTTATGTTCTGGCCTGATAAGACGTCGCCGGTTATGCGAACGCCGGTCTTCAACGCTCCCTTACCCAAAGCCACGGCACCTCTCTTGATGAGCGGCATGGCGCTGCGCAACAGACTGCCGAACAGACTGCCCAGTCCGTGACCTCGCTGGTATTGCGCACCGGCGAAGTAGGGCAGCGCACCGCCAGCCTGTCGCGCGTAATAATCGTTGTAATTCATCAGAACAGTCCGGTCCTGCGTCGACGAAAATGAAGCGTCACCGTTACTCTGCCGTATTCGAATGGCACGCGTCGACCCATGTCGTCTCTTATATCCACCTCGATCGAGTGGAAGTTCGAACACAACAGAGGTACGTAGTGAACGTTAGTGAAACGATCGGACACCCTGTCACCGTGACGTCCGCTAATCGGAAGGGCTCGCAACAGAGGCGCGAGAGTGTCACCCACTATACGAGACTACATGATGTCCGTGTAGACGTATAAGGTGTCGAACCCCTACGTCATGTTCACCACATCGTCGGCCTCGACGTGGAAGGGGTACGAGGAGTCGGAAGGGTGGGAGTCGACGACGGAGGATGACGTAACCGCCTCCGGCTCGCTGGCTACGGGTCTACGGAATCCTAACATGGACGACGTCGCGCTGTGGTACGGTATGGTGAACATGGTGTTCGCTGTCATGTGTAACGTCATTTTTGGAGTGACGGGACTGTAGCTCATTTGAGCCCGTGTCTCCGCCGTCCACAGACTGTACAGTCCCTTGTTGACGTGATACATTAACGGATCGTCGTAATACCCACACGACAACTTCGTATATTGGGACGTGTCCGGAGCATCGATCGTGTTGAGGAATAACCAGACATCGTTCTCTGTGACGTTGTACCAAGTGTGCGGATACTGGATCTCTGCCAACCCACACTCCCACTCGCCGGTCAGATCGATGCGTTGAGGCAAGTCCGTGATGTAATGGGTCAAGGTGTTGTCGAGGTGCGTCTTCATAGAAGCGTTGCTAGGCAGCGCATGTAGAAATCAGTCGCCATTGCGTCTCAACGTGGGATTGGGCAGTAGGTAACCCAACGAACTACTCAACAGAGCCGTCCACAGATTAGAATCGCCGTGACCTACAGTCAGGTTGTAGATGCTTATCACGATGACCGTGTACAAGATGACGACCTGACACAGAAACACTATCTCCTCTTTGGGACACTCGGTACCGAACAGATGCCAAGGAGTACTGTCGTTCGACGCGTCGGTACAATCTTCCTCCTCCTCCTCCTCCTCCTCCTCTATGACGGCGGTGGTGGTCTGCGGTGTCGTGTCTTGTGACATAATGACAACCCGCCTTACGCGCTGCTAGTCTTGATAGAGGAGTGCCTTGGCATCGATCCAGCTGTTGAATTTGGGCGGATATCCGAACCATTTCACCAAAGCCTCCGTTCGTCCGCCGACCTTACGACGCTGCAGTACCGATTCGACGCGGTACACTTTATCGTCCGGTACCGACACTTTCTGCAGCTCCAGTTAGTAAAAGGTGCCGTTCAGCACGTCGCCGAGATCGTCCCGCAGGCGGTGCACGGGCGGCTCGGAGGGATGAACTTCGTGTACGGTGAACACCTCTTCGCTCCAGTTCGTCTGGTAGCCCTTTTCGAACGTGCCTTTGTACTTGCTGACGCGCACGCGATCCGACACGTTCAACTTGGGAACGCCCTTACCGTCGTGTCCGTACAGACGTTGCCACACCTTTTCTTGATTCTTTGCATTGACCTGCGACGGAGCCATACCGATGCTGCGGTGACGGGTGTCGTTGTACGTTCGCACCAGGTCCGGAAGGACGTCGATGTAACGCCACGTCTGAAGTTTCGTGAAGTAGTGCCACATGCGCGTCTTCAACGTTCTGTTGAATCGTTCCACGATGCCCGCCTTCGTCTCCGCGTTGTGCGTGGAGAAGTGATGGACGCCGCGTTTCCTAAAGAGAGCCTGAACGGATTTATTCAGAAATTCCATTCCTCGATCCGTCTGCAACGTCTGCGGCCGGTCGTCTGCGAACGCGATTTGCAGTGCCGCGACCAATGACGCAGCGGACTTGCTCGGCACACGAATGCATCTGGCTCGTTTCGAAAATACGTCGATTATCGTGAGGAGAAAGGTCATACCGTCGTTGTCGTCTTTCAGCGTCGTCAGGTCGACGAGATCGGCCTGCCACTGTTGATTCATACCGCCCACGATGACGCATCGTCTCTTGAAACGCCGTCTCGCCGGCTTGTGTAAGCTGTAGGTGTCCTGTTCCGACAACCATTGCGCGACTATTTTCCGCGGCGCGTGTGTGACGCGTCGAAAGGCATCGACTCCGCCGTAACTGCCTACCCGATTCGGGTCGAAGTAGACCTCCTTCAGTCTCTTCGACGTCATTAAAACAGAAGGTCCGATGCGTTGACGGTGACGTTGACGACTCCTGAATACTGACGAACGACGAGGAGTGCGCTGACGTATAGTAGGACGCACGTTATCGCTCCCGCAACGGCAGCGACTGAACAACAGTCTAGTAACGACGACGGAACGGCACGCGTCCTGCGGTTCCACGCGACGTTTCTTTTGAGATTTTCCATCAAACGTCTGGCTTTGGCCTGCAGACTCTTGGGAACGGTGTTCACCACGTCGGCCTCCATACTAGAAGCTTCCTCGGGTTCCGTCCTCGCCTCCTTCCCTACCGCGATCACGCGTACCGGTTCCTTGACGCGTTTATCGACCAGGACGTTGTACCGCTGCAACACCTGATTATACAGCGTGACCTTGGTCCAGTCGTCGAGGTCCTTTCTATCGAGGATGGTCTTCATCTCGTCATCGAGGGCTTGCACCTTCTTGCCTACGGTGTCCGTTGGCGGCGGTGGCGAACGCAACGTGTCCAACAGTCGCGGATCCACCAAGGCCATCTTGCGTGCGTGTTCCATGCGTCTACTTCTTGAGCAGCACCTCGCGAAGCAAGGGTAGAAAGACCGAACTCGCCAACGGCGCTAGGAAGGCCGATAGGAAACCTCCGCTCTGCCCCTCACCGACTTGCGGTTGCAACAAGAGGCGTCTTCTTTCGGCGGCCGGCGTTCGTCTCTGAGACAACTGGCGTAAGTTCGTCCTGTATTTACTCAAACGACGCCTCTGTAATTCGGTCAACGGAATGTTCTTCTTTAGTATGTTGTAGGCACACTCGGCCAGCGCGCACAGCAGATCGGCGTCGGCGTTGGCGATGATGGCCCTTCTCAGTTTGGCACTCTTGCACCTGTTTAGAGCCTGTATGCACAAAATGTGTCTCTTCACCAGAGCAGACATGGTGCGAATGAAGAGACGATTCACGCGTTCGATCTTTTTATACCTTCGGTAGGTACACGTACTGCACGTCGTCGTCAGGAAAGATGCACGTGCGCAGACGCATGTCCTCGGGCGTGTCCTGTTTGATATCGACCAATAGATAACCGTGCGGCACCGCCGTGGCGTCTTTAAAAGCGTCTAGCACGAATTTCGTGCGTCCCGGATACATTTGCCGAGCCAAGTGTGACATCTGTGTTGCATCGCGTGGATTCTTGAACACCACCATGTAGTGAGTGTTAAGACTGATGGTACGACTCTCTTTGTTTTTAGGGAACAGGTTCTGTACGAGATACAGCACGGACGTGTTCCTGTGGAGACTTTTTTTAGTGAACAAGGTCGTGACCCGCTCGTCCGTTTCCGTCATGAGATCGTCTATGACGATGAGGTTCCTCGTCGTCGATTCGAACATGGACTCCGTCGGTAACCCTTCCTCGAACCGCACGTGAGTCAAGTTCGTCGTTGCGTATGCCTCTTGCCATTCTCCGTAACACCACGTGATCTTTTCGGGATGTGGATCGATCATCGCAGCGGCGTGACGCAATAGACGCGTCACGAATGTGCTCTTGCCGCATCCCGTCGGTCCGGCGACGATGCACGTGAAGGGATGTTTCCATCGCGCATCCATGATCGATTATGACAGACGACCGGACCGTGTCGCCTTATCTATACGTCCGTCGGACCCGTGGTCACCCCGTCCTCGTGCACCACGCGTTTGGCATAAAAGTAGGTGAGGGCCGCCCGTTCCTGCACGTACGTCAACACGGTCGATTTATGCACCAGGAATCCACGGTTCTTTCCACTTCCGCTCCGCCGGTTGGTGAGCACCTCCAGGAACGAATCATTGTCGATGGTGTTGTGACGTTTGCTCAGTCCTTTGGTGCTGTACTTGTCGGTGGCTTCGAAACAATAGTACGTTTTGCTACACAACCCCACGAACCCGTCACCGGACCACTCAACCTTGAACAGACCCGGTGTCCTCTTGTCGAACGCTCTTCGCGCCTTACAGCACGCCTCGTCTCCGACCCACGGTCGATTGGCGAGGCGACAGCGCACGTAGTCGTTCCGATGTTCGTCGCAACATTCGGACGGGAGCCATTCGGAGCGATGTCGGAAATAATGATCTCGTAGTGCTGGGGTCACGAGATCATCGACGGACTCATCGGCCAAGGCCAAATAGGCATTATCTGTATCCATCTCGCAGTACTGGAACAGAGGGCGCTCCACGTATATGTTGATGAAGTCGTAATAGAACTGCAACATGCGCATCTTGGCGTACTGCAGAACGAAGAATCCCACGTGTACGGGTAGGGTGTACTTGACGGTTTTCTTGTTCATCTCTATCTCGTACGCATCGTCGACGACGATGTCGAGTTGTCGGAACCGTTTATCGTTGACCATGAGCAATGCCGCCTTCTCCGTGCAGTAGCTGACGTCGCGATGTCGGTCAACGTTGGTGATGGTCTTTCCGTAGCCCGAGTTCCCCAGCAACTTCATGGTGTCCGCAATGATGGTCTTTTCTCGGTGGACGTCTCCCTCGCGTCGGGCCGTGGACACTGCATCGCCGAACCGCCGGAAACACGGAATAGGATCGTATTCGATGACCTGGTAAATGTGCAGCACCTCGAGACCGTGGTCCATATACCATCGCAGCAGGGGCGTTGCGAGCAGTATCTTATCGCCACGATAACTACCCACGAGCATGCGCCTCGGAGTCGACATGATGTTGTGCTCTTCGGCGTATCGGCGCATGAACGGACCGAGATCCTCGCGTATCAGACTGATGTTCTTGAACACGGGCTGCATCTCGGCAAAGTGCTCGCGCAATTCTTCCGGTACGCAAATGTCGCACTCGATCATGCCGAACACGGTTCCTGCACGCACGCCGTTTAGGATCTGTTGCGACGTCATCGTCCACCGCACGTGTCGACGTCGGGGAAATGCAACATCCAGACGCTTTCGTACGGCCGGGGCTCGTCTCATCTCTTTCCACTCGCATTCCCACAGCTCGACGACCTTGACAAAGTGACGTAGGTAGGCGGTGGTCTTTCGGGTATCGGCGAGCAGTTGCGCCATGGGTTTCCCGTTGACGGCGTTCACCTCTTCTCGAGTGCACGGGCAACCATGGAAGAAACAACCTTGGAACTGATAAGCCGTCTTCGTCTCGCTCCACCATCCATCCACCCGATGTTTGCCTATTCTCTTCTCTCGTCCGTTGACCTGATGTCGTATGGGGCGTCCCGTGCGTTCGGATTCCCACGTCAACCATTCTCCAGCCATCTGTCCGTACAGCTGCGCTGATTCGGGGCGGAAGTCGTTCTCTGCCCGTCGTCGCGTGCACCATCCCATAGGCATGTTTTGCATGAGCGACCACAGGTACAGCGCGTTCGCATCGTATCCGACGATCGGGCGACAAGGACGAGCAGCCTCTCCGTACTCGTTCTGACGTAGCGTGGTGACCCCTTTCTCGTGATAGCGGTGAAAAAAGATCGTAGGACCGCCTACAATGTTATCTTTGACGAGGCCATGCAGATCTTTATTCTTCTCGTTGAAGATGGTAAAGTAGGTCTTCTCTGGAAGGTCGTTGAACAGGTACAGCATGATCAGACCAGGTACGCTGATGCCTTGCTTGAACATGTCTATTCCACGTTGTCGATAGAAGGCAAACTGTCTGTCGATGGCCTGAAGAAAGGGAACCACGTCCCTGTTGTTGTACCAGACGAGAAAGTCGCGCAACGTCGTCATGCCATTGTCGCGCCAGGCCTCCTGACAACTGGCGTAATCCTCGTCTGAAATACCTTCGTTCTTCAATCGACTGAAGAAGGCCTCTTTCGGTGGAAGTGCGGTGTCGTCGAGCCTCTCCAGACGGTCCATGTACTCGTACGGGAAATGACCTTTCGTAACCTCGCATCCGTACGCTTTCAGATACTTGTCGTAGCTGAACCCGGGGGCTATGTAGTTGGTCATGTCTAGGAATTTCAGCTGATCCGTCGAAAGACACATGAAAGTGTTGTTGCGTTTGATGACGAACATTGACCCGACGCCATCGTTCTCTTCTTTTTTCTCTTTGTCCTCTTGCTCCCTCTCTTCTTCTTCTTCTTATTATTCTTCTTCTTGTTCCTCTATCTTTGAAGTCGACAGGAAGTACGGTATGAGGAACTGTTTGATGGCATTGAGATCATAGTTACCCGAATTGAACCCGATAACTGGTAACTGACGCGTCCATCCATATAGTTGTCCCATAAGCGTTTTGTACGGATTGGTTGCCGGTCGAGAGTCCTTGTCAGTGGCTGACCGTGCAGCCTCCTCCCGTTCGTCCCAGTTCGTCAGCGCTTCTGCGAGTTGTTCCAACACATCCTCGTATGAGTCTTTGATCTTGTCGTACGCGGCCTCACTCATCGATTGCAGGATATTAATCATGGTGTCCGGGCACGTTGGCTGCCACGCTGACGCTCAGCGGGACGTGACGCGCAACCCAGTGAACCTGGTCACTGTCAGACGGAAGTTGTTCGGTGTCGAACCAACACTCAAAGTCGAAGGTGGCTCGGTACATATAGTACCGCAACGATTCGGCCACTCGGATGTTCTCGTCGTCCAGCCGTTCGAACACCGATGGAGTCGAATGGTACACGCCACCAGGATAGACTCGATGCACACCCCCCGTACACGTGCTCTCGTGGTTGCGTAGCTTCCATGCGTTTTTCCACAACGAGTCACCGCACTTCCGACATCTGTACGAGTGACAGTACATGCGTACATCATGGATGAAGGAAAATGTGTCTCGTGAAGATTGAGGTAGAGTGTGTCCGGGTACTTACATACCGATCGACGGACGAGTTCGGCAGTTGTCTGTTCATCCTCTCCATCCGGTTTTACGAGACTGTACACGCACACGTTCGTTTGGAACGTGGTCTCTACACGATAGAGGTCGTCCATCGTGACTCCGGCAAATTCTTCCATGGATACGCCGTCTTGGGCGTAAGCCTCGTACAGCGTCTTCACCGCTGGTTCCAATCGGCGTACGTCACATCCTCGATGCAGGGCCATACATCGGAAGAGACACAGGTTGTCACTGTACCTCTTGGAATGGATGGGTTCCGTTTCCAATCCGATGACGGCTTTGTTCTTCTTGATGTAGACTGGAAGGGAGATCATTCCCACACATCCTATCGGGTGATCGATGATGCGGTTGACGAAAAATGTGACATTGGTCACGAGTTCGCACACCCACGCAGAATCCGGTCTTTGATTGATGGCCCATTGCAAGACGTCGGTTTCTTGGATGCGTTCGAGAAAGTCATCAAAGTCCTTGCTGTTGGTGATGAGACTGGGCTCGTCCAGGTAGCGTCCACAGCAGTTGCACGAGGAATGGTAGTACTTGTATCGACCCGTGTTCTTGTTCTTCAGACCGAACCCGTAACTGAGAGTAATCTTGAAGGCGTTGGTCTGTTCCTGGAACATGTTCTTCAACGGCGTCTCTAGAACGGTCGTGTCTAGCGTCGTTAATCTGTAATCGTACCTGCACTGGAGGGGTCCTCTCGTTACACGTGTTCGTACGGTCGACCAGTGCGCTCGAACGACATCTAGCAGTTCCGTCGACAGGTTGTCGGTGAGGGGTCTTCATCGGTAACGAGTGGATGGTGGGGTGTGGTGTCTTCCCTGTTGGAACGCTTCGGTGATGGTGGCTCCTTGACGACGGTACACGCGGTTCGTGCGTGTCTGGTCAGGTTGCGACGACTAACGAAATTCTTTCCACATTTCGTACAAGTGTAGACTGTCGTCTTTTTTCTACTACTACTAAGACGACATACGGACCTTACGTGATGCTGCAGATCGTCCCATCTCCCAAACGTTGCATCGCATTTACACGAATATTTCGTTTTCTTTGCGTGGTCGCTAGGTTCACCGCCGGTGTCGAATGACTCTCTACATGACGTCGTAACTCTGCATACGTGTCGAGTGCCAGTCCGCTGTGACGACATAGATGACGTTTCATGGTGCTCTACGCGTCTACAACTGAGAGACAGAGGTCCTTAGTACATCTATATATAGTACGTGTGGTGGTGGTGGTGGTGGTGGTGGCGGTGGCGGTGGCGGTGGTTGTGGTGGTGGTGGTGGTGGTGGTGGTGGTGGTGGTGCTGGTGGTGGTGGTGGTGGTGGTGGTGGTGGTGTATTAACTAAGGTGTGTTCCTGTGCTATTGGCTACTGTGTCCGCTATCGATGGCTACGAGTTCTCTTTCAACTATGTAGGACGTGGGAACACCACTGACAACGCGTATCAATCATTGTATGACTTTTTTATTAAGAATAATGTGGTATGTCATATATATATATATATACATATACACGGATATACTTATATAAATACTATGATGACATGATGGTTTGTGGGATTGTTACATCCTCGACAGTGACCGCTAGCTTACGATCGGTTATCGATACGCCAGTGGCTAGTAGCATGGTTATTAACTTGTGGGCTCTTACACCGCGACAGAGGTTACGTACAATGATGATGATGATGATGATGTACTATATAAGTCGTTATGTGTATGTATATATATATAGAACTGACTCTTACAGAAAAAAGATACTAATATTCAACTCCATATTACTTAATAATAATACTATTATTCTTCTACAGCTACTAACTACTAGCTACTAACTACTAACTACTAACTAGGTTATGTTTGACTAATAATAGTATTATGTCGATGACGTCATATACGCGGTGATCAATACTTCAGACCGATCCCGAACGCTGGCTGGGAGTACGGGTGCTTCGTCATAGTACACTTCATTCTACATAACAACAATAATACTCATGTTCATATACTAATACTAATTTTCTTCTACAATGGTTATGATGTTCCACTACTACTACTACTACTACTACTACTACTACTACTACTACTACTACTACTACTACTACTACTACTACTACTACTAACTACTAATGTTCACCTACTGAATGTTCAACTACTAACTACTGAATGTTCAACTACTACTACTACTAATGTTCAACTACTAACTACGGCTGACGAAGGATGTTGATGCGAGCGTACGCCTTCATTAGTTCGTGCCATTGTGGCGACAGTATAGTTGCCGTGATCGATTGGCATATGTTCGTCGTCACCTCGTCTAATTTTTGGGATGATGTTCGCCACTCGTTCGTTATTATGTGTGACACCGCCTCTTCAACCATTATCTTACACACCTCTGTGTTCAAGTTGCTTGCGTGGGCATGCCTTGTGGAGGGCTCCTCCTCCTCCTTCTCCTCTCTTGTAGACGGCTCCGGTTGGTTGGTGGTGTCGGTCCGGTATCCGAATGGAACCCCTGTACGACGGTTGAGTCCGGAAAGACGTATAACGTCGGTGGTGACGTCTCCTCTTCCTCCTCCCCCTTCGTTGTCTGTGTCAGCGGAGGCGAAGCGGGGCTGAACTCGAAATCAGCGTCATGTTGTTCAGCATCTTTATCATCATCATCATCATCATCATCTTCATTGTACATGTCCCACGGTATCTCCTGCGCTGCTGGTGGTGACTCGCAGTAGTCATGGGATGATGATGATGCTGATGTGGAATCGCCTCGATGCTTCTTCTTCACCTCCTCCGCCTCATACATCTCCGTTAACTGTCGTTTGTACGCCCTCTGCAGCTGCGTCAGACCATTCTATTGAACAGAAATACTAGTTACATTGCTAGTATGATCAAACATATATATACATCTATTTGCCCATAGTTCTCACTACTTGTCCGTATCGCCCTGTATATCTGTGTATTGTTCGGCTAGACTCTTTCTAACCAACTCTGTCACATCGTGTCGCCACTGCATGTTCGCACACGTTGCGGTGACCTCTATCGATAGCCACCGCAAGATGTGCATGACCAAGCTGGACGATGCTACGTAACGGTCCTTGTCGTCCGTTAAATTCATTATGCGGTTCACCTCGTCACAGGCATACCGGACACTGGCGACCTCTAGCGCTTTATAAAAGTTATTTTCGTTCGTCATGGCTTCAGATCGATCACGTATCCTATCTAGACCACTCACCGTAGCCTCCATCTCGTCGCTACTACTTATTGATATAACATCGAGCTGTGACGTAGTACTATCCTCCCCTTCGTCATCTGTTATTATAATGAGTGGTGGCGGTGAACAACTTTCCACCGAGGAGGAGAATAGTATTTCAGAACTATTATTACGTAACCATTCCATTACCTTCTCTTTTCCGCCCCCGACGTCACTGCTTGTAGCAGCGGCGGCGTCATCCTATCAACAGAATTACACGGTCACTACTTCCAGTTCTGACACTGTGTAATTGACATACTGCCCTGCTACGCGTTTCCTAATGGTCACCATGACACGGGCTCCCCGCAACATCGACAGTGCCGCATATCGCTCGGTCTCTGACGTCATGCTCATGTAGGCGTTACCCGTAAATCCCAACACCTGGACTGCCTTTTCATTAAATAACGTTGCCCAACATTCACTTCCAATGGCATCCTGTAGGAGGATACGCAGAGCGAACTTGTACACTGGAACACGCTGCAATCGATGAATCGGACACACATAGCCATTGTTTTCCGGACTCACACGTTTGTTACAATGCTGACACGATGGATATACGATATATAGCTCTTGCGTGGCACATTGTACTATAGTTAACGGACGTGTAAATCTATAATTTCCGTTACTTACCTCATTCTCGAGTCGCGTAACCGTCATCTCCTTGTCGGCAAACTGCTGCGAGGCCATTTCTTCTGATGCTGCTGTTGATGCTTGTAGACTTGTGCTGGGTGATCGGAGAGCGGTTGTGTGAATAGTTAACTGTGCGCTCGGTTTATATAGGCCTCCTACTGCCTGTGGCGCACAATCTTATCTCCAGTTTTGCTTGGCTCGTTGCCCGTTGAACAGCGCGTGATGTTTTCGCTATTGCCGTCGAGTGTCGACCGGTGCACTGTTATTGCGCAGTTCTCCAGGTGCCTGGTTGCAATCTCGTAAACAGCAGTGCGTCCGCGTGATTGCACCCTTTTGTGGTGAAACCGTCACCAGGGGGCGCTACGGTAAATTGTGTCGACGGTTTGTGACCTAGTTTCGACTGTTCTGATTGGTCGAGAGCCGTCATATGACCTATGACGTCACAGCTCATTTGCATAAATTTGCATAAATTAAACCGTTTTGTAGTGAAACCGTCGCCAGGGGGCGCCACAATGTAATCCCCTATTATCGCCCTTGAGGCACTGTTTTGCGGTAATGTTGTCGCCAGGGGGCGCTACGGATCAAGTGTGTCGACGGTTCTGATTCGTCGAGAGCCGTCACAAGTGTGAATACAATTGTCAGTTGGGGTTAGGGTTAGTAACCCTAATTCTGTCGTCTGTAGTGAACTCTAATACGGATCCTGTAGGGTTAGTAACCCTTATGAAAGGTCAAAGGTCACCGACCTTTTGTACTTATTCAATTGCCAGTTGGGGTTAGGGTTAGTAACCCTAATTCTATCGTCTGTAGTGAACCCTAATACGAATCCTGTAGGGTTAGTAACCCTAATGAAAGGTCAAAGATCACCGACCTTTTGTTCTGATACAATTACCAGTTAGGGTTAGGGTTAGTAAACCTAATTCGGTCGGTGTGTAGTGAAATCTAGCAGACGAAAGTTCGTGCATTCAGCGGGAAAAACGTAGCCGTGCATGTAAGCTATACGACGCATATCGCATCGTTGTATTATATCGAGAACTTTTCGACGTATGTCGTTTCGCAAAGGTCAAGGTCAACGCCGCTTTCTGGAAAGTTCTAACGAAGTCATGGAATTTTCCATCAACAGCGCGAGATCTAAAGGTCAAAAGGTCAAGGTCAAACCAGTTTCCCGCGAAATATGTTCAGCTGCATGTCCTTATTTGGTATTGTTCTGCATGCCGTACACGTGCTGTACGTCAGAACCGGTTCAAACCGGTTTGAACCAGTGCTGATACGATTACCAGACGGTGCTGTGGGGGCAAGGTCGAAGGTCAAAGATCACCGACTGATACAATTGTCAGTTAGGGTTAGGGTTAGTAACCCTAATTCTGTCGTCTGTAGTGAACCCTAATACGAACCCTGTAGGGTTAGTAACCCTAATGAAAGTCAAAGATCAAAGATCACCGACCTTCTGTACTTATTCAATTGCCAGTTAGGGTTAGTAACCCTAATTCTGTCTGATGACAGTGGCGGTTCGGTTTACTACTGACGATTATGGCGCGCTTTGAACCGGTTTCATGTAGTTTTTTTCTTCTTTTCTGGAACGTTCGAACGACGTCATGGAATTTTCCACGCTCACGAAAAGAAACACTATCCCGCATTTTCACCCTGCTAGCAGACTGAAACCTAGCGGACGAATGTTCGTGCATGCAGCGGGAAAAACGTAGCCGTGCATGTAAGCTATAGGACGCATATCGCATCGTTGCATTATACAGAGAACTTTTCGACGTATGTCGTTTCGCGTCGACACCTACATATCGCCTATATTGATACGAGTCTGCAAGAACACTGCGAGGTCAAAAGGTCAAAAGGTCAAGGTCAACAAAACAAACACCGCCGCTTTCTGGAACGTTCGAATGAAGTCATGGAATTTTCCATAAACAAGTTAAGTTAAAAGGTCAAAAGGTCAAGGTCAACCCAGTTTTCCCACGAAATATGTCAAGACACGTCGGTTTGAACCGGTTTGAACCATATTTCCCGCGAAATGTGTCCAGACACATCGATCCGGTATGTTACATGGGCTTGTGCGCTTCCATTCGTCTTGTCTTTTTTGACATTGGTCAGCCACTGTTTCGCATTTCACCGAAATGTGAAATGTGAAATTTTTTTAGACGAGTGGAAGCGCACAAGCCAAAGTCCACCAACAGCGACTGACCAGTGTCAAAAAGACAAGACGAGTGGGAGCACACTAGCCAAAGTCCACCAACAACGACTGACCAATGTCAAAAAAGACAAGACGAGTGGGAGCGCACAAACCGAAGTCCGCTAACAGCGACTGACCAGTGTCAAAAAAGACAAGACGAGTGGGAGCGCGCAAGTCAAAGTCCGCCAACAGCGCCTGACGATCGTATCATCACAAAGCACAAGTCAAAGTTCACCAACAGAGGCTGACCAGTGTCAAAAAGACCAGACGAGTGGGAACGCACAAGCCAAAATTCACCAACAGTGACTGACCAATGTCAAAAAAGACAAGACGAGTGGAAGCGCAGAAGTCAAAGTCCACCAACAGTAACTGACCAGTGTCAAAAAGAAAAGACGAGTGGGAGCGCACAAGCCAAAGTCCACCAAAAGCGACTGACCAATGTCAAATAAAGACAAGACGAGTGGAAGCGCACAAGCCAAAGTCCACCAACAGCGACTGACCAGTGTCAAAAAGACAAGACGAGTGGGAGCACACAAGCCAAAGTCCACCAACAACGACTGACCAATGTCAAAAAAGACAAGACGAGTGGGAGCGCACAAGTCAAAGTCCGCCAACAGCGCCTGACCAATGTCAAAAAAGACAAGACATGACAATGTCTTGTTTTCTTCAGGTTGTGTATGACAATGTCTTGTTTTCTTCAAATTTGGTGTGACAGTGTCTTGTTTTCTTCAAGTTGTTTCCAACAGTTTCTTGTTTTCTTCAAGTTGTCACCAACAGTGTCTAGTTTTCTTCAAGTTGTCACCAACAGTGTCTTGTTTTCTTCAAGTTGTCACCAACAGTGCCTTGTTTTCTTCAAGTTGTGTATGACAATGTCTTGTTTTCTTCAAATTTTGTGTGACAGTGTCTTGTTTTCTTCAAGTTGTCACCAACAGTGTCTTGTTTCCTTCAAGTTGTCATTAACAGTAGCTTGTTTTCATCAAGTTGTCACCAACAGTGTCTTGTTTTCTTCAAGTTGTGTATGACAATGTCTTGTTTTCTTCAAGTTGTCACCAACAGTGTCTTGTTTTCTTCAAGTTGTCACTAACAGTGTCTTGTTTTCTTCAAGTTGCCACCAACAGAGACTTGTTTTCTTCAAGTTGTCACTAACAGTGTCTTGTTTTCTTCAAGTTGCCACCAACAGAGACTTGTTTTCTTCAAGTTGTGTATGACAATGTCTTGTTTTCTTCAAGTTGCCACCAACAGTGTCTTGTTTTCTTCAAGTTGTCACCAACAATGTCTTGTTTTCTTCAAGTTGTGTATGACAATGTCTTGTTTTCTTCAAATTTTGTGTTACAGTGTCTTGTTTTCTTCAAGTTGTCACCAAAAGTGTCTTGTTTTCTTCAAGTTGTCACCAACAGTGTCTTGTTTTCTTCAAGTTGTCGCCAACAGTGTCTTGTTTTCTTCAAGTTGTCACCAGCAGTGCCTTGTTTTCTTCAAGTTGTGTATGACAATGTCTTGTTTTCTTCAAATTGTGTGTAACAGTGTCTTGTTTTCTTCAAGTTGTCACCAACAGTGTCTTGTTTTCTTCAAGTTGTCATTGACAGTGTCTTGTTTTCATCAAGTTGTCACCAACAGTGTCCTGTTTTCTTCAAGTTGTGTATGACAATGTCTTGTTTTCTTCAAGTTGTCACCAACAGTGTCTTGTTTTCTTCAAGATGTCACCAACAATGTCTTGTTTTCTTCAAGTTGTGTATGACAATGTCTTGTTTTCTTCAAATTTTGTGTTACAGTGTCTTGTTTTCTTCAAGTTGTCACCAACAATGTCTTGTTTCCTTCAAGTTTTGTATGATAGTGTCTTGTTTTCTTCACGTTGTTACCAACAGTGTCTTGTTTTCTTCAAGTTGTCACCAACAGTGTCTTGTTTTCTTCAAGTTGTCACCAACAGTATCTTGTTTTCTTCAAGTTGTCACCAACAGTGTCTTGTTTTCTTCAAGTTGTGTATGACAATATCTTGTTTTCTTCAAGTTTTGTATGACAATGTCTTGTTTTTGGACCTACAATACATAAAGTTGTAGGTCCTTGAACCTACAATACATAAAGCTGTAGGTATTTGGACCTACAATACATAAAGTTGTAGGTCCTTGGACCTATAATACATAAAGTAGCAGGTATTTGGACCTTCAATACATAATGTAGCAGGTCTTTGGACCTACAATACAAAAATATGTAGGTTTTTGGAACTATAATACATAAAGTAGCAGGTCTTTGGATCTATAATACATAAAGTAGCAGGTCCTTGGACCTACAATACATAAAGTTGTAGGTCCTTGAACCTACAAAAACCAATGTCAAAAAAGACAAGACGAGTGGAAGCGCACATGCCAAAGTCCACCAACAGTGACTGACCAGTGTGAAAAAGACAAGACGAGTGGGAGCGCACAAGTCAAAGTCCACCAACAGCGACTGACCAGTGTCAAAAAGACAAGACGAGTGGAAGTGCACAAGCCAAAGTCCACCGACAGCGACTGACCAGTGTCAAAAACACTAGACGAGTGGAAGCGCACAAGTCAAAGTCCGCCAACAGCGCCTGACCAATGTCAAAAAAGACAAGAAGGATGGAAGCGCACAAGCCAAAGTCCACCAACAGCGACTGATCAGTGTCACAAAGACAAGACGAGTGGAAGTGCACAAGCCAAAGTCCACCAACAGCGACTGCCCAGTGTGAAAAAGACAAGACGAGTGGGAGCGCACAAGCCAAAGTCCGCCAACAGCGACGAACCAATGTCAAAAAAGACAAGACGAGTGGAAACGCACAAGCTTACAGTTTACAGGGTTGACCTTGACCTTTTGACCTTTTAACTTCGCGGTGTTTATGGAAAATTCCATGACTTCATTCGAACGTTCCAGAAAGCGGCGGTGTTTGTTTTGTTGACCTTGACCTTTTGACCTTTTGACCTCGCAGTGTTCTTGCAGACTCGTATCATTATAGGCGATATGTAGGTGTCGACGCGAAACGACATACGTCGAAAAGTTCTCTGTATAATGCAACGATGCGATATGCGTCCTATAGCTTACATGCACGGCTACGTTTTTCCCGCTGCATGCACGAACATTCGTCCGCTCGGTTTCAGTCTGCTAGAAGGGTGAAAATGCGGGATAGTGTTTCTTTTCGTGAGCGTGGAAAATTCCATGACGTCGTTCGAACGTTCCAGAAAAGAAGAAAAAAACTACATGAAACCGGTTCAAAGCGCACCATAATCGTCAGTAGTAAACCGAACCGCCACTGTCATCAGACAGAATTAGGGTTACTAACCCTAACTGGCAATTGAATAAGTACAGAAGGTCGGTGATTTTTGATCTTTGACTTTCATTAGGGTTACTAACCCTACAGGGTTCGTATTAGGGTTCACTACAGACGACATAATTAGGGTTACTAACCCCAACCCTAACTGACAATTGTATCAGTCGGTGACCTTTGACCTTCGACCTTGCCCCCACAGCACCGTCTGGTAATCGTATCAGCACTGGTTCAAACCGGTTTGAACCGGTTTGAACCGATTCTGACGTACAGCACGTGAACATCACGTGTACGGCATGCAGAACAATACCAAATAAGGACATGCAGCTGGACATATTTCGCGGGAAAGCTGGTTTAACCTTGACCTTTTGACCTTTAGATCTCGCGCTGTTTATGGAAAATTCCATGACTTCGTTCGAACGTTCCAGAAAGCGGCGTTGACATTGACCTTTGCGAAACGACATACGTCGAAAAGTTCTCGATATAATACAACGATGCGATATGCGTCGTATAGCTTACATGCACGGCTACGTTTTTCCCGCTGGATGCACGAACTTTCGTCTGCTAGATTTCACTACAGACGACCGAATTATGTTTACTAACCCTAACCCTAACTGGTAATTGTATCAGTACAAAAGGTCGTTGATCTTTGACCTTTCATTAGGGTTACTAACCCTACAGGGTTCGTATTAGGGTTCACTACAGACGATAGAATTAGGGTTACTAACCCTAACCCAAACTGGCAATTGAATAAGTACAAAAGGTCGGTGACCTTTGACCTTTCATTAGGGTTACTAACCCTACAGGGTCCGTATTAGAGTTAACTACAGACGACAGAATTAGGGTTACTAACCCTAACCCCAACTGACAATTGTATTCACACTTGTGACGGCTCTCGACGAATCAGAGCCGTCGACACACTTGATCCGTAGCGCCCCCTGGCGACAACATTACCGCAAAACAGTGCCTCAAGGGCGATAATAGGGGATTACCTCGTGGCGCCCCCGGCGACGGTTTCACTACAAAACGGTGTAATTTATGCAAATTTATGTAAATTTATGCAAATGAGCTGTGACGTCATAGGTCATGTGACGGCTCTCGACCAATCAGAACAGTCGAAACTAGGTCACAAACCGTCGATACAATTGACCGGTAGCGTCCCCTGGTGACGGTTTCACCACAAAAGGCTCTCGACCAAACAGAACAGTCGAAACTAGGTCACAAACCGGCGACACAATTGACCGGTAGCGCCCCCTGGTGACGGTTTCACCACAAAAGGGTGCTATATATTCTGATTTATGCAAATTTATGCAAATGGGCTGTGACGTCATAGGTCACGTGACGGCTCTCGACCAATCAGAACAGTCGAAACTAGGTCACAAACCGTCGACACAATTGACCCGTAGCGCCCCCTGGTGACGGTTTCACCACAAAAGGGTGCAATATATTCTAATTTATGCAAATATAGACGTCATAGGTCACGTGACGGCTCTCGATCAATCAGAATGAGTCCTGTGGCGCCCTCTGGTGGTGAAACTGCTCTCGACCAATCATAAAGTGCCCCGAAATTTTGCCATTTGAGCGATAATAGGGGATTATACAGTGGCGCCCCTGGTGGCAATAAGCGCACGACCAATCAGAACGCTCCATTTCAAATTTCAACCAATCAGAATGAGCCCCAAAATCTTGCCAAATTTGGGGCTTTAGATGCCCCCATATACTACTTACGACCACCTTGTCGCCGTTGTCGGAGCCGTCTATTTTCGAGGCGCCGACGTCGTCGCGATCGCCGACGTAGAGACGCAATCCCCACTGGTCCTCGGCGTGTTTCAACAGATGACTGCAAACTGGCCGCCCTGGTGATAGACAGGGTTGGCGGCGTGTTGGAATTACAGAACCATAGTGTCATAGTCTCTCCCTCTCCCTCTCAATTTCCTTCTTAACTCTCCATTTCCCTCTCCCTCCCTCCCTCCCTATCTCCCTCACTCCCTCCACATTGAAGTGACATCAAGAGTCAGTCGTTCCAGCATTTGCATTTCAGTGCGACCCACAAACATTTGATTTATCAAATGCACAATCAAATCTACGATCAAATGCATGCGTAATTCTTTGAATAATTATTATTGTTAGATTCACTTTCACATACCATTAAAACAGTTCTCTGCAGTGAGCAGTACCTTCAGCAGATGATGAAATCGTTGTTTGACCTGTGAATCTACTTTTCTTTAAGTGCTGTGTAGGTCAACTGGTCAATGCCTGAGTTGTTGTTTATACAACATGAAAAGACCAACTGGTCTGTAGGTTGATGGCTTCAGAGATTACCTGTTCATTGAAACAAATTAAACAATGCAGTCAAATGACTCCCTTGTGTTGTGTTGGCACTGTTGAGGTGGGTTGGGGTGGCAGCTCTTCGGGGGAGTAAACAGCAGCAGTAGTATTGACAGATGTGACAATGATGACAGTGGCAATGCCCAAATGACAATAAAAACAGCGGCAATGGCAGTTGTCTGTGGTTTATACTCTTACGTTTGATGTGTGCCTCACAACGTTTCCGGCTAGATGGTTGTCAACCGACTGGGTGAGAATGTCTGCTTATTTTGCTAAATAAGTTCATTGTTGTGCTATTGACCCTCAGCATATGAGTTTCACAAACTTCACTCTGCAAGAATACTAAAATCCACTGTTTTCTTTGTAGTATTCAGTCTAAGTTTCAGTGCCACTTTCTTAATTTACTACACAACTATTGTTTACTTTTATCTTTGTCTTGAAGGAATAATGCGCAGCATGTGCCCGGATGTTCCCTAGTGCATCAACTGAAGATTTCTCTCAACAAGAGTCGGCATGAAAGGTTAGCAAGGCAACTGTGTTGTTCTTTGTTAAAGATGCAAATCAGTAGATGTAAGTAAATGCTTTGATTATTGCAATTTGTGATTTTTTTTCTGGGTGTATATTCATGAGAAGTTACAAACTTCATATATTTGACTGTGTCGTTACTTTCAATATGCTTATGCCTTAGCGATATGAAAAATGGATTTAGTCATGATCTTTCTACCACACAATGTTAAAACGCCAGACTCTCAGCTGAAGCAACCCGGGTTCAAATCCTCTTGCTGCCTTATCAAAGCTTTGGTAATTTCCCCCATATTACCACAGATCACTCAGCTGTAAATGAGTACCCAGCTACAGAGAGTGGTGGAAATGTGAACGAATAGTCTTCGCACAATAATTGCATCGTGGCTTGCCTCGTGTATTATTATTATTATTATTATCACTATCTACATACAAGTTTGTATCGTGTAAACTGATGTCTGTACACACCCGTGAACGGGGCAGTAGCCCCGGATTTGTGGGTGTAAAAATTAAGTTTTATTATTATTATTATTATTATTATTATTCATGTATTTAGCAACCTCATTGTCCAGCTAATTCCACTCTCCCCCGCTGCCATTCCCTTCTCCACACGCTCCTCATCGATCCCAGGTGCTCTTCCCTTCTTATGGTATGTGGTATTCTGTCTCTGCTAAGTACAAATCTATTTCCCCAAACACAAAGGTTCCAAACCATCCATAGCTCAAAACTGTAGTTGATGAAACTATAAGGGAGTACAACATTATACAATGTTCTTCCCCTATTGTTCACTTTATGTTATTAGATAGGACTTCGGTCTGCTTTGTATTTGTTCTTATTGTATAGAATAGCAATAAATTTGAATTGAATTGTTTAGTCCAGTTGACTAAACTGATAACTTGAGACTGGGGAACATGTATTTGGATTAATTTTATCCATTTAGCAGGTCAATAAACCACTGTTGTACCCAAATTTGTGCTTAGTGTAAGGTGAAATCATTGTGCTACTTCACTGAATGAAAGTGTTCGCTCCCCCTGCAGGCAAGTTCCATATGTCTGTTGTCGTCAACAACCTGTTCTTCATTGGCAATCAACTCACTGCACTCAGTGGAACAGTAAACGTCTGGGTGTGGCATACCATGACACCGAAACAGCAGTTAAATCTATTATAGTGGCTGTACTCAGTAGGACATGCAAGGTCTGGGTGTGGCATGCCATGACACAGAACTAGCAGGTAATACTCTCATGTTGGCTGTACTCAGTAGGACAGGCAAGGTCGGGGTGTGGCATGCCATGGCACAGAACTGGCAGGTAATTCTCTCATGTTGACTGTACTCAGTAGGACAGGCAAGGTCGGGGTGTGGCATGCCATGGCACAGAACTGGCAGGTAATATTCTCACGGTGGTTGTACTCAGTAGGACAGGCAAGGTCGTGGTGTGGCATGCCATAACACAAAACTGGCAAGTAATTATCTCGTTATGGCTGTACTCAGCAAGACAGGCAAGGTTTGGGTGTCGCATGCCATGACACAGAACTGGCAGGTAAGTCAGATAAATAAAACGCAGTTTGCATGCTCTTTTTACACTAGAAAATCAGAAAATATTAATAGCATACTGTGTTGTATCCGTCCAAGAGAATTTGTTAGTTAAACTGTTCCTTCATTAACCATTACATAACCAGGATAGGATGGACGTAAACACTAGTACATGTTGTGCTCTTTGTGGAATTACGCATCAGTCATTCAACTTCTGCAGAGGAAATGTATCAAACCGGTATAAATGTGCAAAGATTGCACATATTACTTTTCTGTTGTAGGTACAGGACATGGTTCCAGTGGCAAGCTACGACACGGTTGGGTCATTATCTATCCCTTAGTGGCAACAACGGATCGATATACTGCGTAGGTAGGTGGTGTAAGACTTTGAAAAGGGCAGGCAAAAAGCGCATTGCCGCTCTTGAGGTATGATGCTATAGAAGGTTGTTGGTTATTAGCTGGATTGAAAAGAAATGAGTAAAATCGAAAACAATTGTTGACTATTGAGAACAGTGATAGCAAGGAAGCTTGGGTACTTTGGCCACATTGCAAGGAAGAAGATGTTTGGTTTTAGCAGGTATGGTGCTAGAATATGGCAGAAAGCCCATTGGGTGGATAAGAATCTGAGGAGAAGGCTGAACAGAATGCACCAAAGCTTCTGAGGACCGGAGACAGTGGTGGTCAACAAGGACTCTCATCACGGCCACACAGTTAATATAAGCTGGTGTACTGACAAGACAGTAGTTGGTGTAATTCTGATATCGAGGTGAAAAAAGGCAGCAATAATTATTCTCTTTATGATGACATAGAAAACAAAATAAAGCTTTTTTAAATTAAATCCCTACCCCCGGTGGCCCATGTGGATGGTTCCCCATCTGACCCTCCATGTTCATATGAAGGGGCTCCTGGGTCACCTTGTAGAGTTTCATCTAGACAAATACGTCCGTGAATAGGACACAACAGACATACCAACATACACTTCTTTATAGGTTAGATAGAGTACACAGAATATGTGTATGCAAACATTGAAAACTAAAGTTGATTGAGTGTTGTTGTTTCTGCATCCTACCTTCAGACATGCAGAAGTTCCCGCTGCGTATGAATGACAGAGACCATAGTGGGGACCGTATCACAGCCCTCCGTGTCTATATCACACCAAAACAGGTGAGTCTCCCTGCTTGCTACATTTGATTAGAATGTTAAAACTAAAAGTTATAAATACTTACTAATTCATAGAAACTACACTTAAGAATAACGTCTCATTTAGACGTGTTGATTATATTTGTTACGCTAATGTGCAAGTTGCTCCTGTGAAGCAGGGCAGTTTAGGTATTGTACATTGCTTGACTGTTTTCAGCCCTGAGTGGGAAATGGATTGAGATAGCCTACTGGACAATTTCGGGAGCTGTGTTCGTGATTCTGCAGCACCCAGAGTCAGGGACAGGGCCCACAGCTCTTCCAGACGTTCACAGTACACACCAGTCCCACCACCAAGGTGATGTTGTAAGCGAAGCATCTCGTCTCTGGTAGGTCCAATTCCCAAGTATATTTTTGGGGAAAATATTCAAATATACCTGGAAAAGCTTTATTTCACGATGGTGACCATATCACGTTTATGGCATGATTTTCATTGGGCCATCAATCAAAGAATTAGATATTTCAGTAAAGTTGAATATATTAGGTTACGTAATATAAAAATTATATTTTTTATTTACGTTCCACTGTGCTGTGCTAGAAAGTGCTGTCCGTGTGGAAATGTGGATAACTATAGTTGCTGTTCCTGGTGTTATATTGGAAAACTGGGCACCCTTTTTTCTGTCACTGGACCCGCCCGTTATGTGAAGAAGAATGCTTTTATTTAGGAAATGAAATCAAATTCACATTCGAGGAGCCACCTTAAAATTTTAACTGGGCCAGCAAATTACATTTTTCACTGATGTGATAATAACTTACTATCAACTAACCGAAATTCAATTATACGCTTTCATCTGCAAAGACAGCCGAAAACAACCTCAGAAATTTGACAATTTGCAGACATTCTGTGTGTAATGCAGAAGCAGAACAATATCCAGGATATACTTCTGAAAAGATATTGTCTCATAAACAGTATTTCTGGAATATTGTCCGTGGAGTTAATGATGAGATATTGTCCAGATAATATTGATAGGGATACAATCAGGAGAAATGCTAACTTATATATAAAGTGCACATTGCTAAACTTTTACTACATGTCACGCCACTGCATTACTAGCAAAAAAGTCCTTTCCGTGGTTGTGCGACTGGGTCAGCGAACATACCATGACTCGTGCAACTCATGTGCGCACCGCAGCGTTGGGGGCATTGTTTTTGGAATTACATGCATCCTGGTTGTATTGAGTACGATAACTTATTAGTCTTTTCTGAATTGTATCACATGTAAACAAAGGAAAGAGGCATTTGTTGTAATTTTACAATGACTAAAAACACGGAGAAGGAGTTGTATACCGAACTGCCCCAGGTATATGGGTGGCTGTCTTGCCCCTGGGTGCACCAAGATGGCTTTTTGGGGTATTGTTACTGCTGCAAATGTTCATCCTCCCATGGTCGTCGTCATACTGCTTCAAATGTTCATCCTATCATTCCAACATGATTCAACATATGTGTTGCTCATTTATATTTTGATATTGTTCTTACGTAATATACCTATCTGTAATATAGATGTAATGTTTGGTCGAGTTAGGATTATATATTTTTGAAATGCAACTATTGGTTGATTCAGACAGAAAAGGAAGCATTTAACTAGACAGTTTTTCTTACATCTATGCGTAACAATATATTTGTAAAAAATATTTTTGACATATTCACATGGCCTGCATTAACAGAAACTGTAGCTAATTTGTTCCATTCATTTATTGACCTTTGGGAGGATAAAATGACGACATCTGTGTATATCTTTCCTCAAGTAGTTTCAAGTCTCAAGTAGTTATACTCCAAACTGCCCAATCTTGAGCTAACGCAGGAGTTTGGACCAATGGCTTTTAGTGTATCTTCCGAAAGACACGGGCAAAGTGGGGTGAACGAAATTGCGGGTCAGCTGTGGACTCCATCTCTCGTGAGTAGGACGTCACCACGAAGACGTGAGTTGGTTGTTGTGCATCCATCAGCTGAGATGTTCCCAGAAGCATATGGTAAGCGAGCAAGGAATATATATTTAGATTTTATTAGTTTATTCTGTTATGTGCTGAAGCTTCCGTAGCTAATTTAGGGGAAAATTAATGAATTCGCTTTTGCTATAATTGATGAAACCATGACAGAGATATATCACGATCCATCTATTCGTATTTTAGCACCTTTGTTTTTAAAGACCTCTTTCCAGATATACAGAATATTGGCGGTTTCATGCAAAGTCTCTCAATCCCGTTCAGCCTAAAAAATTGTATGGTAATTAGATTGAATCAATATTACACAATTAATTGTTTCTATGCTATGCGGTAAAGGTGTACCCTTTTGGCAAAAGTGTACCCTGTGCGTGAAAACGCCCACATATAAATGTATTTATTATTATCTTTGTTAAATTTATGGGATGTAAATGTTATAACTTATATTTCTTTGTTTGTTTTCAGATATTTGAAGAAATACCGTTGAAATCGGGGGTCCAACAAAATGAAGACATTGCCACATGGTTTCTCCAGGAAGTGTTTAAGGACAATCAGTGCAGACAGTTCTGGCGACACCGCAAATGATCAAGTGTTGACTGAATTTATACCATTCAGTGAACCATGTGTAGGTGTTAAATCTGTTATTGACCAGACTTGAGCGGATCTAGACACTCGGTAGTGGGTCCAGGCAGACTGCCACATTTGATACCATTGGTCAAAGGTCAACTTATTAAAAGTGTGTCAATGTGGTGTGGCATATCTGGCACAGAGCTGGTTCTCATCATATTTAACTGATAGATACAAAAGAATGAAGATAGCGAATTGTTTCTCAGCTGCGCTCCCTACTTCACGTAGAGTTCCTCAGGGTGTTTCACTCTCTACGCTACTCTACTTGCTCAGTTATCCAAAGTCACAACTTGAATCACCAAGTGTATGTTTCACTCTCTACGCTACTCTACTTGCTCAGTTATCCAAAGTCACAACTTGAATCACCAAGTGTATGTTTCACTCTCTACGCTACTCTACTTGCTCAGTTATCCAAAGTCACAACTTGAATCACCAAGTGTATGTTTCACTCTCTACGCTACTCTACTTGCTCAGTTATCCAAAGTCACAACTTGAATCACCAAGTGTATGTTTCACTCTCTACGCTACTCTACTTACTCAGTTATCCAAAGTCACAACTTGAATCACCAAGTGTATGTTTCACTCTCTACGCTACTCTACTTGCTCAGTTATCCAAAGTCACAACTTGAATCACCAAGTGTATGCTAATAAATCACAGATCTATATTAATTTGGCTACACGAGATACAAATCACTTTCTAAACTAGCCCAGGGATTGTCTCCGCAATATCTTCCATTGGATGACAGAGAGCACATTAAGTTTAAATGCAAGTAAATCCGAGTTTGTTATTATTGGTAGGGTAAATTTTGCATGTCTATTTGAATCGATTAAGTGTGCACAATATGTTGCAAGACGTGTGGAAAGCATTAGCTTATCAGTGTGACCTTGCTGTTCATGGAAGAGAACAAGTTTGCATGTGTGCTGGAGTGCTATAAAACACTAACATTATATAGCCTTTTTGTATTGGGAGTGATGTAGAGTGATTTAATGAAAGCATTAAGATACTAAAATGCAAGGAAGGACATCAACATAATAATTTACATGTAATTGATTACGGATTGATAGTAGTTTGCTACGATGACAATAAAACTGATGGTGATTGACACACTAATGCGAATCGAGAATAATAACCTGAATCTGAGCATGTAATGATCGATGGTCTTTTGTTTAAAAAATAAGAGACCAATGACGTGAGTGACGCGTAGCCATTATATGCCACTGGGACTATATTTCAAGTCGCCGGCACAGTAACCGAGTCTCTTATAGTTGCTTATCGAGCAGCTCTCAGGGGAGAGATTTGTCGGCCCCCAGACCTCCACTCAGACTACTGACAATCCCTATATGTTGAGCTTGCAACCTCTTATGACAACACGTCTACCTGTTTATATAGTATGTACACCCTTTTAGCTGAATTTGTGGTGTGAACTCTTGAAACATGTTCACTTTACATTTATCTGACATAATAACTACTAATTAAACAATTTAGTTAATTAGAATGTTTCTTGTATGACATAGTTCATGTTGTAAAGCAGCAATGTGTATAACATGTATAAACAATATTACTAGTATATATTATTGCTCTTCAATTATGCAGATTCATTGGTGGAAATTATGCGCATGCGCCGGAAGTGATCACTCTAAGATGGCGTCGGCCGTGTAACTGTTATGATATAAGTTCCAGATGGCAAGTGGACAAGGAAGCCATTGGTTTATCGACAGTCCAACAATGTTTTCATTTATGTGTAGCCCGCCCTTATCAAATATCTGTCAATTCTATTTTTAAACATATTCACACAACCAGCATTAACACAATCATTTAACAAGATTTTAACAAGATTTGCCATCCAAGCCAAAGGCCCAGATGGCAAGTGGACAAGGAAGCCATTGGCTTATCGAGAGTCCAACAATGTTCACCTACTTATAACCCGATCTCCTGATATATGTGTCAACCTTGTTTTTAAACATATTCACGCTGCTAGCAGTTACACAATCTGTAGACAGTTTGTTCCATTCATTTATTGTCCTCTGTGAGAACGAGTGCTTCCTGATGTCCAATCTACATTGATCCTTTACTAATTTTACCTCATGTCCTCTAGTTCTGCTATCCTTCTTGAGTGAGAAAAACATATTTCTATCAATATTTTCATACCCATTCAATATCTTAAAAACTTCAATCTGATCTCCTCTTAACCTCCTTGTCTCTAGAGTTGTTAAACCACATTCTTTCAGGCGTTCTTCATAACTAAGGTCTCTAAGTTCTGGAATCATTTTAGTTGCTCTCCTTTGTATGCGTTCAAGCGTATCTATATCCTTCTTACGATATGGTCTCCATGCTTGTATACAGTATTCTAAATGAGGTCTAACTATTGCTTTATAAAGAGGTATAATTAACTTTTCTCCCTTATATGTTATGTTTCTTCTAATCAATCCAAGAATTTGATTACCCTTTGAAGCTGCAATACCACACTGCTCTGAAACTTTCATATCAGCGCTTATTGTAACTCCTAAGTCCTTTTCTTTTACAGTAGTACCAAGAACAGTAGCTCCCATTTTATAGTTTACATTCAAGTTCCCATGTCCTGTATGTAGGCATTTACATTTCCCAAAATTGAACAGCATCTGCCATTTCTCAGACCATTTCACTAATCTGTCTAGATCGTTTTGTAAATGTTGTTTATCACCATCAGTATTAACCTTTCTAAACAGTTTTGTGTCGTCCGCAAATTTCAGTACGTTACTTGTTATACTCTCGTCCAAGTCATTGATATAAATTAAGAATAATATAGGTCCTAATACTGATCCTTGAGGTACCCCACTCAAAACCGATTTCCAATTTGAAACTTCGCCATCTACTACAACTCGTTGTCTTCTGTCAGTCAGCCATTGTTCTATCCAGTCAGTTATGCTATCCCCGATACCATGGGCTTTTAATTTAAGTAGCAATCTTTGATGTGGCACTTTGTCAAAAGCTTTCTGAAAATCTAAGTAGATAATATCTACTGGCGATCCCATGTCTATCCACTTAGTGATTTCTTCCAAAAAACATAATATATTTGTTAAGCATGACCTCGCTTTAAGGAATCCATGTTGAGATGAATTTAATAATTTATGCTTAACGAGGAAGTCCACCATATGGTCTTTAATTAACCTTTCTAATAATTTACAAATCACTGACGTTAAACTCACTGGTCTGTAATTCTCTGACTTATTTCTCGAACCCTTTTTAAATAATGGTATGATGTTTGCTTCTTTCCATTCAAACGGAACAACTCCCTCTTTTAATGACAAGTTGAATACTCTTGCAAGTGGTATACTGATTTGATCTACTGTTTCCATTAGTAATTTTGGAGGAATCCCATCCACTCCCGGTGATTTGTTATCCTTCATTGCCTTTATTTTCCTAGCTACCAATTCTGGAGTTACAACTAACGGTCCTAAATAGTCAGATTTAGCCCCCTGAAATTTAGCATCAGCAACTGGTAATGAACTAATATCTTCTTTTGTAAACACTGAACTGAAGTAACCATTTAGGTCTTCCGCCATTAAAAACCCCTGTGATATTATATTTCCAGCACTGTCTTCTAGAGGTCCAACCTTGTCTTGTACGTTTTGTTTACTCCTGACATATGCATAAAAACTCTTGCTGTCAGTTTTTATGTTACATGCCAGTTTTTGCTCATAGCTTCTTTTAGATTGTCTGATTTCAGTTGTAACTGCATTAAGTGCCTCTTTGTATTTTGCATAGTCTTCTTCCTTTCTGGTACGCCTATAAACCCTCCACATAGTTTGTTTTAGCATTATTTTTCTAATTGCCTCTTTTGACAAGTGTTTCTTTCTACACCGTTTTCCTTGTTTTCGGAAGGGAACAAATTTATCAATGATACTCTCAATTTCATATTTTAGAATATTCCAACATTCAATTGCAGTCTTATCCATCAGCATGTTATTCCAATCTAGCTGTGCTAAGTATTTTCTCATATCTTTGTAGTTACCTTTGTGGAAGTTTCTCTTGTACATTTTCTTATTTTTACTTTCTGATTTTACATTGATGTCAAAATGTATTTGATTATGGTCACTATTACCCAATGGTTCAAATATTTTTACATTGTCCACTAATTCTTGTTGTGATGACAAAACTATATCTAATACATTTTCTCCCCTGGTTGGTTCTAGTACGTGCTGAGTAAGAAAGCTATCCTGGATTAAACATAGAAATTGTTGATCCTCAATCCCTGTGCTCTCTAGAGAATTCCATTGTATGTGTCCATGGTTAAAATCTCCCATTATGATACATTCCCCTTTACTAACTTCCTTTATAGCGTTTTTTATTTTTGTGTTGTCCTCTTCGTTTATGTTTGGACTTCGGTAAACTAATCCAATAGTTAATTTTGAATTTCCTGAAACAATTTTGCACCAAACAGCTTCATCGCAATCTGCTTCCCTTTCTAGTTTTATTTCATAAGCCTGAATAGATTCTTTAACATATAAAATAACTCCCCCGCCCCTTCTTCCTATTCGATCTTTCCTAAACATTACGTATCCTGTCAGTCCTAATTCAGCATCTGTTATATCTATGTTAGCCCATGATTCAGTTATACCAATTATGTGAGGGTCAATATCTTCTACCATAATGTTTAATTCGTTTTTCTTATTTACTATGCTCCTTGCATTTAAACATACGCATCTATAACCTTTTTCAGAGATGATTTTCGGATGATTTGATATTGGTTTATCTGTGCTAGTGGCCTCTTGTTCTGCTTGAGACACCTCTAGGTAACCCCCCTGCACTTCTAGTTTAAAGAATGTTTACTTCCAAAAATATTTGTCATTATACCCAAGTCGCTATCTACTGCTGCTGAAAGTTTGTCCGCGAATACTGCCGCCCCCTTTCCACTTAAATGAAGCCCATCCTTCATGTACATATCAGCCCTCCCAACAAAACTTCCCCATAAATCCACAAATCCAACTTCCTCTTCCCTACACAGCCTCTGGACTAACATGTTAATTGCCATCCCCCGACAATTTCGATATTTATGACCCCTCCTGCCCATTACAAGGTCTCTTAATTCTGGAATCATTTTAGTTGCTCTTCGTTGTATTCTTTCTAGCTTATCTATGTCTTTTTTACGATATGGCCTCCATGCTTGAATACAATATTCCAAATGTGGTCTAACTATTGCTTTATACAGGGGTACAATTAGATGTTTCTCCTTATACGTGATAGTTCTCCTAATTAGCCCTAGAATTTGATTTCCTTTCGAAGCAGCAATCCCACATTGCTCTGAAACTTTCATGTCAGTATTAGATGTTACTCCTAAATCCTTTTCTTGTGTGGTTCTACCTAGTACAGCATCCCCCATTTTATATTCCTCGTCCATATTTCCATGTCCTATGTGTATACATTTACACTTCCCAAAATTTAATAACATTTTTTATATTAAAATGGATTTGGTTATGGTCACTTGAACCCAAAGGTTCGTGTACTTTAACATTGTCAACTAATTCATTTTGAGAAGACAAAATTAAATCTAACACATTTCCACCTCTGGTTGGTTCCTATGTTGTAACATTGGCCTGTATAGCTCAATGAGCGTACCAGCTCAGATCACGTCATTTGGATATTATTAAGCGTCTGCGGGGAGCGTGTCTGCGTATCACTGTTTGTTAAACACATGTATCCTAGTACAAAGTCAACACTTGTGTCGCACGCGGTGTCCGTGTTGGGGAGCGTTGAATGCTATATCAAAGATGACTGATTGTTTGTTATACTGTTTACATCATCTAACATGTGTCCTGGAACGAAACTAGCAATGGTATCGCACCAAAGAGACGTCGGAGTCGTGCATCAGTGTGTAGGCTGTGGGTGGTAAGCTTATGCCTAAATTAAGAATAGACCACTGTAAGGCAAATTTGAAGATAAGATTGCGTTTATTACAGTTTAACTACTAAAATTATACAAAACCAAGTTTCTCAGTCCTTGCACAATTTGCACTACTGATCTAACTTCGGTACCTCGTCAAAGTATAAAATGTCAACCAAAAGTTCAAAATACAACCAAAAGCAAGAGCGTTAAGAACAACAATAAAAGGTAAAAGAACAGATGACATTGAACACAATAACAAAGACGACCCAAAAGACGACTTAAAAGATGTCTTAAAAGACGACTGGCCACAATCAGGAGTGGGCCAGGACTTGCGTTCGCCTGTACAAATACAAACCAAACCAGTAAGCTATTTGCATATCATAGTGTCCAGTGTAAGATGACACATCAACATCTGTTAAATACCATAGTTCCAACACATTGGTGTTGTTCACAATATTGTATGTAAAATACCTGTTATCTTATTCAGTACTAATATATAATCATACTTGTCGGTATTAATGTAATACTAGTACTCTACATGTAAAACACCCTTAATATAATAAATTCAACAGTCAACAATGTTGTCAATTTCACATGTGCATGCCCTGACTAGCCTAGCTGTCATTCCACTGTTGTTTACAAGCAAGTCTTGGACACTGCTCAACTTACATGTCTCTAGGGAATACTCAAGATCAGCCCTCTCCCAGCCACCTCCTAGAGCAATTAATCAATGTAACTTCAAAGGGAGAGAGGGCACCAGACTGATCCTGGCTTAACTGTAGGGACAGTTACATAATACCTATATACATGCACAATTTATGCTTGCACCATGTCTATCACATCTTATAACATATTAACTATAACAGTGGCACCACTAAACATGATCAAAACTTAACTTTCTAAAGGGATCTGTACATTTACAAGCTACTGAATGGAAGTGGTCAAAATCTCATTAAGCCCTGTTGGGCATTCTTCCCTAAGGTCCAATGACCACTTATTCCTGATCTTCCACATATTAGTAATCAAAGTCACCACTAAGTAATTATAACTGATAAAGTAAATGCCTTGACATAAACAGATGGACAATTCTCTATCACACAGTATGATACAATTATAAATTGAAAACATTGCTTAATAAGGTAGAAAACATCATTTAGGGACTTACCAAAACATAGTTGTCATTAACTGTAGAATCACGCCTGGCCCACTGGGGCAGGGCCCCTTCCACTGACCACACGTGACCCCTGTCTCTAGGGTAAAATTTTTGTTTAAACAACTGAATTATTAGTAATAAGACCAACTACCTACACAGTAAATACAACTAATTACAGGACAAATAATCATAGCAATAATAGTTCACTAACTATATTCTCTAAATTACATTACATTACCCTGGGTGCTGCCATCATGTGGTGGGTAACTAAACTACACGAACCGACAAGTGACTATGTCACAAGTGCTTCACGTGACCTGGGTGGAGGCAGAGTCTTGTAAGAGCAGTTGCTGTAGACGTCGGGGAGTGGATGAAGATTGGATGACGTCGAACAAGACAAATATGTACTTGGGCATCGGTTTGGTGCTGCCGAGCGCCGTCGCCGTGTAGTTCGCTGTCGTCGATGAACTCTCGCATCAAACATACGACCACCTTGTCGCCGTTGTCGAAGCCGCCTATTTCTATTTTCGAGGCGCCGACGTCGTCGCGATCGCCGACGTAGAGACGCGTGCCCCACTCGTCCTCGGCGTGTTTCAACAGAGATTATCGCGACGCCGCCCTGGAGATAGACAGGGTTGGCGGCGTGTTGGAATTACAGAACCACTGTGTATTAGTCTCCCCCTCTCAGTTTCCCTCTCCCTCCCTCCCTCCCTCCCTCCCTCCTTCCCTCCCTCCCTCACTTCCTCCATATTGACGTGACATCAGGAGTCAGTTGTTCCAGCATTTGCATGCGACCCACAAACATTTGATTTATCAAATGCACAATCATATGTACTATAAAAATGCATGCGTAATTCTTTGAATAATTATTATTGTTAGGTTCACTTTCACAAAGTTCACATGCCATTAAAAAAGTTGTCTGAAGTAAGCAGTACCTTCAGCAGATTATGAAATCGTTGTCTGACCTGTGAATCCTCTTTCACAACGTGCTCTTTAAAAAGTGCTGTGTAGGTCAACTGGTCAATGACTGGGCTGTTGTTTATGCAAAATGAAAAGACCAACTGGTCTGTAGGTTGATGGCTTCGGAGCCGGAGCCGGAGCCGGAGCCGGAGCCGGAGCCGGAGCCGGTGTGTCCGTTCGGCTTCCCACGTTAACCGTTCCGCAGCCATTTGTCCGTACCGCTGTGCCGATTCGGACCGGAAGTTGTTCTCTTCCCGTCGTCGCGTGTACCACCCCATCGGCATGTCTTGCATGAGAGACCGCAAGTACAACGCGTTGGCATTGTAGCCGACGATCGATCGACACGGAAGAGCGGCCTCTCCGTACTCGTTCTGACGTAGCGTGGTGATACCTTTCTCGTGATAGCGGTGAAAAATGAACGAAGCACCGCCAACGATGTGATCTTTGACGAGGTGATGAAGATCTTTATTCTTCTCGTTGAAGAGCGTAAAGTAGGTCTTCTCCGGAAGGTCGTTGAAAAGGTAGAGCAAGGTCAGACCAGGTACGCTGATACCTCGCTTGAACATGTCTATGCCGCGTTGCTGGTAGAAGGCAAACTGTCTGTCGATGGCCTGTAGAAAGGGAACCACGTCCCTATTGTTGTACCAGACGAGAAAGTCTCGCAAGATCGTTATGCCGTTCTCGCCTCTTGACAACCGACGTAATCCTCGTCGGAAATACCCTCGTTCTTCAGTCGACTGAAGAAGGCTTCTTTCAGTGGAAGAGCGGTGTCGTCGAGTCTCGTCAGACAATCTATGTACTCGTACCGGAAATGACCTTTCGTCACATCGCGTCCGTACGCTTTCAGATACTTGTCGTAGCTGAACCCCGGGGCTACGTAATTGGTCATGTCTAGGAATTTCACCTGATCCGTCGAAAGACACATGAACGTGTTATTGCGTTTGATAAAAAAAACGACCTGACACCATCGTTATCTTCTTCTTTCTCTTTGTCGTCCTGTTCCTTCTCCTCCTCCTCCTCCTCTTCTTGTTGTTCCCCTGTCTTTGACGTGGACAGGAAGTAGGGAATGAGAAACTGTTTGACTGCATTGAGATCTTACTTACCCGAATTGAACCCGATGACAGGTAACTGATGCATCCATCCATAAAGTTGTCTCATCAGCGTTTTGTACGGATTGGTCGGTGGTCGAGATTCTTTGTCGTCGTCGGGAGATTGTGCACCGAGCATCCGTTCGTCCCAGTTCGTCAGTGCAAGTTGCTCCAATACGCCCTCGTATGAGTCTTTGGTCTTGTCGTAGGCGGAGTCACTCATCGATCGTAAGATATCCATCATGGCGCTCAACAACTTGTTAATGTCTCCATCGCTTGTTCGTGTCCGGGCACGTTGGATGCCACGCTGACGGTCACTGGAACGTGACGCGCCGCCCACTGGACCTTGTCGCTATCCAACGGAAGTTGTGTGGTGTCGAACGAACACTCAAAGTCAAAGGTGGCTCGGTATGGATAGTAGCGCAACGATTCGGACACTCGAATGTTCTCGTCGTCCAGACGTTCGAACACCGACGGAGTCGAATGGTACACGCCGCCAGGATAGACTCGACGTACACCTCCCATGCACGTGTGCTCGTGTGTGCGCAGGCAATGTGCGTTTTTCCATGACGAGTCACCGCACTTCCGACATCGATACGAGTGACAGTACATGTGTACATCCTGTATGAATGAAAAATGTGTCTCATAAAGGTTGAGATACATTGTTTCGGGGTAATGGCATAACGATCGACGGACGAGTTCGGCAGTCGACTTTCCATCCTCTGCATCATCCGACTTGACGAGCTTGTATATGCACACGTTCGAACGTGCTCTCTATACGATAGAGCTATTCCAAAGTCACCCCGGCAAATTTTTCTATGGGTATATCGTCTTTATTTGTATGCTTTGTACAATGTCTTCACTGTATGTTCCAACCGACGTATGTCACCTCCACGATGCAGGGCCAAAGACACACTTACTTACTTAGTCCTCTTCGTGCCCGGTGGCACATAAGGCATCAACAAGAGAGCGCCACTGCTGTCGGTCTGCCGCCCATTTGGTGATGGTGTTCCATGTCAGGCCGCATTCTTTCATCTCCTTCTCCACTGTTCGTCTTCATGTTTCTTTTGGGCGACCACGTCTCCTTTTTCCATCTGCTGTCCAGCGTAAGGCTGTCTTGGGCAGTGCGCCAGGTGACATTCGGCACACGTGTCCAAGCCATCGCCATCTTCTCTTCTTTATCTGTGTGGCCAAGGATGTTGCATCTGTTTTGCGGTGCAGCTCTTCATTAGTGATGGTGTTGGGCCAAAATACTCCAAGGATCTTCCGTAGACACTTGTTTTGGAAGGTCTCAAGCTTGTGTGCTAGCTTGGCTGTCAGTTTCCAGCACTCGGAGCCGTAGAGAAGTACACTGAGAACATTACTATTGTACAGTCTCAGTTTTGTTTCCAATCTCAGTTGCTTGGATTTCCAGATGGGCTTCAGCATAGCGAAGGTCTGACTTGCCTTTCTGATCCTAGCCGTGGCATCTTTTGCAGTCTCCATCTGTTGTGATTTTGCTTCCCAGGTATGCAAAGTCCTGAACGTCTTCCAAAGCATCACTGTTGTTTATGTTGTTTATGGTGATGGGGTTATCTGTCTTGTTGTTGATCCTCATCAGTTTGGTTTTTGCTGTGTTGAGCTTTAACCCAATCTGTGGTGCTGTTGTTGTGAATTTTCTTGCATGTCCTTGTGCCTGTTAGACAGCAGTCCAATGTCATCTGCATAGTCCAGGTCTTCCAAGGTCGAGGTAAGTGTCCATCTGATGCCTCTGTTTCCTTTTTTGGTGATTTCTATCATCAGCCAGTCGATGGCAAGGGTGAAAAGAAATGGTGAGAGAATGCATCCCTGTTTTACTCCGGATTTTACGCTAAAGCTGTCTGACATGTGACTGTTACAGGCGACTTGACACTGGATGTCTGTGTAAAGTATCTTTATCACATTTACCATCTTCTGTGGGATCCCGTAGTGACGTAGTATTATCCACAGGGATTCTCTGTGAAGGCTGTCAAAGGCCTTTTCAAAGTCAATGAAGGCAATGTAGATCGTACTGTTCCATTCCGTGCTTTGTTCCAAAATCTGCCGTAGCGTGAAAATGTGGTCGATGCATGACTTTCCTCTTCTGAAACCGGCTTGTTCCTGACGGAGGATTGTATCAGTAGCTGCTGATATTCTCTTCAGGATTATGCGGCTGAAAATCTTGCAATCTCAATATTTTCATTAGTACACGTTATGCCATGTTCCCCTGCATTCAGTGGCAGCGCAGCCAACATACATAAAGGTCGTAAGAAATGGACTCAATTCCAATCATATAGAGTTACATAATTAATCATCCCCCTATAAACAAGAGCGATAAGCCAGCTCACTGCAGTGAAGCGGGCGTGGACCACTGGCCGGCATTTCATTGCACGGCAGAAACAGTTGCATCCACTGCATGACACATAGGGTAATACTGTTTATAGTGTGAACATAGCATGTTACAAATAGTTGTCTAACATATGTAAGTAAGTAAGTAAGTAAGTAAGTGAGTAAGTTAATTTATTTCCTCCTCACCATCATCATGTACAATATAAGGCAAACAAAAGCAATAAAGATGAGGTGGCTACCAGAGAAGTATAAACTTATCGGGCTAGTAGCCAGGGATGATGACACCAGGAACCAATTAACTTGAAGATTTGTCAATGTCATTTGTTCTTAATGGGGCATGGCCACCAGACTGATTAATAATTTGGGTGAGGGTAGTCCCAGCAGTTGTGTTATAAGTGTGGGCTGTTCATACTGGAGTGAGCATCGTGCATTAGTGTTAAACTCTTCAAGACAAACATTTTGGAGGCTTGCTGGAGAAAGTTGTGGGACAACGAATATATGGTTATTTCCTGAGTGGCCAACAGCTGTACGAATCGACAGAAGACAGGATCTAACATCTAGTTATTTTCAGGTAATTTATGTCGCAAATGTTTGTGCTGTGTTAGTGTATATGTGAATGAATGTAACAGTTTCGAAAATGTTCTGAAATATCAATATATTACAGATACGTTTGTTTTTCTTGGGGGAGCGTACATCAAATGTTTCCCAGTAGTCACATTGATTGGGTGCAACATAAAATGTTATAGGGGTAGGATTCAGTTTTATAAATAATGCGAGCGTGCGTGCGTGCGTGCGTGCGTGCGTGCGTGCGTGCGTGCGTGCGTGCGTGCGTGTAACTCTTTTTTAAAACTCTACTAGATGTCAGCTCATTAATAAGATTTTTTTTTCTTTACTAAGCATTTAATGAGACTCTCCCCTTTTTGGTCGTCGTTTGCCTTTTCTTCGTTGTATGAACCACTATCATGTAACTCATGCTGTACACATTGCAACATTCACATTCATTCTATGCATTTGTTTGATAAACCATGTGAAAGGTTGCCTACTAAAACAATTGACAGCTTAAATGAGAGAGCACATTTCTTTACATGAGGCGTGTCCTTGGGCAAGTTGACCAGATAACATTCGAGAAAGATCTTGATCTGCAGGTGGAAATGGCTGTGATGGAGCAGCTGGGGAATGTGTTGGAAGATGGGAAAAGAATATTTTTGGGACCTTAGAGAAGAATGTCCAACAGGGCTCAATGAGATTTTGACCACTTGCAGTCATTAGCTAATACATGTATAGAGCACGTCAGAAAGTTCAGTTTCGATCATGTTTAGTGGTGCTACTGTTATAGTTAATATGTTATGATATACAAGGTGCATGGATAAATTGTGCACGTAATAAGGTATTAGGTATATATAGATATGTACTAATAATCTCTTATTAGTACTGTATATCTATAGATATATGAAGAAGACTGGGTGCTGTACAGTATAAACACTGGGCCTCCAGTGGGTTCTTGCCGTGCAGCAGCATGAATGTCACTGGCCCATGCAGGCATCACTTTATCATGTGTCAACTGATAAGAGCTCAGCGGTCTTGTTTTACTAACGGGTGTTCTATTTATGTCTATGATTCCAATACACAAAATATACCTTGTTTTTGAAACCAAAAAGTGGAATAACTTCGCAAATAATAAAGATGTTGAAAAAAAGTGATAAATGGCATAACATATACTTTATCAGACAAGTGTTTAAATTATTATAAAACAATTTTATATATATATATTATATACATCAATCATCACATCAGGCAGACTCACGGGCAACTGAATCAACTTGGGCCTTTAGGCTTTATAACTAATATATACTATATTAGTATATATTAGTTATAAAGCCTAAAGGCCCAAGACCAAGTTGATTCAGTTGCCCGTGGGCAGACTGGTCAGTATTACCCGGTCCCTGGTCTTCTAGACTTCTATGGCTGTTGTTAAACCCCTCGGATATTATATTTAATAAGACGTGCAAACTCTTGGCGTGGGCAATCCATAGTGAAAATGTATTTAAAACTACCCTAAAAGTATCAACAACAAAAAAAGACGAAACCACACGTAAATCAAGAGGCTACTAAATCTGGCCGGAAGAAGCCAGAGCCTTTTTGAAATCGAGGCTATAAACACAAGATGGCGTTAGATTGATTTGGGCTCGTGTGTTTACGTTTACAAATTGAGAAGATAGTTGACAGTACCTATGAGGAAAATTTACATAGATTATTACCATGGTAATCGCAGATGCTGATTCTTCACAAATGCCAGTTGCAGACGTGGTTTTTGTGTTGGAGGGTACGGCGAACTTGGGCGCCTACATCGATGAACTGAAAGAAGCGTACATCCTGCCAACTCTGGAGTAAGCATATAAACGAGACATTCGTGTCGTCGTTGGTACTTTCGTTTTATTCATTACATGGCATATGTTGTGCATTCTACAAAAAAACTACGCACTTATTGGAATATTCATATATGCAGTGGCAGCCATATTTTCTTACTATATCTCAGACTAAGTCAGTCAGTGTCTGAATGGGAAGTAGTTTTTTTTTGACAGCGGATCAACCCAGGTTTTTCTGTCCTGGAAAACATAGTTGTTTCCTGTTTCTTCCAGAGAGAAGTAGGCAGAATTGAAATTGGAATCGTATCTTTACACTACTCCACTCAGCTCAGTTATTCAAACCCACAAGGCACAACTTGGACCACCACCTATATGCAGATGATACACATATTTACCTTTCATTGGCTACTCCAGATACAAATTGTTCCTTAAGCCAACTCAGGGATTGTCTCCACTCTCCAGCACAGCGTGGTAAACTTGGTTGTTTTTTCCCAACACCTATGCTGAGCCAGAATTTCACACCGGCCATCTCAGCACTCAATTTAGGAGTCACCTTTGATAATAATAAACATTTTAGAAAGCATATTTCACAAACTTGTTGCTGCTGTTTTTATCATATCCATGACTTTCGTTCGCCTGTATGTCTTTTGCTGTCGCCAAAACTATTGTAACTGCTCTTGTTAGCAGTGGACTTGATTATTCCCTTTATCATAATATTGCTCTCAAGGATATCTTGAAACTTCAACATGTGCAAAATTGTTTGGCAAGAGTAGTTACCCGGGTCTTCTCGTTTCTCTCACTCATTACTACGTCTTAATAACTGCATTGGCTCTCTGTCTGATAACGCACTATTTTTAAGATCTGTACAATTACCTATCAAGCACTTTCACCCAAGCAACCAGCATATTTACATTCACTGCTTACTCTTGCAAGACAGCCCAGACAGCTTCGATCATCTAATTTTAATCTACTTTTTGTTCCCAGTGTTAAGACAAATGTTGGAACTAGAGCTTTTTCAGTTGCTGCACCGACTCTGTGGAACTCACTCCCTGTTAGTGTTAAGTCGAGAAAATATAGCAACATTCCACCATGAACTGAAAACCCACCTGTTTAAACTTGCTTATCCTCCATAGCTCCCCAGCGTACCAGTCCAACTGTTTACAACTGGAACTGCTTATCGATTATGAACTGCGTAACCTCTTTTGATTTGGTGCACTGCCAAGCTTGGGTCTTCCTAGGATTTTAGCGCAGTAGAAGTATTTTATATATTATTATTATATCTTACAATAAATTTTTTTGGGGTCAAATTAACATGGAAAACAGCCTTTTAAGATGGCTGAGGTGGCTACCGTATCAGTTAATTTTTTCCTTATAACATGCTAGGAAATATTTAACTGAATGTTGACACCACAAATAATCACACAGCACTAGTCTGCGCTACAAATAATCACGCAGCACTGACATACTATTTTGCCAATCCATCCTTTAAAAATCCAGTTCTTTTGGAAATCCCCCTGATTTCTTAGAAACACTGGTGATGTTTCCATTGTAACGATCCTATGGCCTTCAAGTCGATGCGCACTTCATGCCAGCATAAATCCATTTACCGTGAATGCAGAGCATATCATCTGGATACCAATTTGCTACAACAGTTTGAGGTTAGAAAATATTTTAAGATATAAACTAACAGTTTGCTTGCCTTTATTAGTTTGGTATATTTATGGACTCAAAACATTCCTGACTTGATATATTTTAGTGCAATCACTGGTGGAAAAATAAAGTATTTGTTATAAGTTATTAACATTTGTTTGCATCCATATCAAGTTTCTGTTTACTACATATAACGTGTTCATTAATATCAGTAAATCTAGTTGTTTGCAGAACAGTTGTGTCATATTTCTTGCTGTTTCTAGCTTCTGTTTATCATGATCATGTGGCATGTTTTTGTTTCAGGTACTTTAATGGCGGCCCACCATACGATGTGGACTATGGATGTGATGTAAGTAAAATATGACATTAATATCTGACTGCCTCACACGCCAGTATGGGTGCTTCATTTCTTGGCATTTGTGCATGTGATAATATGTTTACCGACCTGAGGCTTTGGGTATTTGTAATTTTATCTTTGCTTATAAAGTTTGACAACCTTGATGATCTGCCTCTAGTTATGTACTGCTATAACATGCTGTATTCCAGTTTGCTCTTCTCTGACCTGTAGACAGTTAGTATAATACAGAGTAAAACTGCTCAATGGTCACCTCTTGAAAATGCCCACTGTTACTCTATCACAGTCTGTTTTTCCCACATCTATGTCTGACCAGCCTCTGTAATTCGGCCACCTCTTTAATCATACCACTTTATCTCAGTTACTTGGGTGGCTGCTTTAGAGGACTTCTACTGTGTCTATATTGCCAAGGTCTGTAGTGATGCATGATGTACTATTCATACATTCTTAATGATTGCATTCTTTGTAGCTGTCAGCCATTTTGTATGCACGTGTACGGGGGTAGGGTAGTTATAAAGTGAATGTCTTGCTATGTTTACAGTACAGTTGTACCTTGTACAGTCTGGTCCTGTTCTTTGGGGCTGATTGTACCCCCGGCCCAGCCTCCGTATGCACCCCACCCACCACCAGCATCCACAACTTCATCAAAAGTATTGACAAAACTGAGTGAGTATGGTTGGTTAGTTGACAAGTCATTTTGAGTAATTCAACTGAATAATTTCCATACAGGTTTGTAGACTTGTTATTTGACTGATCGAATTCCTTGGGGGTTTTTGAACACATCATTTGATTGAATACCTTTTAGAATTGTCATTTGACTGAATGATTTCCAAACAGGTATGTTGTTATGTCATTTGAATGAATGATTTCCAAACAGGTATGTTGTTATGTCATTTGACTGAATGATTTCCAAACAGGTGTGTTGTTACATAATTTGACTAAATGATTTCCAAACAGGTATGTTGTTATGACATTTATTCGTTATAGATTTGTTGGTGGAGTTGGGGAGACAGGCAGTCACATTGCAGAAGGCTTATGTACTGCCATTCAGCTTTTTGATGACATCGCCGGTTTGCGCAAACCCATGTAAGTAACAGAGCCATGGAGGACCCACACCCCATTCCTCATCACTGAAAACAATTAGTTAAAACATCCTCTTCCATTCATTTAGCCCATTGCAAATCAGGTCCATCAATGTTCAGATCTGTAGTAGTGTATGAATAGTTTAAATAGTATGAGCAGTCGCTTTGATAAGAGTACATGCTTTTGGTAAAGTTATCAGATGAATTGTCTTTGATCATCAGATTGGATGACTTGTGAAAGTGTGAACAGCCAACCTTGTGTCATAGTACATAGAGCCGGACCACTTTTGTCACCAAATTTGGTAAAAAAATAATGTAATAATTTGTCAAAACTAAATAACGCATTTGTACAAATGAGTTGGCATGTCATAGTGGATACTAGACAGGTTTTAGTTTAGGACCTGTCAAAGTCATCACCAGGTAAAAGGTATTTCTTCGGAAGGAAGTCACAACATCACAAAAATTATTCAAAAACTGCAAATATATCACCATAGCTGTATGCTGTTGTCTTTTTAAGAAACCAAATGTTTGGAGATATTGTTTGGGGAACTTTGATGTAAGGTTTTTAGATGTACTTTCTGTGAATTTTTTTACACGAAATTGTTGCTAAATATGAATTTTGACAGCTGTTCACAGCACTGCTAAGGAATTATCTAGAAGCATAGATGTGTGACATGCCATGAAGTTGTCTACATTGGGAGGAGAGGAAGCAGCTGTTTCAATTAGCATTGTAAGTTGATATATTAGAGCACGAACTGAAGAAGTACAAGTCAATGTAATTCAAAGGTTTGAGGTTATACAAATTCGATTAAATTATCCTTGTGTATATTGTCATGTTTTGAGATCGTCTCTAACTCGTTCTGTCTTGTACTAACCACAGGGCTGCTGACCACAGGGCTACTGATCACAGGGCTGCTGACCAGAAACACTGCATCCTTGTGTCCAACTCAAGTTTCTACCAGCTGCCAAGTCAAGAGAGTATCAACTACGTGGGTTACACGGCTGAGCAGCTTGCCACTATGATGGGGGAGGTGGGTGTGTGGGCACGCTAGCTAGTGGGGTGCTGTAGTTAGTGGGGCCCGGTAGTTAGTGGGGTGCGGTAGTGAGATGGTAGGAGCACCAGACTGTCAGTCGAGACGACTGGGGTTCAAGTTTACCATGCTGCCGTTTCGAAACTTGGGCAATTCCATTCACCCCAGTTTGCCTGTGTCTTTCGGAAGAGATACTAAAAGCCGTTGATCCCACATGGTTAAATGTGTAACCTGTCATAGATTCATAGAGCTGGTGATCTCTGTCTGTAAAAGTTACTAAAACTCCTGTATTAGCCATGAAAAGTGGCTGTTTGAAAGATTATATGTTATAAGAGAAGCATATGAAAACTAATTAATATATAAGATCTGCATTTTTTTAGCGCCATAGCTACTGTTTTTTTTTACATAAAACCATTGAATTTGTATTATAGTTCTTACGTATGCATCTTTTTGGAGGTTGTCATATGTTATTAGTTCATTTGTCTGTCACAGCGTGGCATTTCTCTATCGATCATCTCACCGCGAAAGATCCCATCCTTGTTCAAGTTGTATGAGAAGGTAAGTTGTTTGCATAAAGGAAATGTCATTATTTAAGTTTTTGTTCAGCATATCATTAAAACTCTTGTGTGTAGCTCATATGTAAAGCTAGCATTGTGGTAGGACCACAAGTAATTTTTTTAACTTTCTAAACTAAATTCTTTAAAGTTGAAGTTTTGAGATGGCTGTGTGGACCTGACACACCAAGGAATCCAGCCCCAAGCGGTGGCAAACATCTGAAACAGGCAAATGACCATTGTATTATAATATAAACAAAAACATGAAATTGTTCTGTCATGATCCTGATTGATCAGTCTTTAGATCCTGATATAATAGGCTGCTTCCTTGTGCCTAATTCTAGCCAGTTGATACAATAGGTTTACAAGATTGCCAAAGGCCTAGATGGCAAGTGGACAGGGAAGCCTTTGGCTTATCGAGAGTCCAATCTTTTTTCATCTGCCCTCCTGAGATATGTGTCAATATTTTTGTACCCATTCAATATCTTAAAAACTTCAGTTTGATCTCCGCTTAACCTCCTTGTCTCTAGGGTTGTTAAACCACATTCTTTTAGACGTTCTTCATAACTAAGGTCTTTCAGTTCTGGAATAATCTCTCCTCTGTATTCCTTCAAGCATATCTATATCCTTCATATGACATGGTCTCCAAGGTTATATACAGTATTCTAAATGAGACCTAACTATTGCTGTATACAGAGGTATAATTAGCTTTTTTCCTTGTATGTTATATTTCTCCTAATCAATCCAAGAATTTTATTACCCTTTGAAGCTACAATACCATACTGCTCTGAAACTTTCATATCAGCACTTATTGTTACTCCTAAGTCCTTTTCTTTTATGGTAGTATGGTAGTACCTAGAACAGTATGATATCTCCCATTTTATAGTTTACATCCAAGTTACTGTGTCCTGTGTGCAGGCATTTACATCTCCCAAGAATGATTCCGGTCATTTCTCCAGTTGATTAAGGGCTGAAATGTTAACCCATGCAACTGATAAACGTGTGCACAGTTCTATGAAATCGGGTAACCTAGACTATATGTGATCTATTAAGTGAGGCCGGCATACACAGAAACAACACAGTTTCAAACAAACATGCTATTTTTGTGAGTACTTGTTTAGTAAACAAAGACCAAATATGTTATATAAGTTGAGTTTGGATGCAAATAGCATGGCCATATCCTGTTGGCACGTATAGGAATAGGTATATACAAAAATATTTTAATTTGGTGAGCGAATATTGCCAGAATACCACACTCATGTTGTAGGGTTGTCTGACAGTGTTTTCTTTGTTGTGACCATCATGTTGTAGGGTTATCTGACATTGCTTTCTTTGTTGTGACTGTCGTGCTGTAGGGTTGTCTGACAGTGTTTTCTTTGTTGTGACCATCATGTTGTAGGGTTATCTGACAGTGCTTTCTTTGTTGTGACTATCATGTTGTAGGGTTATCTGACAGTGCTTTCTTTGTTGTGACTATCGTGCTGTAGGGTTGTCTGACAGTGTTTTCTTTGTTGTGACCATCATGTTGTAGGGTTATCTGACAGTGCTTTCTTTGTTGTGACTATCATGTTGTAGGGTTATCTGACAGTGCTTTCTTTGTTGTGACTATCATGTTGTAGGGTTATCTGACAGTGCTTTCTTTGTTGTGACTCGTGCTGTAGGGTTGTCTGACAGTGCTTTCTTTGTTGTGACTGTCGTGCTGTAGGGTTGTCTGACAGTGCTTTCTTTGTTGTGACTGTCGTGCTGTAGGGTTGTATGACAGTGCTTTCTTTGTTGTGACTGCCATGCTGTAGGGTTGTCTGACAGTGCTTTCTTTGTTGTGACTGTCGTGCTGTAGGGTTGTCTGACAGTGCTTTCTTTGTTGTGACTGTCGTGCTGTAGGGTTGTCTGACAGTGCTTTCTTTGTTGTGACTGTCGTGCTGTAGGGTTGTCTGACAGTGCTTTCTTTGTTGTGACTGTCGTGCTGTAGGGTTATCTGACAGTGCTTTCTTTGTTGTGACTGTCGTGCTGTAGGGTTGTCTGACAGTGCTTTCTTTGTTGTGACTATCATGTTGTAGGGTTATCTGACAGTGCTTTCTTTGTTGTGACTATCATGTTGTAGGGTTATCTGACAGTGCTTTCTTTGTTGTGACTGTCGTGCTGTAGGGTTGTCTGACAGTGTTTTCTTTGTTGTGACTCGTGCTGTAGGGTTGTCTGACAGTGCTTTCTTTGTTGTGACTGTCGTGCTGTAGGGTTGTCTGACAGTGCTTTCTTTGTTGTGACTATCATGTTGTAGGGTTATCTGACAGTGCTTTCTTTGTTGTGACTATCATGTTGTAGGGTTATCTGACAGTGCTTTCTTTGTTGTGACTATCATGATGTAGGGTTATCTGACAGTGCTTTCTTTGTTGTGACTGTCGTGCTGTAGGGTTGTCTGACAGTGCTTTCTTTGTTGTGACTATCATGTTGTAGGGTTATCTGACAGTGCTTTCTTTGTTGTGACTATCATGTTGTAGGGTTATCTGACAGTGCTTTCTTTGTTGTGACTATCATGTTGTAGGGTTATCTGACAGTGCTTTCTTTGTTGTGACTGTCGTGCTGTAGGGTTATCTGACAGTGCTTTCTTTGTTGTGACTGTCGTGCTGTAGGGTTGTCTGACAGTGTTTTCTTTGTTGTGACTCGTGCTGTAGGGTTGTCTGACAGTGCTTTCTTTGTTGTGACTGTCGTGCTGTAGGGTTGTCTGACAGTGCTTTCTTTGTTGTGACTGTCGAGCTGTAGGGTTGTCTGACAGTGCTTTCTTTGTTGTGACTGTCGTGCTGTAGGGTTATCTGACAGTGCTTTCTTTGTTGTGACTGTTGTGCTGTAGGGTTGTCTGACAGTGCTTTCTTTGTTGTGACTGTCGTGCTGTAGGGTTGTCTGACAGTGTTTTCTTTGTTGTGACTGTCGTGCTGTAGGGTTGTCTGACAGTGCTTTCTTTGTTGTGACTGTCGTGCTGTAGGGTTGTCTGACAGTGCTTTCTTTGTTGTGACTATCGTGCTGTAGGGTTGTCTGACAGTGCTTTCTTTGTTGTGACTGTCGTGCTGTAGGGTTGTCTGACAGTGCTTTCTTTGTTATGACTGTCGTGCTGTAGGGTTGTCTGACAGTGCTTTCTTTGTTGTGACTGTCGTGCTGTAGGGTTATCTGACAGTGCTTTCTTTGTTGTGACTGTCATGTTGTAGAGTTATCTAACAGTGCTTTCTTTGTTGTGACTCATGCTGTAGGGTTATCTGACAGTGCTTTCTTTGTTGTGACTATCGTGCTGTAGAGTTATCTGACAGTGTTTTCTTTGTTGTGACTGTCGTGCTGTAGGGTTATCTAACAGTGCTTTCTTTGTTGTGACGGTCGTGCTGTAGGGTTATCTGACAGTGCTTTCTTTGTTGTGACTGTCGTGCTGTAGGGTTATCTGACAGTGCTTTCTTTGTTGTGACTGTCGTGCTGTAGGGTTGTCTGACAGTGCTTTCTTTGTTGTGACTGTCGTGCTGTAGGGTTGTCTGACAGTGCTTTCTTTGTTGTGACTGTCGTGCTGTAGGGTTATCTGACAGTGCTTTCTTTGTTGTGACTGTCGTGCTGTAGGGTTGTCTGACAGTGCTTTCTTTGTTGTGACTGTCGTGCTGTTGAGTTGTCTGACAGTGCTTTCCTTGTTGTGACTATCATGTTGTAGGGTTATCTGACAGTGTTTTCTTTGTTGTGACTGTCGTGCTGTAGGGTTATCTGACAGTGTTTTCTTTGTTGTGACTGTCGTGCTGTAGGGTTGTCTGACAGTGCTTTCTTTGTTGTGACTGTCGTGCTGTAGGGTTGTCTGACAGTGCTTTCTTTGTTGTGACTATCGTGCTGTAGGGTTGTCTGACAGTGCTTTCTTTGTTGTGACTCGTGCTGTAGGGTTGTCTGACAGTGTTTTCTTTGTTGTGACTCGTGCTGTAGGGTTATCTGACAGTGTTTTCTTTGTTGTGACTGGTGCTGTAGGGTTGTCTGACAGTGTTTTCTTTGTTGTGACTATCTTGCTGTAGGGTTGTCTGACAGTGCTTTCTTTGTTGTGACTATCGTGCTGTAGGGTTGTCTGACAGTGTTTTCTTTGTTGTGACTATCTTGTAGGGTTGTCTGACAGTGTTTTCTTTGTTGTGACTATCGTGCTGTAGGGTTATCTGACAATGTTTTCTTTGTTGTGACTATCGTGCTGTAGGGTTGTCTGACAGTGCTTTCTTTGTTGTGACTATCGTGCTGTAGGGTTATCTGACAGTGCTTTCTTTGTTGTGACTGTCGTGCTGTAGGGTTGTCTGACAGTGCTTTCTTTGTTGTGACTATCGTGCTGTAGGGTTATCTGACAGTGCTTTCTTTGTTGTGACTGTCGTGCTGTAGGGTTGTCTGACAGTGCTTTCTTTGTTGTGACTATCGTGCTGTAGGGTTGTCTGACAGTGCTTTCTTTGTTGTGACTGTCGTGCTGTAGGGTTGTCTGACAGTGCTTTCTTTGTTGTGACTATCGTGCTGTAGGGTTATCTGACAGTGTTTTCTTTGTTGTGACTATCGTGCTGTAGGATTATCTGACAGTGTTTTCTTTGTTGTGACTATCGTGCTGTAGGATTATCTGACAGTGTTTTCTTTGTTGTGACTATTGTGCTGTAGGATTGTCTGACAGTGCTTTCTTTGTTGTGACTGTCGTGCTGTAGAGTTATCTGACAGTGTTTTCTTTGTTGTGACTGTCGTGCTGTAGGGTTGTCTGACAGTGCTTTCTTTGTTGTGACTATCGTGCTGTAGGGTTATCTGACAGTGTTTTCTTTGTTGTGACTATCGTGCTGTAGAGTTATCTGACAGTGTTTTCTTTGTTGTGACTATCGTGCTGTAGGGTTGTCTGACAGTGCTTTCTTTGTTGTGACTATCGTGCTGTAGGGTTATCTGACAGTGTTTTCTTTGTTGTGACTATCGTGCTGTAGGATTATCTGACAGTGTTTTCTTTGTTGTGACTATCGTGCTGTAGGATTATCTGACAGTGTTTTCTTTGTTGTGACTATTGTGCTGTAGGATTGTCTGACAGTGCTTTCTTTGTTGTGACTGTCGTGCTGTAGAGTTATCTGACAGTGTTTTCTTTGTTGTGACTATCGTGCTGTAGGGTTGTCTGACAGTGCTTTCTTTGTTGTGACTATCATGCTGTAGGGTTGTCTGACAGTGCTTTCTTTGTTGTGACTATTGTGCTGTAGGATTATCTGACAGTGTTTTCTTTGTTGTGACTATTGTGCTGTAGGGTTGTCTGACAGCGCTTTCTTTGTTGTGACTGTCGTGCTGTAGGATTATCTGACAGTGTTTTCTTTGTTGTGACTATTGTGCTGTAGGATTGTCTGACAGTGCTTTCTTTGTTGTGACTATCGTGCTGTAGGATTATCTGACAGTGTTTTCTTTGTTGTGACTATTGTGCTGTAGGATTGTCTGACAGTGCTTTCTTTGTTGTGACTGTCGTGCTGTAGAGTTATCTGACAGTGTTTTCTTTGTTGTGACTATCGTGCTGTAGGGTTGTCTGACAGTGCTTTCTTTGTTGTGACTATCATGCTGTAGGGTTGTCTGACAGTGCTTTCTTTGTTGTGACTATTGTGCTGTAGGGTTATCTGACAGTGTTTTCTTTGTTGTGACTATCGTGCTGTAGGATTATCTGACAGTGTTTTCTTTGTTGTGACTATCGTGCTGTAGGATTATCTGACAGTGTTTTCTTTGTTGTGACTATTGTGCTGTAGGATTGTCTGACAGTGCTTTCTTTGTTGTGACTGTCGTGCTGTAGAGTTATCTGACAGTGTTTTCTTTGTTGTGACTATCGTGCTGTAGGGTTGTCTGACAGTGCTTTCTTTGTTGTGACTATCATGCTGTAGGGTTGTCTGACAGTGCTTTCTTTGTTGTGACTATTGTGCTGTAGGATTATCTGACAGTGTTTTCTTTGTTGTGACTATTGTGCTGTAGGGTTGTCTGACAGCGCTTTCTTTGTTGTGACTATCGTGCTGTAGAGTTATCTGACAGTGTTTTCTTTGTTGTGACTATCGTGCTGTAGGGTTATCTGACAGTGTTTTCTTTGTTGTGACTATCGTGCGTAATGTCACAAATAAAAGCCGGGGAGCTCAACAATCAGATGTGTCAACCATTATTGTAGATGGAACAAGAAATTAATTAAACAAGATAAATTAATAATTAAGATGAACTTAGTAAGACTGAATCAGCGGCAGCATCTGTTGACATCCCTAACATAGGCCCAAAACCATGACTTTTGTTTCTGTGTTTATCTTGAATGTATATGTGTGTCGTAGGCATGTCCTGATGGCGTAGTGACAAACACGAAGAACTATGCACTGGACTCGCGTCATTTAGTAATGCTCAAGGGTTACCAGTTGCAGGGTAAGTACCGGGGTAGATACTGTGTCATCATGGACTTGTGTCATTTAATAATGCTCAAGGGTTATGGGTAGCTAGTGTTTCCCAGCTGTATGCCTTGTTTCCACCAATTCTCTTGTGCAGCTTGCAGTGCAACATGGAATTACTACTGTAATAGATTCATATTCAAATTTTTTATTTCCGGTAATAGCAATGTATACATATTTGACAGCGAGCAAAATAATTATTGCTACAGAACGGGCAAACTGAATTGCATTACTTATAAAACTGTATCCTTAAATGTTAACTAACTACACATGTTTTATATTAACTATAATATATATATATATATATATATATATATATATGAATTACTTTACAAATAACATATAGAAGAAAATAGTAAAGCACATGCAAACCTACGCTCTGTGCTCATGTTCCATACCCTCTGCCTTGTTTGTTTGGTTTTATTCATTGTTCATGCTTGTATGAAATAATAATGTTTTGTGTTGCCATAATTCCCTGAAGGAGAATGACCATGCCATGTTGCAGAGCGCCCTGTGAGTCCAAGTGTACTGAAGGATGAAATGAATGTCGACATCAAAGGGCCCATAAGTCATGCCAGTCCACTCCCAGGTACATAAGTCATGCCAGTCCACTCCCAGTTACGTAAGTCATGCCAGTCCATGCCCAGGTACATAAGTCATGCCACTCCTAGGTACATAAGTCATGCCAGTCCACTCCCAGGTACATAAGTCATGCCAGTCCATGCCCAGGTACATAAGTCATGCCAGTCCACTCCCATGTACATAATTCATGCCAGTCCATGCCCAGGTACATAAGTCATGCCAGTCCACTCCTAGGTACATAAGTCATGCCAGTCCACTCCTAGGTACATAAGTCATACCAGTCCACTCCCAGGTACATAACTCATGCCAGTCCACTCCCAGGTACATAAGTCATGCCAGTCCATTCCTAGGTACATAAGTCATGCCAGTCCACGCCCAGGTACATAAGTCATGCCAGTCCACTCCTAGGTACATAAGTCATGCCAGTCTACTACCAGGTACATAAGTCATGCCAGTCCACTCCCAGGTACATAAGTCATGCCAGTCTACTACCAGGTACATAAGTCATGCCAGTCCACTCCCAGGTACATAAGTACATAATTACTATCGCACTCTGTGTGGTTTTTATTCTGCGTAATTGTTGCTTGGGAGTGTGATCACCATGCCATGCGTGGCGGTGTGATCACCATGCGTGGCGGTGTGATCACCACGCGTGGCAGTGTGATCACCACGCATGGCGGTGTGATCACCATGCGTGGCTGTGTGATCACCACGCGTGGCGGTGTGATCACCACGCGTGGCGGTGTGATCACCACGCGTGGCGGTGTGATCACGCGTGGCGGTGTGATGACTTCTGTTTGGCGTCAGTATTGGTTCACTTGTGACATTTTGGCAATTTGTTCATCTAACAGGAGGCATTCTTGGGCAGAACCAACCCATAGTGTCGCAGGTTCCAAACCAGCAAGTGTCGACAGCTCAAGCCATTGGGGTAGGCACTGGGGACCTGTTGCCCAACATAGCTGCTCCACCCGCAGCAAAGAAGGTAGCTGCTGAAATACTGGCTGAAGGTAAGTCTGTGAGATTGGGGTGTGATCATCATGCGTGGCGGTATGTCACCATGCATCACAGTTGGGTTCAATTGTAATTGTGCCGTGAATTCATTCAACCATATCCTCTTGCAAGGTAGTTAGTGGAATTGATTGAACCGTGTCATGGATGTTTCTGCAGTGGCTAATGAGAAAAGTCCATAGCAGGTTATATATTTACCCCCGATGTCAGATCTTTTACTTCCCCTGGCATGCATTGGTGTCTCTTCCAAAGACACAGGTGAATGATCCCAAGTGTTGAAGTGATGCTCTCCCACACAGCCACCATGCCCCATGGACAATTATTTTGTTGTATTATGTTCTTTTATCTTTAATATTTTTTGCAAGCTGTCTTGCTTTGCTTACCATTACACAATAAGTATATACATTTATTTCGGTACCTTATATCACTAAAAACTTGATCCTTATTTGGTGTATATTATGTAAATTCCTGTTATTCATTAAATTACAAAGAAAATTTAATTAAAACTTGAAACTAATTTTCTAGTGTATTGGAAGCTTCATTTTGTACAGCTTATACTAAGGTGCTAAGTAGACATTGCCCAGTGGCTAAGTAAATATACCTCCTGCACTTTATTGAAGCACAGTAATAATTTGATGTCACCAGAAATTGCAGAAAAGAATCTAGGAAATAATGTCACAGAAGTAAAGTCATATAGTGGGAAGTAAATCAATGGTCACAAAATTAGTCGCAGGAAAAGAAGATTTATTAGTGCTTTTATTATTAATTGAAATAGTGTTTGCACAAATAAGCTATTATCACAATTCTTCCAAGTTATGTATTTTATGTCAAACTTCTGCATAAGTTTCTCCATCCAGTACGAATGCTTTGTGACACTGGCCCCTGTTAGCGTGCATGCTGCATAAAAAATAAATATGACAAAATTTGTGTAATAAAACAGCTCGGAAGTGACAGATATATTAACAGACATGGATTTATTTAAGTAAACAATGCATATTATACATAGCTAAGTTCTTAAATATAATTTTGCCGTTATCTGTATAAAAAATATATCGACCTTGCAGTTCAGCAGGCAATGTAAACATGATATTTGAGTCAAAACATTCAAATTAAACAGAACAGTCAACTTATATAAAACGACTCTGGTTCATTAAAACACATTTTGTGGTCAGGATATCAGTGTAGGTACAGTTTATACTATATAACATGATTTATGATAACAAAAACTCAGACTTTGTATTTTTAGCCATTCCAGTGCTACAACCCTCATGCTTTGTGACCACTGAATACTTTAGCCATTCCAGTACTACAACCCTCATGCTTAGTTACACTGAATACTTTAGCCATCCCAGTACTACAACCCTCATGCTTAGTGACACTGAATACTTTAGCCATTCCAGTGCTACAACCCTCATGCTTTGTGACCACTGAATACTTTAGCCATCCCAGTACTACAACCCTCATGCTTTGTGACCACTGAATACTTTAGCCATCCCAGTACTACAACCCTCATGCTTTGTGACCACTGAATACTTTAGCCATTCCAGTACTACAACCCTCATGCTTAGTTACACTGAATACTTTAGCCATCCCAGTACTACAACCCTCATGCTTTGTGACACTGAATACTTTAGCCATCCCAGTACTACAACCCTCATGCTTAGTTACACTGAATACTTTAGCCATCCCAGTACTACAACCCTCATGCTTTGTGACACTGAATACTTTAGCCATCCCAGTACTACAACCCTCATGCTTAGTGACACTGAATACTTTAGCCATCCCAGTACTACAACCCTCATGCTTTGTGACACTGAATATTTAGCCATCCCAGTACTACAACCCTCATGCTTTGTGACACTGAATACTTTAGCCATCCCAGTACTACAACCCTCATGCTTAGTGACACTGAATACTTTAGCCATCCCAGTACTACAACCCTCATGCTTAGTGACACTGAATACTTTAGCCATTCCAGTACTACAACCCTCATGCTTTGTGACACTGAATACTTTAACCATCCCAGTACTACAACCCTCATGCTTTGTGACACTGAATACTTTAGCCATCCCAGTACTACAACCCTCATGCTTAGTGACACTGAATACTTTAGCCATCCCAGTACTACAACCCTCATGCTTTGTGACACTGAATACTTTAGCCATCCCAGTACTACAACCCTCATGCTTTGTGACCACCAAATAATTTAGCCATTCCAGTGCTACAACCCTCATGCTTAGTGACCACTGCATATTTTAGCCATTCCAGTACTACAACCCTCATGCTTTGTGACACTGAATACTTTAGCCATCCCAGTACTATAACCCTATATGCTTTGTGACACTGAATACTTTAGCCATCCCAGTACTACAACCCTCATGCTTAGTGACACTGAATACTTTAGCCATCCCAGTACTACAACCCTCATGCTTTGTGACACTGAATACTTTAGCCATCCCAGTACTACAACCCTCATGCTTTGTGACCACCAAATAATTTAGCCATTCCAGTACTACAACCCTCATGCTTAGTGACCACTGCATATTTTAGCCATTCCAGTACTACAACCCTCTTGCTTTGTGACCACTGAATACTTTAGCCATTCCAGTACTACCTGGTACAACCCTCATGCTTTGTGACCACTGAATACTGCGTTCCCAGTGGCTTTGTCAGAAAATGGACTACATCACTTCAAATCAAGATTTGAGCAACAACAATGTATTTTATGAATACGAACACCAAATATATTCTGAAAGTAGAGTAATCAACAAATAAAACAAGCCAGACAATTGTAGTTATTGTCATTGTGGTAACCAACAATACAATAAATGAGTCACTTCATCTTCAATAAATAAGTCACTCGATCTAATATACTGGAACTGTTAGCATCAAGTTTGCCACCATTGTTAACTTCTACATCGTCGTTATTATTGTCTGCCATTGCTGCGATCAGTTACATAAAACCACTAAAAAATCTCTAAACACATGTATTGAGCAATTACTCCTAAAGGCATTTCTCTTAACAACAATAATAAGTGGCTCCACATAGTGGAAAATTTTGAGTACAAACGATTTTAATAGTGGACATTGTCAATGCCGCTATACCGACCTGTCGTACTGTAGCGACACAGACCACGCGGCCAGTACTGTGGCCTGTCGTACTGTAGCATCACAGACCACGCAGCCAGTACTGTGGCCTGTCGTACTGTAGCGTCACAGACCACGCGGCCAGTACTGTGGCCTGTCGTACTGTAGCATCACAGACCACGCGGCCAGTACTGTGGCCTGTCGTACTGTAGCATCACAGACCACGCGGCCAGTACTGTGGCCTGTCGTACTGTAGCCTCACAGACCACGCGGCCAGTACTGTGGCCTGTCGTACTGTAGCATCACAGACCACGCGGCCAGTACTGTGGCCTGTCGTACTGTAGCGTCACAGACCATGCGGCCAGTACTGTGGCCTGTCGTACTGTAGCATCACAGACCACGTGGCCAGTACAGCGGCCTGTCGTACTGAAATGTTTAAACTTAGATATAGAAATGTAATGACTTGTGTGTAGAAATGTAATGACTTGTGCGTAGAAATGTAATGACTTGTGCGAAGAAATGTAATGACTTGTGCATAGAAATGTAATGACTTGGGCGTAGAAATGTAATGACTTGCGTGTAGAAATGTAATGACTTGCGTGTAGAATTGGAATGACTTGCATGTAGAAATGTAATGACTTGCGTGTAGAAATGTAATGACTTGCGTGTAGAAATGTAATGACTTGTGCGTAGAAATGTAATGACTTGTGCGTAGAAATGTAATGACTTGTGCGTAGAAATGTAATGACTTGTGCGTAGAAATGTAATGACTTGTGCGTAGAAATGTAATGACTTGTGTGGTGATGTTTCAGTGAAGAGGGTAGGGGTGAGCGGGGTGACGGCATCAGTGCAGCCAGTTGGCCTGTCTAGCATCACCCAGCCACCCCCTGTCCAGCACCCCCTGAATGGAGGGGCAGTCATCAGCCAGATGGGAATGTCCACCTTGTCGGACCTAATCAGTAAGCCAACATCCTCGGGGGGCGGCATCACAACCGTGACGTCGCAAGTGATGCCCCACATGCTGTCTACCAAGGGGAGTATGATACCCCAGCATCAGCAACAACAACAACAGCAACAACAACAGCAGCAGCAACAACAGCAGCAACAACAGCAGCAACAACAGCAGCAACAACAGCAACTTCAACCTGGTGTTTTCATGAGCAGCAGCATGGTGAACCCAGTCAGTCAGACTCCTATGGACACCAACATGCAGCCACAACAGCTTCCACAGCCACAACAGCAGCCACAGCAGCCACAACAAAGTGGCATGATGAATCTTAATCAGCAGCCAATGGTTAGCGAGGTGCCAGTGCAACGACGCATCATCTGGACAGGTCAGTTTTTGTACCGGTCAAGTGACAGATCCAGGTTAAAGCCACCTCCACAATTCATTCAGCCCATCGAGAATCAGATTTATTGATGATCAGATGCGTAATGCGTGAATAGTTCAAGTAGTATGTGTGTTCTATCTCATGGCTCCCTTTATACAGGGGCTAGTTCATGTACTGCTGCACCGCCCCAGCTGTTATCTCTTTCCTTGTTCCCTTTATAAAGGGGTGAGGCTAGTTCATGTACTGCTGCACCGCCCCAGCTGTTATCTCTTTCCTTGTTCCCTTTATAAAGGGGTGAGGCTAGTTCATGTACTGTTGCACAGCCCCAGCTGTTATCTCTTTCCTTGTTCCCTTTATAAAGGGGTGAGGCTAGTTCATGTACTGCTGCACAGCCCCAGCTGTTATCTCTTTCCTTGTTCCCTTTATAAAGGGGTGAAGCTAGTTCATGTACTGCTGCACAGCCCCAGCTGTTATCTCTTTCCTTGTTCCCTTTATAAAGGGGTGAGGCTAGTTCATGTACTGTTGCACAGCCCCAGCTGTTATCTCTTTCCTTGTTCCCTTTATAAAGGGGTGAGGCTAGTTCATGTACTGCTGCACCGCCCCAGCTGTTATCTCTTTCCTTGTTCCCTTTATAAAGGGGTGAGGCTAGTTCATGTACTGCTGCACAGCCCCAGCTGTTATCTCTTTCCTTGTTCCCTTTATAAAGGGGTGAGGCTAGTTCATGTACTGCTGCACTGCCCCAGCTGTTATCTCTTTCCTTGTTCCCTTTATAAAGGGGTGAGGCTAGTTCATGTACTGCTGCACAGCCCCAGCTGTTATCTCTTTCCTTGTTCCCTTTATAAAGGGGTGATGCTAGTTCATGTACCACTGCACAGCCCCAGCTGTTATCTCTTTCCTTGTTCCCTTTATAAAGGGGTGAGGCTAGTTCATGTACTGTTGCACCGCCCCAGCTGTTATCTCTTTCCTTGTTCCCTTTATAAAGGGGTGAGGCTAGTTCATGTACTGCTGCACAACCCCAGCTGTTATCTCTTTCCTTGTTCCCTTTATAAAGGGGTGAGGCTAGTTCATGTACCACTGCACAGCCCCAGCTGTTATCTCTTTCCTTGTTCCCTTTATAAAGGGGTGAGGCTAGTTTATGTACTGCTGCACAGCCCCAGCTGTTATCTCTTTCCTTGTTCCCTTTATAAAGGGGTGAGGCTAGTTCATGTACTGCTGCACAGCCCCAGCTGTTATCTCTTTCCTTGTTCCCTTTATAAAGGGGTGAGGTTAGTTCATGTACCGCTGCACAGCCCCAGCTGTTATCTCTTTCCTTGTTCCCTTTATAAAGGGGTGAGGCTAGTTCATGTACCGCTGCACCACCCCAGCTGTTATCCCTTCCAACTTCTCCCTGTCGGCAGCCTTCTCCCTGTCAACAGCCTTCTCCCTCCACTTGTCATCCTCCTTTGCCTGTCTCACATTACTCTTTATACAATCCTCCCATCTTAGTTGCGGTGTACCCTTTTCCCTCCGGCCTCGTTGTTTCTCCCCATCTGTTCTCTTAGGTAGTCAGCTCTCCTCCATCCGCACCAAGTGACCTGTCTACATCTTTCAGCTTTTTACTATTTTTCCCATTAGGCTGAACTGCATCCATATCTCTTCCCTCTGGTCGGTCATCCTCCTTCTATCTGCCCTCTTTGTGCCTGTTATTCCCTAACCAAATTGTTCTTGCAAGCTTCAGCTTCTGCTGTTGTTGTATGTGCTGTTGTATGTGTTGTTGTATGTGCTGTTGTATGTGTTGTTGTTGTTGTATGTGCTGTGGTTGTATGTGTTGTTGTTGTTGTATGTGCTGTTGTATGTGATGTTGTTGTTGTATGTGCTGTTGTTGTATGTGCTGTTGTTGTATGTGCTGTTGTTGTATGTGTTGTTGTTGTTGTATGTGGTGTGGTTGTATGTGCTGTTGTTGTATGTGCTGTTGTATGTGTTGTTGTTGTATGGACTGTGGTTGTATGTGCTGTTGTTGTATGTGCTGTTGTATGTGCTGTGGTTGTATGTGCTGTTGTATGTGCTGTTGTTGTATGTGCTGGGGTTGTATGTGCTGTTGATTTAATAAAAGAACGTTTGTATCTCTGTGTACTTCAGGTGCTGTGGAATGGCAGGAGAAACTGCCGAATACAACAATGGCCAATCCAGAAGCGAGACTCACTCGCAGTTTGCCCTGCAACATAATCCAGTCAGCCAGTGAACCCGACCTGTACGTAGACTGCACACAGTGACTTCTTTCTGGGTCTTATAACAGTTCAGTTCACATGAGAATTAACAATTGCATATTCAGAGTTTTCCTTCTAGTAATTTATTGTTGATGTTTCTGCTTCTGTTCCTTTTCATCCCCTGTAATCGTCCTGTATGACTGACGGAGTAGCACAAATAATCGCGGCTTTGTCCAATCATTCGTGCTAGTCCATTGCTACTCTACCATCTTGGACAGTTACCTTTGCTATAACAATGATCATGTGACTTGTAGAGGACTGTCGAAGTGGCCGAGCAAGCTACACATGCAGGTTATCCCGCAACACCTGCTGCAGCCGCTCCAGTTCCTCTTCCACAACACACGGAGCGTCAGCTTCAGCTTCTCAAATAACGACCACGACACGCTCAAGAGCCTCTACAAGATCATGGCCACTGGCAACGTCAGTGCAGCTTTCTACTTACTGACTACTTAAATTGCGTAATACCCTGTTATTTAGCAATGCAATTATTAACTGTTTTTTAGGACCATCAAAGATTAAACCATGTTTTGTCTGTTTTAATTATTTAAGTAGTATATTCTTTGAATTGTAGTTATTGCAAAACTTTTGTGGAATTTTTGTTGAAAAATATCTATTTTTTTCTGTTCGTATATTCACATAGTTTATAGTAGTAGATGGAATCATCCTGCATCTGGTGCATTAATAATAATTCTATCATATATCTTCCAATCAGTATATTTCAGCTGCCATCAATGCATCATGAATACTCCTGTTGATACATTTTTGTAGGCTTTCTACATTTTGGTAACTCTCTCACAGGTATATAACAAAATAAATTATATATTTTTATACACATGCACACCCGCAATAGGATACAATGGTTGTGTGGTAGAGCATCGAACTTTGGCATGAAGGGGGTTCGGGAAATGGAACAAATCTGTCATGGACTCACTAACTCTAGAAATAAGCCATCAGTCCTGTTACTGGGTCATCGGACCCTTGAAACAAATAAACCATAAGTACTGTTACTGGGTTCTTGGACCCTTAAAACAAATAAACCATCAGTACTGTTACTGGGTCATTGGACCTTTGAAGCAAATAACTGTTACTGGTTCCATGGACCCTTAAAACAAATAAACCATCAGTACTGTTACTGGGTCTTTGGACCCTTGATACAAATATACCATCGTGGGGCACAGTAGTGTAGCAGTTAGAACATCGGGCTCTGGAGAAACCAGATTCGAATCCTCTTGCCGCCGTTTTGAAACTGGCAGTTTTGTTCATCCCACGTTGCCACAGTTCACTCAGCTGTATAAATGAGTACCTGGCTACAGACAAAAGTGGATAGTCTTCGTGCAGTAATTGCAGTGTTGTGGCTGAATGCCTCCCAGAGAAGTTGCATTTACACTGTTGTGTTCCATTGGTAGGCTGGCTACGTGAATGTGCCCTCGCAGTGTGAAGTACGAGTACTGATGCTGCTTTACAGTAAGAAGAAGAAGCAGTTCATGGGTCTCTTTCCCACGGACCAGATGTCCTTTGTCAGTGGCATCCACAGTATCATTGCTAAGTACAAACAGAAACAACAACAAACAAAGGTAAGATGATCATGTTGCTTCATAGTGCTTCATAGTGCTAGTGCCCAGACCTGTTACTTCATTGCTCAGTGACTAGTGCCAAGTCGTTGTACACAGTGGCATATGTATGGAGGGCTATTGGGTCGTAGCATATGTATGGAGGGTCATTGGGTCATAGCGTATGTATGGAGGGCTATTGGGTCGTAGCATATGTATGGAGGGCCATTGGGTCGTAGCGTATGTGTGGAGGGCCATTGGGTCGTAGAGTATGTGTGGAGGGCCATTGGGTCGTAGCATATGTGTGGAGGGCCATTGGGTCGTAGAGTATGTGTGGAGGGCCATTTGGTCGTAGCGTATGTATGGAGGGCCATTCGGTCGTAGCATATGTGTGGAGGGCCATTGGGTCATAGCGTATGTATGGAGGGCCATTGGGTCATAGCGTATGTATGGAGGGCCATTGGGTCGTAGAGTATGTGTGGAGGGCCATTTGGTCGTAGCGTATGTATGGAGGGCCATTGGGTCGTAGCGTATGTGTGGAGGGCCATTGGGTCATAGCATATGTATGGAGGGCCATTGGGTCGTAGCGTATGTATGGAGGGCCATGGGTCGTAGCGTATGTATGGAGGGCCATGGGTCGTAGCGTATGTATGGAGGGCCATTGGGTCGTAGCGTATGTATGGAGGGCCATTGGGTTGTAGCGTATGTATGGAGGGCCATGGGTCGTAGCGTATGTATGGAGGGCCATGGGTCGTAGCGTATGTATGGAGGGCCATTGGGTCGTAGCGTAGGTATGGAGGGCCATTGGGTCGTAGCGTAGGTATGGAGGGCCATTGGGTCGTAGCGTAGGTATGGAGGGTCATTGGGTCGTAGCATAGGTATGGAGGGTCATTGGGTCGTAGCGTATGTATGGAGGGTCATTGGGTCGTAGTGTATGTATGGAGGGTCATTGGGTCGTAGCGTATGTATGGAGGGTCATTGGGTCGTAGTGTATGTATGGAGGGTCATTGGGTTGTAGCGCATGTATCTGATTGCCCCAGTGCATAGTAGCATGATAAATAATGGCTGACTCATTTGCCCCCCCCTTGGCTTACCCCTTTGTGAGATCCTTGATATGCCACTGTTTGTACAGTAAGAGGTGTCAGCTAGTCATGTGACTGGGCAAATGGGGCGCTTCATCTTTGTAGGATTTGCCTTATTCAGTGTTACATTGTGCAAATAATGTCTTGGAATATAACTTACTACACTGTACTAAGGTCAGCTACACTGTATAGATATCTACTAAACAAAGTTTACTGTGTTATGTGCAGATGATGCAAGTGGCGGGCTCTGGAGGAATGGGCTCCACTTTCAGCTCCACCCCCCAGACCATGCCCACTCAGGCTCTACAACAGGTATTGTCATATTTACATTGGCTAATTACTAAGTAGTTATTATATCAAGTTATAATTGAACAAGGTGTTCTATACATGTGTGCAGACATACACATACACACAAATGCACACAGACCATTTCGATAAAAATAATTCCTACTTAAATTCAAAATAGAACATTAATTAATTCCTCTCTAGCAACAACCTAACTGTTAAGGTAGCTGGGGCAGCTAACGTTGATTTTTTGATTTTTTTCTCAAAATGCTTAGAAATATTGAACTGAACGTTGACACCACAAATAACGGCACTAAAGTCGTATTTTGCCAATCCATCCTTTAAAAAAACCAATGCTTTCTGAAATTCCCCTGATTTCTTAAAACCGCTGACAATGTTTCCACAGTAATGACCATGTGTACGCCGATTTTCGAATCAGCTTTATTCGTTCGCCCTGAAAGTGGAACATATCTTCTAGTTACTGTGATTCCAGTACACACATCAGTATTATATCTACCTATCTATGTCCTTAAACCAGCAAATATCACCGCTAACATAGTTTATTGTGCCTTTGAAACTATAATGGAAATGGCACGTAAATGTGACCTGGTGACCCTATGGATAACGGGCCAATCAAAATGATCACAAACCAACCCTGCTACATGTTTATTGACATTTCTGTTATCACTAACAACCAGTAAATCATGCTTAATTTACTTTTTTAGAAAAACTATAACACTTAATAAGCTGCAATTTGGCATATGAACAAGTCTTACATTTTAGGCTGTCATTCAACTTTTGCTTAATTCATTCACAGTGGTGTAGCAGACGTAATTCATTTATGTTAATCAAAACCTCCCTTAAAGTTATCAGCGACGCTGTCATACTAGCAAAAATGCCCGTCCCAAGGATGGGATAACTTGGTAGTTCATAAGTGACAGTCATGATAGCAATGTTTACCAAATAGCTGATCACTTTTATGAATATGGCTAGAAAACAATGTCTACATCTTCCTACCTTGTGTCAGTGTCTAATTCATGTTGCTGTTAGTAGTTAGCGGTTTATGTAATATAAACCGCCCAGAAGGTGCTATGTACTCTCAAGTGATTTACGTACCGAAGTATTCGCCGTGCGCTTGCATGGTTTCTGCGATTGTTGGAAGTTAACGTTTTACGTAGCGAACATTTGATTTACCATAAAAACCACTAATAACTCTTGATATATGGGGTATTTAGAAAAAATAAAGGTGCTATGTTTCAGTCGAGGGGTCCTAGATTAATCCCTGAAAGTTTGGCGCCCAAGGTGCAAGCCGTCTAGGAGGAAAACGTTAACAAACATACACTAGCTCGATTATATTTAGATGTTATTTATTTCTTTGGGAATTTTCTCAAAACGATATAATTTTGCATTTTGTGGCTATTTTTTAACATTTACCAAAAAAAATTTAAATCTTGTAACATTACCAAATAAATGAAAAACTCTTTATTTTATTAACATGGAATGTTATATAGTATTTCAACTACAGTCTAGGAAGAATGGTTAATTTATCTTATAAACATCTGCTTAAACTACTCAATTCAAGACAAGCATATAATAGCTGCCCCAGCTACCTTAATGGTGTGTACATTGTTCAGGTTCTAAATACTTTTTGTATATTTTCATATTACTCATTACTTGTGTTGATTACTCATTTGTTGATTACTCATTTGATTACTCATTTGCTTTAATGATTTGTTTGCCGGAAAACAAATATGTTAATCTGGTTGCATGCTTATTTTGATGTTTGTGCATGGTGGAGATTGTGACAGACTGTCCTAGTCTGGTACAGCTAGTATACCTGTATGTGCATGGTGGAGATTGTGACAGACTGTCATAGACTGATACAGTTGATATATACATGTATGTGCATGATGGAGTTTGTGACAGACTGTTCTAGTTTGGTACAGCTGTTATACATGTATGTGCATGATGGAGTTTGTGACATACTGTTATAGTTTGGTACAGCTGTTATACATGTATGTGCATGATGGAGTTTGTGACAGACTGTTCTAGTTTGGTACAGCTGTTATACGTGTATGTGCATGATGGAGTTTGTGACATACTGTTCTAGTTTGGTACAGCTGTTATACGTGTATGTGCATGATGGAGTTTGTGACATACTGTTCTAGTTTGGTACAGCTGTTATACATGTATGTGCATGATGGAGTTTGTGACAGACTGTTCTAGTTTGGTACAGCTGTTATACATGTATGTGCATGATGGAGTTTGTGACATACTGTTCTAGTTTGGTACAGCTGTTATACATGTATGTGCATGATGGAGTTTGTGACATACTGTTCTAGTTTGGTACAGCTGTTATACATGTATGTGCATGATGGAGTTTGTGACATACTGTTCTAGTTTGGTACAGCTGTTATACATGTATGTGCATGATGGAGTTTGTGACATACTGTTCTAGTTTGGTACAGCTGTTATACATGTACAGGCCTGATCAGTGGTTTTATTCACACAGGACTGTTGGTTTATTGTGTGAGAACATGGGTTGGTTGTAACTGTCAGAAAAAACACACTTGGTTAGTTACTGTCAGTCCGCACAAATTTAGTGCTAGTCACAGTTCCAGTTTTTCACATTCTGTATGGTTCTCGGTTTTTGATGATCTTTTATTCACGGGTACTTCATCAAAGTGTGGGACATCCGAGAGGGAAACAAATGCCTCAAAACACTGATGTGAGTCATTGAGAGTCATGTCAGTCCACTTAGTTAGTCATTCACTGTTGATTAAGTCATACAGACAGAGGTAGTGGAACAGTGGAATCTTGGCGGGAGAATCTTGGTGCAGTAGTGGTTTGAATTTGGTGCAGTCAATTGTCAGAAAAAGTATGGAGTATTGATTAGAATAAGTATTACTATTACATTATATATTATACATAAACTTATTATAGACATATATTAAGAAATTGTTTTAGTTAACATTTAGTTAGAGGGAGTATTTTAGTGTATGTTTGTCCCGGACTCCGGTAGGGAAGTCAACGAGCGAAAATAGGGTTTGTTTACAGTTCGAGAATTAAGATAGCATAATGTCAGAAAGACTGGAATATTAATTAGAATAAATATTGCTATTACACATATATTATACATAAACTTATTATAGACATATACTAAGAAACCAGTTTTGTTAACATTTAGTTAGAGGCAGTATTTTTGAGGTAGCTATTCCTTGACTGAAATTCAGGGAGTGATAAAGGGGTTTGTTTAAAATTTGTGAATTAAGTCTAGTTTATTCACATACAACATACTCCTCCATAAGGTAATATCTGATATAGTTGTAGTAAATGTTTTCGGTAAAAAGGAACTAACAGCAAGATTTTTGCATAAATTGGTATACGCTGAGTCTTATTGTTTTGTTTATGTAGTGTTCTGCATATTCACTAGGTGGCAGGCTTTTTTGAGCTCATGCAAGTTTAGTAGATAGAATAGTGTACTTTTGAACACAGAAGACAGCTTTATTCATGGCTAATATAGCTAACATTATAAACAACATTAATCTAACACAGCATTGTAGCAGTGTAGGGGATGTGCAAATATGAAGGGACTAGAGGTGGAGATGGAATGACTGAGGCAGCTCATGTTGGCATTGCTAGGAAGGGAAGAGGTGGGTTGTGCCAGTGGTTCCGGTGGAGGGACAGTGGATGATTAAGTGTGGGAAGGCGATGAGAGAAATGGTAGGGAGAGCTCACCTCATGCAGTCTGGGAGGAGACTAAGAGGAGATAAAGTGATAGGGCTGAAGGAGACAGGAGGGAGATGGGAGCGAAAGAGACATAAAGGAGGGAGACGGGAGGGAACGAAGGCATCAGGAGTGAAGGCAACTCAAGATAGCCAGGAGATGGGATGGGATGCTTTCCAGGGGCAAAAATAGAGGCTATCACAGAGAGGGTGAACAAATCATGGGTCCAGGGGATGTTTTGTTGGGAGGGCTGACATGTTCATGAGGGATGTTGGGCTGACATGTTCATGAGGGATGGGCTGACATGTTCATGAGGGATGGGCTTCATCTAAGTGGAAAGGTGCAGCAGTGTTTGCGGATGAACTATCAGCAGCAGTCGACTGTGGCATGGGTAGCATCAAAAGTATTTTTGGTAGCAAGCATTGTTTAAACTAGAAGTGCAGGGGGGTTACTTAGAGGTGCCTCAAGCAGGACAAGAGGCCAGTACTACACACAAACCAGTAATAAAATGTCCGGAAAACGTTTCTGAAACTGGTTATAAATGCATTTGTTTAAAGGCAAGGCGCATAGTAAATGAGAAAAAATTAATTAAACATGGTAGAAGATATTGACCCTCACATAATTGGCATAACCAAATCATGGGCCAACAAAGACATAGCAGATGCTGAATTAGGACTGACAGGAAACGTATTGTTTAGGAGAGAGGGGGAGAGGACCAGCAGTTTCTATTTTTAATACAGGAGAGCTTCCTTACTCAACATGTGCTAGAACAAACCAGGGGAGAGAATGTATTAGATATAGTTTTGTCTTCACAAAATGATTTAGTGGACAATGTCAAAATACACGAACCATTGGGTAGCAGTGATCATAATCAGATACAGTGTAGGTTGGACATGAGAAAGTACTCTTTCTCACAGAGGGTGATAAATGAATGGAACAAACTGCCAAATGATTGTGTTAATGCTAGTAGTGTGAATATGTTTAAAAATAGAATTGACAGATATTTGATAAGGGCGGGCTACACATATATGAGAACATTTTTGGACTCTCGATAAGCCAATGGCTTCCTTGTCCACTTTGCCATCTGGAACTTGTTGTTTGGGATGGCAATCTTGTTAAATCTTGTTAAATCCTGTTACACTGTTCCTTAACTAATGCTGCTTTGTGTCCTCTGGTTCTACTGCCGTCTTTAAATTTGAAGGACATATTCCTATCAACATCCTCATAACCGTTCACTATTTTAAACACTTCTATTTGGTCTCCTCTTAGTCTCCTGTTCTCTAGTGTTGTCAAACCACATTGTAATAAGTGGCTTTCGTAACTAAGGTCTCTCAATTCTGGAATCATTTTAGTTGCTCTTTGTTGTATTCTTTCTAGCTTGTCTATGTCCTTTTTACAATACGGCCTCCATGCTTGACTACAATATTCCAAATGTGGTCTAACTATTGCTTTGTACAGGGGTACAATTAGCTGTTTCTCCTTATACGTGATAGTTCTCCTAATTAGCCCTAGAATTTGAAAAAGTAAGGTCATGCTTAACAAATATGTTGTTTCTTGGAAAAAAATCACTAAGATGGATCACCAATAGATATTATCTACTTAGATTTTCAGAAAGCTTTCAACAAAGTGTCACATCAAAGATTACAACTTAAATTAAAAGCCCATGGTAGCATAACCGACTGGATAGAAAAATGGCTGACTGGCAGAAGACAGCGTGTTGTAGTAGATGGAGAAGTTTCAATAGAAATCAAGTTGTAGTAGATGGAGAGGTTTCAAACTGGAAATAAGTTTTGAGAGGGGTACCACAAGAATCAGTATTAGGACCTTTATTATTTTTAACATATATCAATGACTTGGATGATAATATAACAAGCAATGTACAGAAATTTGTGGATGACACAAAAAATGCTTAGAAAGGGTAACAATGATGGTGATAAACAACATTTACAAAATGATTTAGACAAATTAGTTAACATTTATTATGGTCTGAAAAATGGCAGATGTTATTCAATTTTGGGAAATGTAAATACCTACACACAGAACACAGGAACTTGGATGTAAACTATAAAATGGGGATACTGTTCTAGGTACTAATGTAAAAGAAAAGGACGCTGTGTGGTATTGTAGCTTCAAATGGTAATAATGTCTTAGGTTGATTAGGAGAATATAACAAACAAGAAATAAGCTAATTAAACCTCTGTATAAAGCAATAGTTTGGCCTCATTTAGAATACAAGCTTGGAGACCATATTGTATGAAGGATATAAATACGCTTGAACGAATACAGAGGAGAGCAACTAAAATGATTTCAGAACTGAGAGACCTTAGTTATGAAGAATGCCTAAAAGAATGTGGTTTAACAACCTTAAAGCAAGGAAGTTAAGAGGAGATCAAATTGAAGTTTTTAAGATAATGAATGGGCATGAAAATATTGATAGAAATATTTTTTTAGCAAAGGATCAGTGTAGATTGGATATCAGGAAGTACTCATTCTCACAGACGACGATAAATTAATGGAACAATTTATCTAAAGATTGTGTAACTGCTATAAAAAACAAGGTTGACACATATCTCAGGAGGGCGGGTTACACAGAGATGAAACAATTTTGAGGTCTCAATAAGCCAATGGCTTCCTTGTCCACTTGCCATACTGGCCTTTGCCTTGGATGGCAATCTTGTTAAATCTTGTTAGATTACTACCTATTGCATTATTTGTAACTACAGTATGGTGCTTGTTGTAAGACTCACTACGGAATACCAGCAATGTTTGTGACACTAATCCAGCAGATGTACGATAACTCCACCTGCCAAGTTATCCATAATGGAAAACTGAGACATTTGAAGTAAAGACTGACATAAGACAGGGGTGCATCCTTTCACCGTAAGCCGTAAGCATCCTATCACCATTATTTTTATCATGGTGATAGACTGGATAATGAGAGAGACTGTTAAACAGGGCCACAATGGCATCCAGTGTACATTCACTAAACAGTTGGATGATCTAGATTTTGCAGACGACATATGCCTACTATCACACGCACGCACGCACGCACGCACGCACGCACGCACGCACGCACGCACGCACGCACGCACGCACGCACACACAAGCAAATGCAAAAGAAGTCCGGCAAATTGATGCAGGAAGCAGAAAAGACAGGCTTGAAAATAGACATACAGAAAAAAGAACAGTACACAACAAGGTACAGCTGAAGGTGAACAGTACACAACAAGGTACAGCTGAAGGTGAACAGTACACAACAAGGTACAGCTGAAGGTGAACAGTACACAACAAGGTACAGCTGAAGGTGAACAGTACACAACAAGGTACAGCTGAAGGTGAACAGTACACAACAAGGTACAGCTGAAGGTGAACAGTACACAACAAGGTACAGCTGAAGGTGAACAGTACACAACAAGGTACAGCTGAAGGTGAACAGTACACAACAAGGTACAGCTGAAGGTGAACAGTACACAACAAGGTACAGCTGAAGGTGAACAGTACACAACAAGGTACAGCTGAAGGTGAACAGTACACAACAAGGTACAACTGAAGGGAAAGATATAGAGGAGGACAACAAGTTCACCTATCTGGGAAGTGAAGTGACAGACAAAGGAGGAACAGATGAAGATGTCAAAAACAAGATCGCAAAGGCCATTCAGCATCTTAAAGACAGTGTGGAACACATCATCTTTCTCAACACGCAACAAGATCAGAATCTTCAACACCAACGTGAAAAGTGTGCTGCTATATTGCTGAGACACGGAGAGCAACCAAGACAACAACCGAATGCTACAAACATTCATTAACAAATGTCTGAGATACATCCTGAAAACCAAATGGCAAGATAAAACCACAAAGAAAGAAATCTGGAAGAGGACAGACCAACACAGCATCAGGAGGACAGACCAACACAGCATCAGGAGAGATATTGCAAGAAGAAAATGGACATGGATAGGAAAAAGAAAAACAGTCAGATCCAAAACTACTTGGAGGAGATCAATAGCCGAGTAATTAAAGAAACATGGAACCACCTGGAAAGAGATGAAGAAAGCAACGTTTTGAAAAATAAACCTCCCAAATTTAGCATGTTTATTAAAAATCCTGGTCCTGGTGGGCAGACATGGTCCGTCATAACAGAGTATGTAGGTGGATAGTGCATCATTGTCCATCATGATAGTAGGTGGTTGGTGCATTAGTCCTGGTGGAAAGACATGGTCCATCATGCAGAGTAAGTAGACAGTGCATTGGTCTTGGTGGACAGACATGGTCCATCGTGACAGAGTAAGTGGGTGGTCCATTGGTCGTGGTGGATATATATGGTCCATGACAGAGTAGATGGATGTTGCATTGGTCTTAGTGGACATATATGGTCCATTGTGACAGAGTAGCTGGGTGGTCCATTGGTCGTGGTGGATATATATGGTCCATGACAGAGTAGGTGGATGGTGCATTGGTCTTAGTGGACATATATGGTCCATTGTGACAGAGTAGGTGGATGGTGCATTGGTCTTAGTGGACATATATGGTCCATTGTGACAGAGTAGGTGGATGGTGCATTGGTCTTAGTGGACATATATGGTCCATCATGATGGAGTAGGTGGATGGTGCATTGGTCTTAATGGATATATATGGTCCATCGTGACAGAGTAGGTGGATGGTGCATTGGTCTTGGTGGACATATATGGTCCATCGTGACAGAGTAGGTGGATGGTGCATTGGTCTTAATGGACATATATGGTCCATCATGACAGAGTAGATGGATGTTGCATTGGTCTTAGTAGACAGATATGGTCCATCATGATAGTAGGTGGTTGGTGCATTGGTCCTGGTGGACAGACATGGTCCATCATGCAGAGTAGGTAGACGGTGCATTTGTCTTGGTGGACAGACATGGTCCATCGTGACAGAGTAGACGGTGCATTGGTCCTGGTGGACGTGGTGTTGGGGTGGTCAGCAGAAAGTCTATGTCCACATCAGTGGTCTGTGGGAGGATCCATCAAATTTCCGTTGTGATTTTTTATGTTTATTTAGCCAAAGATGAACTTTGCATGTCTCCTAGGCCATGTTCACGCAGAAATTGATCTGAGCTAACATCATATCTCAGACTGGTAATTTAAACTGTTACTTCGGCTCCACCGGGTACTGTGGTACTACAGCACTCAGAGGAACCGTATAGTTACAATCATTACATAAATGTGTAAAATTAACAAAACAAACCGTTTCCAAATCATAAGCACAATTTAGAGTGATAAGTAACTGAAAGGAGAGCAACATGGCTATCTTGGTCTGCCTGGTCTGCCCTCTCCTTGGTCCATCTATCAGGCCTGTTTCAGTGTGAACATGCCCAACCCTAGACGGAAACATTGGCTCAACCTAACTTGTTCAAACTATCTGTGTAAACACAGCCTTGTGCTCAACAGTTTGTCTATAAAGATTTGCTGTTGCAAGGAGCCTGACCGTCTCCCACTGAGAACTCCCACCCACTGGACATGGACAGTGGTGATGCTGTGCTAATGTGGTCACTTCTTTGTCATCCAATAGCCATATGGAAATGACCGTTGGAGTTATATGCACCCACTTTCACCCGTGACAGGGGCCCAAGGCCAGGGCAGGGCAGGGTATTGCCCTGTTGCCCCCATGCCCGAACGGTTTGTGTATCTGGGGCGATGTGAGAAGGTGAGTGATGTACCCTGTTGACGGGGTAGACACAGAAAGGGGTGTGGGGTGACCACTGTTATTGTTGGCCAGTTACTACAGGTGTACTGCCACAGTATTGAAGTGACGTTTGTGCTAGCGTCAATGGTTGAACAGTGTGTAGGCACGTATATAGTAGATGCAGGCATTGGTGTGTGTGTGTGTGTGTGCATGCGTGCGTGCGTGCGCGCGCACACGTGCGTACATACACACACACACACAAGTGATAATACATGCGGGCACATAGACACACACACAAACAAGCGATAACACATACCCACACACATTCACATAAAGACACACACGAAATGCATGCATGCACTCGCATGCACACACGTACACATGCACTGTTCTGCACATTTGTCCACTTTCTGTACTGCATTCTGTTCTTTTCGTTTGCATGCTTTTGTTCTGCTTTCTGTTTCACTTTCTGTTCTTTGTTTTGTTTCACTTTCTGTTTGACATTTGGTTCCACATTCTAGCCAGCTTTGCACTGTGTGAAGCTTGCAGGTTGAAGACAACAGTTTGTGGTCGTGAACAGTTTGTGACGGTTGCCGTCTGTTCCTGTAGGTCAGTGCGGGACTGCCGACCATTCCGACAGTGACCACAGTCACTCTGGGACTGTCCCCTCCCAACGCTGCGGTGGGACCAGGGATGAACCACACAGTGCAGCAGCAAACCTCATCCATGATGCAGTTAAACAGACAGTTACAACAGCAGCAGCAGCAGCAGCAGCAGCAGCAGCAGCAGCAGCAGCAGCAGCAGCAGCAGCAGCAGCAGCAGCAGCAGCAGCAGCAGCAGCAACAACAGCAGCAGCAGCAGCAGCAACAACAACAGCAGATCAGCTCAGTGTCCATGGTGATGCCTGGCACACAAGTGTTGACCGGTCCGTCAATGGTCACTATCAGTCAACAGCAGCCGCAGCAGCAGCCGCAGCAGCAGCCGCAGCAGCAGCAGCAGCAGCAGCAAACAATGATGGTCAACCAACAGTTGACAGGTGGCCAGAACATCTCCATGTCTGGCATTGGCCAGCCAATGACTGATGACACACCGCAGATTGCAGTTGTACGTCCGACTGGTCAGCCCCCAGGCCGCACAGTCGGTCAAGTTCTGACCGTGCTACCACCGGCCGGAGTGACACCAGTTATGACTGCTCCTGATGGAACGATGCCTCCTGGACCTCAGTCGGCTGCCGGTCAAGCTGGACCGGAGGATGATAGTCCGGAGGAGAGAGAACGCAAGGCCAACCTGGTCAGTGGTCATTTGTATGACATGCCTGTCCTCAGGGGGGTTTGGATGAACCCCCTTTTTTAAGAGAATTTTTTGTAACTGTAAAAATGTCAGAAATCCCCGGCTGATTGTGTACTCCCGAACCCCCCTTTTCAAAACCATGAGGATGGGTTTGTTCACTTATTATGTAGCAAGTCATAATGTTAGCAGCTGCCAGATTGGTCGTGCATGCTGGCAGGGACCATCACTTACTTGGACGACCAATTAGAATTTACCACTGGGCAAGCTAAGTCGGTGTAACACCCGCCCAACCAAACATTTATATTAGTTTTATGTATCAGACATAATGTTCCTGTCACCCCTAAAAGCTAACCAGAAACCTGGTTGGTCAACCGCCTGACCCGCAGAACGTGAACCAACAGTGCACAATTATGAACAAGTAGGGCAAGTAGAATATTGGCCAAAGACTGTCTAGGTAAAGACTGTCTTTGGCTGATGTAAAGCTTTGGCTACATGTGGCCTTGCTGCCGTAACACATTGCACTGATCATTGCACTGATCATTGCACTGATCATTGCACATTTATTTCTTGTTGTTTTAGGAACAAATCCGTACCTTACAAGAGAATCTAGCTGCTGCCCAGCAGAAAGAGAGACAGTTCAGGCGTAGAAACAACATTCAAGGAAACGTACAAGGTTTGTCAGTTCTCACAAGACGTACATCTAACTTAATCTTTATCTTATCGCCAATGGCACTTTTTCCCAGAATTCCAGGAGAAAACTATTAACTAATTTACAACTTACTTACTTAATTTACAATCTACGATCAAAGTCGATGATTTTAACAGAAGATTTTATTTAACCAACTGCACATATTACTGCTCACAACTAAAAATGTGCAGAAGGTTACAGTTGACCCTTCTGGCCACTTTCCTCATAGAACCACCCTACTAACCCATTGTTACAGCCACTTCCCTCGTAGAACCACCCTATTAACCCATTGTTACAGCCACTTCCCTCGTACTACCACCCTATTAACACATTGTTACAGCCACTTCCCTGATAGAACCACTCTACCAACCCATTGTTACAGCCACTTCCCTCGTAGAACCACCCTACTAACCCATTGTTACAGCCACTTCCCTGATAGAACCACCCTACTAACCCATTGTTACAGCCACTTCCCTCTTAGAACCACCCTACTAACCCATTGTTGCAGCCTGATAGAACTACCCTACTAACCCATTGTTGCAGCCACTTCCTTGATAGAACCACCCTACTAACCCATTGTTACAGCCACTTCCCTCTTAGAACCACCATACTAACCCATTGTTACAGCCACTTCCCTCTTAGAACCACCCTACTAACCCATTGTTACAGCCACTTCCCTGATAGAACTACCCTACTAACCCATTGTTGCAGCCACTTCCTTGATAGAACCACCCTAATAACCCATTGTTACAGCCACTTCCCTCGTACTACCACCCTACTAACCCATTGTTGCAGCCACTTCCCCCGTAGAACCACCCTACTAACCCATTGTTACAGCCACTTCCCTCGTAGAACCACCCTACTACCCCATTGTTACAGCCACTTCCCTCGTAGAACCACCCTACTAACCCATTGTTACAGCCACTTCCCTGATAGGACCACCCTACTAACCCATTGTTACAGCCACTTCCCTCGAAGAACCACCCTACTAACCCATTGTTACAGCCACTTCCCTGATAGAACTGCCCTACTAACCCATTGTTACAGCCACTTCCCTAATAGAACTACCCTAATAACCCATTGTTACAGCCACTTCCCTGATAGAACCACCCTACTAACCCATTGTTGCAGCCACTTCCCACGTACTACCACCCTACTAACCCATTGTTACAGCCACTTCCCTGATAGAACCACCCTACTAACCCATTGTTGCAGCCACTTCCCACGTACTACCACCCTACTAACCCATTGTTACAGCCATTTCCCTCGTAGAACTACCCTACTAACCCATTGTTACAGCCACTTCCCTGATAGAACTACCCTACTAACCCATTGTTACAGCCACTTCCCTGATAGAACTACCCTACTAACCCATTGTTACAGCCACTTCCCTGATAGAACCACCCTACTAACCCATTGTTACAACCATTTCCCTGATAGAACCACCCTACTAACCCATTGTTACAGCCACTTCCCTGATAGAACTACCCTACTAACCCATTGTTACAGCCACGTCCCTGATAGAACTACCCTACTAACCCATTGTTACAGCCACTTCCCTGATAGAACCACCCTACTAACCCATTGTTACAGCCACTTCCCTGATAGAACTACCCTACTAACCCATTGTTACAGCCACTTCCCTGATAGAACTACCCTACTAACCCATTGTTACAGCCACTTCCCTGATAGAACTACCCTACTAACCCATTGTTACAGCCACTTCCCTGATAGAACCACCCTACTAACCCATTGTTACAACCATTTCCCTGATAGAACCACCCTACTAACCCATTGTTACAGCCACTTCCCTGATAGAACTACCCTACTAACCCATTGTTACAGCCACTTCCCTGATAGAACTACCCTACTAACTCATTGTTACAGCCACTTCCCTGATAGAACTACCCTACTAACCCATTGTTACAGCCACTTCCCTGATAGAACCACCCTACTAAACCATTGTTACAACCATTTCCCTGATAGAACCACCCTACTAACCCATTGTTACAGCCACTTCCCTGATAGAACCACCCTACTAACCCATTGTAAGAGCCACTTCCCTGATAGAACTACCCTAATAACCCATTGTAACAGCCACTTCCCTGATAGAACCACCCTACTAACCCATTGTTGCAGCCACTTCCCTGATAGAACCACCCTACTAACCCACTGTAACAGCCACTTCCCTGATAGAACTACCCTAATAACCCATTGTTACAGCCACTTCCCTGGTAGAACTACCCTACTAACCCATTGTAACAGCCACTTCCCTGATAGAACCACCCTAATAACCCATTGTAACAGCCACTTCCCTGATAGAACCACCCTACTAACCCATTGTTACAGCCACTTCCCTGATAGAACTACCCTAATAACCCATTGTAACAGCCACTTCCCTGATAGAACCACCCTACTAACCCATTGTAACAGCCACTTCCCTGATAGAACCACCCTACTAACCCATTGTTACAGCCACTTCCCTGATAGAACTACCCTAATAACCCATTGTTACAGCCACTTCCCTGATAGAACCACCCTACTAACCCATTGTTACAGCAACTTCCCTGATAGAACCACCCTACTAACCCATTGTTGCAGCCACTTCCCACATACTACCACCCTACTAACCCATTGTTACAGCCATTTCCCTCGTAGAACTACCCTACTAACCCATTGTTACAGCCACTTCCCTGATAGAACTACCCTACTAACCCATTGTTACAGCCACTTCCCTGATAGAACTACCCTACTAACCCATTGTTACAACCACTTCCCTGATAGAACCACCCTACTAACCCATTGTTACAGCCATTTCCCTGATAGAACCACCCTACTAACCCATTGTTACAGCCACTTCCCTGATAGAACCACCCTACTAACCCATTGTTACAGCAACTTCCCTGATAGAACCACCCTACTAACCCATTGTTGCAGCCACTTCCCTTGTACTGCCACCCTACTAACCCATTGTTACAGCCACTTCCCTGATAGAACTACCCTACTAACCCATTGTAACAGCCACTTCCCTGATAGAACCACCCTACTAACCCATTGTAATAGCCACTTCCCTGATAGAACCACCCTACTAACCCATTGTAACAGCCACTTCCCTGATAGAACTACCCTAATAACCCATTGTTACAGCCACTTCCCTGATAGAACTACCCTAATAACCCATTGTAACAGCCACTTCCCTGATAGAACCACCCTACTAACCCATTGTTACAGCCACTTCCCTGATAGAACTACCCTAATAACCCATGCAAACAACTTGCAAATGCTGTTTGGTGCTCATTCTTCATTTCTTATGAAAAACTAAATAATAATAATATTACAAAATACTATTTTTATTTAATCTAATTTTCACATCCTATAGCATAGTAGTGCACATTTTCTTGATAAAATTACATTTTAAGTGTTTTAGTTACAATTTACCAGAAATTTTTTTCCACTAATGTATTTATGTGTGCATGTATGTAGACCACTGTGTTGTGAAGTCACTTTCACTGTAATAGGGATGGTGCCAGGACAGCAACAGCTCAGACAACAGCAGATGTGTCAACTACAGCAACGGCAGCAACTTCAGTTGCAGCGATTGCAGCAGCAACAGCAGCAGCAGCAGCAGCAACAGCAGCCGATACAGCCAACAAATCAACAGTTGAGACACCTGCTGCTGAATCAACAGGTCAGTCCTTCTGGCCAGTTTCCCCATAGCAAGTCAAGTAACTTGGGATCATGTGTGTTTCGGCTCTATCCACTTATGTCAGTAATCTGGGATTTCGTGTGTTTGGTCTCTATTCAGTTTTCCCAGTAATCTGGGATCTTGTGTGTTTGGGCTCTATCCTGTATTTATTGATTAGGTGGAACAAACACTGCAGGGTGCAACAAAAGGATAACATACAATTAATATACTTGGATCTGCTTATAGTTCTACTGTTCTTATAGTTCTACTGTTCTTATAGTTCTACTGTTCTTATAGTTCTACTGTTCTTATAGTTCTACTGTTCTTATAGTTCTACTGTTCTTATAGTTCTACTGTTCTTATAGTTCTACTGTTCTTATAGTTCTACTGTTCTTCAGATTCATGTAGACTACACATTGTTAGCGTTTAATCCATGTTACAGTTTTATTACCATTTCACACCCAACGCATAATATTAACAACCAAAATATTAACAATCCAAACTTGTAACCTGTTCCAATGGAGGGTCATTGTGACTAATCAAAGGTAAAGTATGCAAATAAAAAAAATTACAAATTGAAATTCTTTCATCTTTCAGTTTCTAATTACAATTACCAAATGCCCATTTGTCTTTTTTAGCAACAACAACAGCTACGACAACAGGCGTTGATGCAGCAGCAGCAACAGCCGAGAGCAAGGGTTCCAGTGCCAAGCCAAGCAGGGATGATACCCCCTCCCACGGGGCAGCAGGGCATTCAGCCCAATCTCAGTGTCCCTGGATTCCCCATGGATGAATTCACATTCTAGCCCCTTGTTGTAGGCGAAGGCTAGGATAGTCGATGTGACAACAGAGGGATTGTGCCCCTGCAAAGGGTGTTCCGCTTTCTTGGAATGTGACATTTCACGTAATTACCTCTCAAGAAACTTGTTTGTGTTCGTCCCTAATATTTTGGCCGCTTCGCATGTCCTTCGTCAGCAGAGCGAGTTCATTACGGACATGTCACTGGAGAAGAAATGGTGGGAGTTCCTGGCCAACATCTTGGTTCAGGGCAGGTTTTGTTCGATGGATGTTAGGTGGTTCCTGGATGTGTCTCCTAAGACAGTCGGCTGACAAAGTCCGTGGGAAGCAGACAGGATATTTGGAGAAAAATACCCAAGTTTCTTGCGAGGTAATCATATGAAATAGGATTGTAGATGTTGAACCTGTGGAAGTCGTCATTCTGGCATGAACTCCCTCCACTGCTACTGGATATTGTACAGTTGACCTGTCTCTAAGTGTATATATTGGATCTGTACAGCCATTGGCAGGTGACTTAACGTTGCTTGCGGCCGATGCACTCACCGGGAAATGTTGCTCAGTGAAACAGCTCGATATATGCAGTCTGATGAAGTATATTCAGTTTTCACTATGTGAAATACTGGTTATTTTTAAAACCACACATACCACATTGAATTATGGGATTCCCCAGGAAAAGCTCCCACGTCTCAGCAAAGTAGTTAACATACAAGTATATCATAAGACTGTTTTATAAAGTTGGAGATATTATTAAGGGTAACCTGAGATAGTTGTGACCTGGTTGGTCATTAAAAAAAGTGATTTGTGAACTAGACTAGTGCTATATATACCCAGAGATATGGATACTATGATATGATGTAACACAGATTTGTAAAGGCTGGCTTACATGAGTGATTAGTTGCTAGTGTCGTGTGGTATGGCCTGGCTGCAAGCAATGTGTAAGACACCGTTTGAGCATGACACCTACAAGCTATGTATGTAAGACACCCTTTGTGCAGGACCCCTACAAGCTATGTGTAAGACACCTTTTGAACATGACACCTACAAGCTATATAGCGTTTTCTCAAATCTTTTGTTCTGCTGTGGTTTAATATACACCACTCGGTGTGACTTGCATTTCCAATAATCGTCTTATACAGCTGTACAATCTCGCCTGACGAAATGCTTGCTTTCAGTCTCGTGTTGTATTTGTGTGGTGACCAGAAAATTTGATTATATCTGCATAATTGAAACTGTAATATTTTTGACATATTTATTATGTAGAAGATTGGATCAGAAGCTAGAAGCCTCTATGTACACATTGCGGGAATATAAATTTGTAGCAATATATATATATAACAAAATACTGTGAGGTTTGTGTTCTGTAGCTACTTAAATAATTTACTGCATAAATGATATTTATTTTGTAACAAGTGTTTATTCACATATACAGTTGGAATAAAATGTTGAATTAAATCAACCCGACAAGTAGAAATGCTGGTCACTGAAGTAGATCTTCGTATGCATCAAAGCCGGCATGTTGATACTGTCTGGCTACTGCGACTGGGTCTTCAGCATTGAAAATACCTCGACCCACTATAATGATGTCCACATGATTCTCAGTGACCATCTGCCTTGGACTGTGGTACTGTTGACCAAGCTGGTCACTCACGCCGCCCAACTGAACACCTGCAACGGGCGGTTCTTAACTAGAGCATGATTAAAGTAAAACATTCCATTAAAGAGAAACCTTTAAACAATTTAATAGAACATATCTGCCAGTGCTCTCTTGTCTTTATTTAGCACATTTATTTGCATATTTAGTATTAAAAATGATAACTTTTATTTCAGACAATAAGCATTATACTTTCCTATTAATACTAGTATTTTATCATTACTCTTTCTGATCACCACTTCGTCTGCCAGTGTCATTTGTGACCTTTTCCTGACTCCCGATGTATAAATTTGTGATTATATCACCAGAACTGGTTTTATTGGTTTTGGAAATGGTTTTACTTGAAGTGCAAGTCCAAGTCAAGTCGTTAAGTCCAAGTCAAGTCGTCAAGTCAAGTCCAAATCAAGTCGTCAAGTCCAAGTCAAGTCGTCAAGTCCCAAGTCATTAGGATGCAAATCCAAGTCTTTGTCCATACCATTAAAAAGTGCGACAACCGTGCATGCACATTTTATACAAGTGCCTCGATCATGAGGCTAGTGTCGGTATCACTCGTAGTCTGTCTTGCTGTCAGCAAACTAGCATTGATAAAAATTTGGGTTATCTGAGTTTTACTCAGATCTTAATTACACACACTCAAGACATAAATTTGTTTAAGCCCTTGCTTAAGTCTTGGACTTATTCATTTTCAAGTTTGGCTGACAAGTCCCAAATGCTTGAGTCTCAAGTTTTGTAAAAGTGCTATTCGAGTTGTACTTGAGGACTCGAGCCCCTGGCTCTAAATAAAATATGATTACAACCAATCTATCAGAAGAATGGTTCTGCTTAATAATATTTACCTGGTGCCATATGAATAAAACGAGGGTCATCAACAAGCGCTCGCTGACAGATGAACCCCATCACAAAGTCACTGTTCTCCTCCGCCATCTTCACTGCAGCTGTAACACAATCAATTCAGTGACATGGCCTACCATAGAAAGTAAGTTTTTCTACAGTGCAGTACGAGGTCCTTGCAACCAGTCAAAGTGCTTTACACTTCACCGCTGGCAGGCCGGTTCATGCCAAGACCAACTCGACTTCTCTGGGAAGTATTAAGCCATGTTGCAATTACTGCACAAAGATTATTCATTCACACAGGATCACACAGGAAGCATTCAACAAAGCTACAATTAAAGATTACTCATTCACATATATCCCACCACATCTATAGCCAGGTACTCTATAGCTCAGTGAACCGGAGCAACATGGATTGAACAAAACTGAAATGGCAGCAAGTGGATTTGAACTAAGCTCCTCTCACTTGAGTCTGTCATTCTAACACTACATTCTAACACTACTTCACTTCTAAAGCTACATTCTAACACTACTTCACTTCTGTGCCCAACTGTGATCAACATCATTACATCAACGTATCAGGATATTTTAATTCCAATGTCATGTCAGTGTTGATATACATGGAGACTGACTCAACAAACATTAAAAAGGATACAGACCATCATCACCATATTATGCCTGTGCAGAATATGGAATTTAAAATGATCTGACATGGTTAACAACAACTTAGGACCAAACAGCTTCCTGTGGAGAAGGAAATCAAGATGAGAAAATGGAGATGAATTGATCACAAACTAAGAAAACCCCTCCAGTATCACCAGACAGTCATTGTCATGGAAACCCCAGAGAAACCCCTCCAGTATCAACAGACAGTCGTTGTCATGGAACCCTCAGAGAAACCCCTCCAGTATCACCAGACAGTCATTGTCATGGAACCCCCAGAGAAACCCCTCCAGTATCAACAGACAGTCGTTGTCATGGAACCCTCAGAGAAACCCCTCCAGTATCACCAGACAGTCATTGTCATGGAACCCCCAGAGAAACCCCTCCAGTATCGCCAGACAGTCATTGTCATGGAAACCCCAGAGAAACCCCTCCAGTATCAACAGACAGTCATTGTCATGGAAACCCCAGAGAAACCCCTCCAGTATCAACAGACAGTCGTTGTCATGGAACCCTCAGAGAAACCCCTCCAGTATCACCAGACAGTCATTGTCATGGAACCCCCAGAGAAACCCCTCCAGTATCGCCAGACAGTCATTGTCATGGAAACCCCAGAGAAACCCCTCCAGTATCACTAGACAGTCATTGTCATGGAACCCCCTGAGAAACCCCTCCAGTATCACCAGACAGTCATTGTCATGGAACCCCCAGAGAAACCCCTCCAGTATCACCAGACAGTCATTGTCATGGAACCCCCAGAGAAACCCCTCCAGTATCACCAGACAGTCATTGTCATGGAACCCCAGAGAAACCCCTCCAGTATCAACAGACAGTCGTTGTCATGGAACCCCAGAGAAACCCCTCCAGTATCACCAGACAGTCATTGTCATGGAACCCCCAGAGAAACCCCTCCAGTATCGCCAGACAGTCATTGTCATGGAACCCCCAGAGAAACCCCTCCAGTATCAACAGACAGTCGTTGTCATGGAACCCCCAGAGAAACCCCTCCAGTATCGCCAGACAGTCATTGTCATGGAACCCCCAGAGAAACCCCTCCAGTATCACCAGACAGTCATTGTCATGGAACCCTCAGAGAAACCCCTCCAGTATCACCAGACAGTCATTGTCATGGAACCCCCTGAGAAACCCCTCCAGTATCACCAGACAGTCATTGTCATGGAACCCTCAGAGAAACCCCTCCAGTATCACCAGAGTAGTCGTTGTCATGGAATCCTCAGAGAAACCCCTCCAGTATCACCAGACAGTCATTGTCATGGAACCCCAGAGAAACCCTCCAGTATCACCAGACAGTCATTGTCATGGAACCCTCAGAGAAACCCCTCCAGTATCACCAGACAGTCATTGTCATGGAACCCCCTGAGAAACCCCTCCAGTATCACCAGACAGTCATTGTCATGGAACCCTCAGAGAAACCCCTCCAGTATCACCAGAGTAGTCGTTGTCATGGAATCCTCAGAGAAACCCCTCCAGTATCACCAGACAGTCATTGTCATGGAACCCTCAGAGAAACCCCTCCAGTATCACCAGACAGTCATTGTCATGGAACCCCCAGAGAAACCCCTCCAGTATCACCAGACAGTCATTGTCATGGAACCCTCAGAGAAACCCCTCCAGTATCACCAGACAGTCATTGTCATGGAACCCTCAGAGAAACCCCTCCAGTATCACTAGACAGTCATTGTCATGGAACCCCCAGAGAAACCCCTCCAGTATCACCAGAGTAGTCGTTGTCATGGAATCCTCAGAGAAACCCCTCCAGTATCACCAGACAGTCATTGTCATGGAACCCTCAGAGAAACCCCTCCAGTATCACCAGACAGTCATTGTCATGGAACCCTCAGAGAAACCCCTCCAGTATCACTAGACAGTCATTGTCATGGAACCCCCAGAGAAACCCCTCCAGTATCACCAGACAGTCATTGTCATGGAACCCTCAGAGAAACCCCTCCAGTATCACCAGACAGTCATTGTCATGGAACCCCCAGAGAAACCCCTCCAGTATCACCAGAGTAGTCGTTGTCATGGAATCCTCAGAGAAACCCCTCCAGTATCACCAGACAGTCATTGTCATGGAACCCTCAGAGAAACCCCTCCAGTATCACCAGACAGTCATTGTCATGGAACCCCCAGAGAAACCCCTCCAGTATCACCAGACAGTCATTGTCATGGAACCCTCAGAGAAACCCCTCCAGTATCACCAGACAGTCATTGTCATGGAACCCTCAGAGAAACCCCTCCAGTATCACCAGACAGTCATTGTCATGGAACCCTCAGAGAAACCCCTCCAGTATCACTAGACAGTCATTGTCATGGAACCCCCAGAGAAACCCCTCCAGTATCACCAGAGTAGTCGTTGTCATGGAATCCTCAGAGAAACCCCTCCAGTATCACCAGACAGTCATTGTCATGGAACCCCCAGAGAAACCCCTCCAGTATCACCAGACAGTCATTGTTATGGAACCCTCAGAGAAACCCCTCCAGTATCACCAGACAGTCATTGTCATGGAACCCTCAGAGAAACCCCTCCAGTATCACTAGACAGTCATTGTCATGGAACCCCCAGAGAAACCCCTCCAGTATCACCAGAGTAGTCGTTGTCATGGAATCCTCAGAGAAACCCCTCCAGTATCACCAGACAGTCATTGTCATGGAACCCTCAGAGAAACCCCTCCAGTATCACCAGACAGTCATTGTCATGGAACCCCCAGAGAAACCCCTCCAGTATCACCAGACAGTCATTGTCATGGAACCCTCAGAGAAACCCCTCCAGTATCACCAGACAGTCATTGTCATGGAACCCTCAGAGAAACCCCTCCAGTATCACTAGACAGTCATTGTCATGGAACCCCCAGAGAAACCCCTCCAGTATCACCAGACAGTCATTGTCATGGAACCCTCAGAGAAACCCCTCCAGTATCACCAGACAGTCATTGTCATGGAACCCTCAGAGAAACCCCTCCAGTATCACCAGACAGTCATTGTCATGGAACCCTCAGAGAAACCCCTCCAGTATCACCAGACAGTCATTGTCATGGAACCCTCAGAGAAACCCCTCCAGTATCACCAGACAGTCGTTGTCATGGAACCCTCAGAGAAACCCCTCCAGTATCACCAGACAGTCGTTGTCATGGAACCCTCAGAGAAACCCCTCCAGTATCACTAGACAGTCATTGTCATGGAACCCTCAGAGAAACCCCTCCAGTATCACCAGACAGTCGTTGTCATGGAACCCTCAGAGAAACCCCTCCAGTATCACCAGACAGTCATTGTTATGGAACCCCCAGAGAAAAAGAAGCCGGCCTTGAAACACGTTGAAGAGACAGTCTGACATGACAATCTTAATGATGTGCGTCACCTCCATCAAGCTTCGCCTTAGCAACCATGTTTTCTTTCCCACATACTGTTATCGCTGAAACAAATTTGTCCTTTGTTCTTGTCGGAACAATTTTTTGGGACATAAATGCAACAAAATAATACAATGGAATATCCGACAGCTGTAGCCATATTTGTTAGTGTGATGAACTTGGTTGCTAGGCAAACAGTGACCTGGTTGTTAGACAAACTGACCTGGTTGCTAGACAAACAGTGACCTGGTTGCTAGACAAACAGTGGTGCAATGGATCCAACAATTAAGAAGATAGGTTACATCTGGAACAAACTCACAAAGATGGCACAACACAGGACACAGTGGAGAACTTTTGTTGATGACCTACGCTCCCAGCAAGTAAACTTTTGTTGATGCCCTATGCTCCCAGCAAGTAAACTTTTGTTGATGCCCTATGCTCCCAGCAAGTAAACTTTTGTTGATGACCTATACTCCCAGCAAGTAAACTTTTGTTGATGCCCTACGCTCCCAGCAAGTAAACTTTTGTTGATGACCTACGCTCCCAGCAAGTAAACTTTTGTTGATGACCTATGCTCCCAGCAAGTAAACTTTTGTTGATGCCCTATGCTCCCAGCAAGTAAACTTTTGTTGATGCCCTATGCTCCCAGCAAGTAAACTTTTGTTGATGCCCTACGCTCCCAGCAAGTAAACTTTTGTTGATGCCCTATGCTCCCAGCAAGTAAACTTTTGTTGATGCCCTATGCTCCCAGCAAGTAAACTTTTGTTGATGACCTATACTCCCAGCAAGTAAACTTTTGTTGATACCCTACGCTCCCAGCAAGTAAACTTTTGTTGATGACCTACGCTCCCAGCAAGTAAACTTTTGTTGATGACCTATGCTCCCAGCAAATAAACTTTTGTTGATGCCCTATGCTCCCAGCAAGTAAACTTTTGTTGATGACCTACGTTCACAGCAAGTAAACTTTTGTTGATGACCTACGTTCACAGCAAGTAAACTTTTGTTGATGCCCTATGCTCCCAGCAAATAAACTTTTGTTGATGACCTACGCTCACAGCAAGTAAACTTTTGTTGATGCCCTATGCTCCCAGCAAGTAAACTTTTGTTGATGCCCTATGCTCCCAGCAAATAAACTTTTGTTGATGACCTATGCTCCCAGCAAGTAAACTTTTGTTGATGCCCTATACTCCCAGCAAGTAAACTTTTGTTGATGCCCTACGCTCCCAGCAAGTAAACTTTTGTTGATGACCTACGCTCCCAGCAAGTAAACTTTTGTTGATGACCTATGCTCCCAGCAAGTAAACTTTTGTTGATGCCCTATGCTCCCAGCAAGTAAACTTTTGTTGATGCCCTATGCTCCCAGCAAGTAAACTTTTGTTGATGCCCTACGCTCCCAGCAAGTAAACTTTTGTTGATGCCCTATGCTCCCAGCAAGTAAACTTTTGTTGATGCCCTATGCTCCCAGCAAGTAAACTTTTGTTGATGACCTATACTCCCAGCAAGTAAACTTTTGTTGATGCCCTATGCTCCCAGCAAGTAAACTTTTGTTGATGACCTATGCTCCCAGCAAGTAAACTTTTGTTGATGACCTATGCTCCCAGCAAGTAAACTTTTGTTGATGCCCTATGCTCCCAGCAAATAAACTTTTGTTGATGCCCTACGCTCCCAGCAAGTAAACTTTTGTTGATGACCTATGCTCCCAGCAAATAAACTTTTGTTGATGACCTATGCTCCCAGCAAGTAAACTTTTGTTGATGCCCTATGCTCCCAGCAAATAAACTTTTGTTGATGACCTACGCTCACAGCAAGTAAACTTTTGTTGATGCCCTATGCTCCCAGCAAGTAAACTTTTGTTGATGCCCTATGCTCCCAGCAAGTAAACTTTTGTTGATGCCCTATGCTCCCAGCAAATAAACTTTTGTTGATGACCTATGCTCCCAGCAAGTAAACTTTTGTTGATGACCTATGCTCCCAGCAAGTAAACTTTTGTTGATGCCCTATGCTCCCAGCAAGTAAACTTTTGTTGATGCCCTATGCTCCCAGCAAGTAAACTTTTGTTGATGACCTACGATCACAGCAAGTAAACTTTTGTTGATGCCCTATGCTCCCAGCAAATAAACTTTTGTTGATGACCTAAGCTCCCAGCAAGTAAACTTTTGTTGATGACCTATGCTCCCAGCAAGTAAACTTTTGTTGATGCCCTATGCTCCCAGCAAGTAAACTTTTGTTGATGACCTACGCTCACAGCAAGTAAACTTTTGTTGATGCCCTATGCTCCCAGCAAATAAACTTTTGTTGATGCCCTATGCTCCCAGCAAATAAACTTTTGTTGATGACCTATGCTCCCAGCAAGTAAATGGGCCTAAGTATGAGGATATGACACGTCACTGACCTGCTGTGTACTGACCATTGGCCAGACTTCCCTGTGAACTCATCTCGCCTATGAGTAGACAGCCCCGCTCCTGCGGCACACCAACCTGCACAGGTCAACACACACAGCAAGTCAGAAATCTCACAGGAAACATGTATTAGAAACATTCTGAATAATTAGAGTTAAACTTTATACAAATTCTCATAGAATCGCACAAGTGTGGGTTTCGGTAATTAGGCACTGTGTTTCCTTAGACCGACAGCCACGTGAGTCAGTCCGAGTGTTTATATATTCTTCGGACTTTATCGAAGGTCTTACAATTATTTTGGTCACAACTTGGCACGCTTTAGAAGTGCTACATCGACTGAGCTGTTCGGACGGCCAATTTAGATGTTTGAGCGATAAGTATTGGCGGAAATAGAAGGAACAGTTCATCAAAGATCCATAAAATACTGCATTGTCGCCCACGCCACGCTTAGATTCCAGTCAGGCTTCATTGAGCACCAGACATCACACACTATTTGTTTTGCTCCTGTCGTTTGTCGCACCTCAGAACAATGTCATCGAAGCGTAAACAGAAGCTGAGTGAGACGGACGTAAATCTGGACGCAGTGGGAATTGGTGATATCGTGGCACAGATAATTGTCGAAATTCAGCCGATGATTGCGAAAACTGTCACAGAAGCAGTCAATGGAGCATTGGAAACGACGACAAAGGTGATTATCAATGAACTGAAAGAAGAAATCCAAAGTTGCATAAAAACAATCAAGGATGACTGTGCAAAGTAAAACAAGAGATACAAAAGCAAAGCTGGAAATTAGATGCTCTTGAGCAGTACAGCAGGCGCGAGAGTATAAAGATCATCGGGTTGGCCGAATCTGCTCCTGGTGTGGTCGAGGACACTACTGAACTAGTAGTTCAAACGTGTCGGAAGATCGGAGTGGATGTCTCACGACATGACATCAGCGTGTGCCACCGGCTGCCTGGGCGGGCAAAGGCAGTGATCGCAAAATTTGGGAAAGGAAAAGAAAATCAAAGTGATGAAAGCGAAAAAACAGTTGAAAGAGATTGCGGGACCAAAACTGATGATATTCGAAGACTTGACTTCCCTGCGAAGTGCCCTGCTACGAGAGTTGAAAAAGGACCCCAACGTTAGACGCACTTTCACTCGCGACGGCAGAATCCACTGCATAGTGTCGGAAAATGGAAGGGAGAAGAAGGTGACGCTCGACAACCCAGATGACCTCTTCAAACTCGCTTGGTCGGAAGAGATAATCAAGAACACACACCTCTACATGGAATATTAGTCAATCCTGGACTGACTTAAACTTGAGTGCTAACTATTCATTATGGCTGAAAACAAACTGAAATGTTCTCTGTGTGAAATACCAATACCAGCACACACCTGATCCAAGGCAAAATCATCGAGAAGCGTCACAGAATAGTCTGTTTTACTCACAAACGGAAAGAAAGTGAGCATCACGACGAAGGCTGAAGCTACTGTAGTGACTCTGCCAGCAGTAACTATGACTACAGGTTATACCACATCTAAATGTCTAATAATGTTATGAATTTTTGTTGCTTATTTTTTTTTTCCATTGAGAGAGTGTATTTTTTATTTTATTTTTATTTTTATGGTTTATCAATTTGCATTGATAAATGTGAACATACTTTGAAAATACAAAATGTTAACTTTGATTGTCTAGATGAATTGTTGCTCAATAACAACAAGTGTATGTTTAAAATAATTAATCCAATAAGGACCATTATGTCATCAATGTCATTACATCATCAATTACTATCCTCTCTAGTGAGGACTATTATATCACCAGAACTGTATACATGTACTAGAAATATTAGTAATATCAGCATATTTAAATATTAATTTGTCACTCATCTATCTAAATTGTCGATAACTACTGAAGAATTTTCTAAATTTCAAGGCACAGACACACTAACATCCGATGAAGCATTCCTCTCATACTTAGGAGGAAATCAAAACAACCTAAGTAATGTTTTATGTACAAATGAAAATAATGATGAAAATCACAAGCCTCAAGTAATACGATGCTCTTCATACTATGACATTGATAAGTTCACCATTCTAGCAAACAGTAACACTAACAGTTTTAGTATTCTAAGCTCGAACATTCAGTCTATAAATTCAAAGTTTAATGAACTTGAAATATTCGTAGAGGACTTACGTAGTATCAATTTTAAATTTAGGGTAATATGCTTACAAGAGACGTGGAAAGCTGATAATGATGATTTCTCTCAATTTTGTCTAGATGGATATGAGTGTATAACACAGGGGAAAAAGTGTAGCAACAAAGGAGGGTTACTAATATATGTGGACAATAAATATAATTCTGAAGTAAAAATGAATTTAAATACGTACGAACACTGGGAAGGGCTAATGATTAAAGTAACTGGAAAAAATTTATCAAAAACAATGACCATTGGAAATATATATAGACCTCCAAGAACATGCAATGAAAATATTACAAAATTCATTGATGAATTTTCATCAGTTATATCATCTCTGGAAAATAGCAATAATAATCTTATTATAGCTGGGGATGTTAACATAAATTTACTTAAAATAAATGAGAATAGAATCTACAGTGATTTTTTTGATACTTTAATATCACATAGTCTCTACCCTCAAATTACTTTCCCAACTCATTTCACTAAAACCAATGGAACACTGATAGATAACTTTTTTTGTAAGCTAAATAAATCCATATTAGAAAGCATTGCTGGGATTTTCACAAAAACTTTTTCAGACCATCAACCTTATTTTTTATTTCTAGACAATACTCCAAAAATAGAATTTCCTCCAAAATTTATAAAAATAAATACACAAAGTGAAGAAGCCATGCAGAAAGTCAAAATTGAAATAGATTCATATAACTGTTACAACAAACTACATAAACATCAAAATGAGGACCCCAATCTAAATTATAACATAATGCATGAAGAAATCATGCGAGCAAAAAATAAGTACATGCCAATTAAAACAATGAAATTTAATAAATACAAACATAAAAATTTGACATGGATCACTCAAGGTCTATTAAAATCTATTAGATATCGGGACACACTTTATAAACAATTAAAAATGTCTGACCCTAATTCACCAGATTATGAGACCACAAACACTATCCTTAAAACATACAACTCCATATTAAAAAGAAATATTCGTGCAGCTAAACAAATTTATTTTGAATCACGATTTAACCGATTCAAAAATGACATAAGAAATACATGGAAAACCATCAATGAAATTCTTTCAAAAAATAAAGGAAAGAAAACATCCTCGACAATTTTTAAAGAAAATGGTACTAGTATTACTGATAAAACTGATATAGCAAAGAAATTAAATAACTATTTTACAAACATTGGTCAAACTATTGCAGAAAGCATTCAATATAAAGGAAATAAAAATTATGACTACTATTTAAATACACAAGTTAAATCTGTTCTCAAATTTAAGAATGTTAATGAAGAAACTGTAAGGAAAACAATAAATGATCTTCCTACAAAAAATAGTAGTGGATTCGACGGTATTTCTTCAAAATTGCTGAAAATAATTGAACCCGCAATCATTAAATCCTTAACCTTAGTAATTAACCAAGTCATAAATACAGGCATATTTCCTGATAAACTTAAAATTGCAAAAGTAATTCCAATTTTCAAGAACGATGACTCAACATTATTCAAAAATTATAGGCCTATTTCTCTCTTTCCAACTATTTCTAAAGTTTTAGAGAAAATCATCCACAATCAGTTATCTGCTTATTTTATTGATTCTAAGCTATTTTTTGATAATCAGTACAGTTTTAGACCTAATCATTCAACCGAATATGCATCACTTGAACTAGTAGATAGAATCATTACTCAAATGGATAGAAATCACTTACCAATTAATATTTTTCTTGACCTTTCCAAGGCATTTGATACTATTGACCATTCAATATTATTAAATAAATTAAGACACTATGGCTTAGATGGTAAAACTCTTCTTTTATTTAAAAGCTATTTAAACAACCGTAAACAGTACACCGAATTTGATGATACCACATCTGAAACTTTACTCATTAAAGTTGGAGTACCACAAGGGTCCATCCTTGGACCACTATTATTTATTATATACATAAATGATTTCTCACAAGCCAGCCAAATGTTTAACTTTATAATATATGCTGATGATACCACTTTATTTAGCACTTTCAGAAATAGTGTCCAAAATAAAAGTACAGAATCAGAATAAATGAAGAACTCCTCAAAATAGTTGAGTGGCTTAATATAAATAAGCTATCACTAAATAAAAGTAAATCTAAATATATGACCTTCCAAATGCCAAATAAAACTACACTGACATTATCTCTCAAAATAAATAATATAGATATTGAGAAAGTGGAAGAATTTAACTACCTAGGCTTAACTATAGATACTAACTTAAATTGGAAAAAACACACAGAAAAAATCTCAAATAAGTGTTCCAAAACTATAGGAATACTAAACAGATTAAAACATGTATTACCTTTAGAAATAAAAATTATGTTATACAATGCATTGATATTACCTCATATTAATTACTGTATTACGACATGGGGATATCAAGGAAACAGATTAGTGAAAATACAAAAGAAAGCAGTACGAATTATAACATTAAGCAAATACAATTCACACACAGAACCACTTTTTAAAAAACTCAACACATTAAAAGTAGAAGACTTACTAAAACTACAAGAACTTAAATTTTATTACAAATATAGACATCAAAATCTACCTGTCTACTTATTAAACTGGCAAATAACCCCAAATACATACATTCACAACTATAATACTAGGAGAAAAACTGAACTACATACCTACAGAACTAAACATGAATTTGCAAAAAAATTTCTTAAATACAACTTGTCACATGTTATAAACAATATCCCTGATTTAGTTATAGACAAGATAGTGACTCATAGTTTGAAAGGCTTTTCAAGTTATGCCAAAAATTACATGCTACAAAAATATAATGACACATGCTCTTTCCTAAATTGCTATATATGCCAACTAAATTAAATAAATTATGAATGAGCATAACACAGTTCATGCAATCACAATTAAACTTTTCAATTTGTATACTTGCACACAGGCTTATACGCGTACATGCGAAAACAACACATAAAACACACCAGTACAACACACCATCACACACTTAAATTTATTATATGTAAGACACAGACAAAAAACCAAACATGCATTCTACTTTTTAATGTAGAAATATAGGTATAGGGAATATATGTTTATTGTTATTTTTTATTTTGGGTGGCTCCTACGATAGCGACCAGTGTTGGTCTTAGTAGGAGTCTCCCGTCCCACAGCAAATATGTTTTTCTTTTTTTGGATGTTGTTGCATAATGTATTACTTTTACTGATGATTTATTAGTTGTTATTATATATTGTACAGTTCTGTATGTGTATGTATCATATGAATTTACATAATTCATATTGCCACTCAATATAATTTATCTACGTTTTTCTGCTGTTGGGACAAATAAAATTTATCCTTATCCTTATCAATTTCAGTTATTATTACACTGTAAAAAACCAGTAAATAACAGTCAGCTTGTCCAGGACTATATTTGATTTGTCTGATCGGGCAAGTGTATGTACAGTCAGCTTGTCCAGGACTATATTTAATTTGCCTGATCGGGCAAGTGTATGTACAGTCAGCTTGTCCAGGACTATATTTGATTCGTCTGATCGGGCAAGTGTATGTACAGTCAGCTTGTCCAGGACTATATTTGATTCGTCTGATCGGGCAAGTGTATGTACAGTCAGCTTGTCCAGGACTATATTTGATTTGCCTGATCGGGCAAGTGTATGTACAGTCAGCTTGTCCAGGACTATATTTGATTCGTCTGATCGGGCAAGTGTATGTACAGTCAGCTTGTCCAGGACTATATTTGATTTGCCTGATCGGGCAAGTGTATGTACAGTCAGCTTGTCCAGGACTATATTTGATTCGTCTGATCGGGCAAGTGTATGTACAGTCAGCTTGTCCAGGACTATATTTGATTCGTCTGATCGGGCAAGTGTATGTACAGTCAGCTTGTCCAGGACTATATTTGATTTGTCTGATCGGGCAAGTGTATGTACAGTCAGCTTGTCCAGGACTATATTTGATTCGTCTGATCGGGCAAGTGTATGTACAGTCAGCTTGTCCAGGACTATATTTGATTCGTCTGATCGGGCAAGTGTATGTACAGTCAGCTTGTCCAGGACTATATTTGATTTGCCTGATCGGGCAAGTGTATGTACAGTCAGCTTGTCCAGGACTATATTTGATTTGCCTGATCGGGCAAGTGTACGTACAGTCAGCTTGTCCAGGACTATATTTGATTTGCCTGATTGGGCAAGTGTACGTACAGTCAGCTTGTCCAGGACTATATTTGATTTGTCTGATCGGGCAAGTGTATGTACAGTCAGCTTGTCCAGGACTATATTTGATTTGTCTGATCGGGCAAGTGTATGTACAGTCAGCTTGTCCAGGACTATATTTGATTTGCCTGATCGGGCAAGTGTATGTACAGTCAGCTTGTCCAGGACTATATTTGATTTGCCTGATCGGGCAAGTGTATGTACAGTCAGCTTGTCCAGGACTATATTTGATTTGCCTGATCGGGCAAGTGTATGTACAGTCAGCTTGTCCAGGACTATATTTGATTTGCCTGATCGGGCAAGTGTACGTACAGTCAGCTTGTCCAGGACTATATTTGATTTGTCTGATCGGGCAAGTGTATGTACAGTCAGCTTGTCCAGGACTATATTTGATTTGCCTGATTGGGCAAGTGTACGTACAGTCAGCTTCCCTGAGCAGACATTCCACTTGCCCGGGCAATCGGGCAATGGTTAAAGTTGCACACCCAACAGCTGCATCTGTCTTGTGCGATTACCTTGCTTAGACCGTGAATGACCCCAGGTCCCGGGACAACATGTGCGTTCACGATGTGCGCCCAGTCACAGATCCTGTACAGTCCGCCTGTATACTGCTTCAGTACAGTCTGACCAATGTCAGCAAACTTCCTGCATAACACAATCTTCAAATAAATCAAGCTGTAATCTAGTCGCAATTAACTAGTCACATGTGACAATATTGCCTCATGTAAACACAGCTTTAGTGGTTTATGTCCACAAAGGAATAAGTTCCAAGAACTGCAGGAAGTGTCCAATCAATAAATTTTTTCAAAATCAAAATGCCATAAACACCTTGCAATCAAAATCATACCAACATATTACGAACTTAACGAAAATAACAGATGGAATTGTACAATGGCTGGCTAACTGACGTGCACGCCATGGCATAATTACATGTCATGGCATAATTACATGTCATGGCATAATTACAAATATTGCTAATTATTGCTTTTATCTTAACTGATAATGTGCCACATTAAATCTAAACTGGCATTGTTTCACAGAGAATATTTCACCTGAGCAGTTACTTTACTTACATTTACAAGTTGTTCATAAAGGTATGGATACACTTAAAATGTACATTAACAGTGTTAATTAAAATTTACAAAAGTTTTATTCGGGGCACAATGAAAAACAAGAGAAGACGCTGAACATTTTAGCATCAATATTTCATAGAAGTCAAAGTGTTTCTTGTCTAGTAGAAGCTGTACATTAATTAAGATAATTGTTCAGTTTAAGGAAACAAATGTTTTGATTGGCTGTCCAGATAAAACAAAGCAAGACGGTGATATTTTATTTTACGAAATAACACAGAACTTCCTACACATGGGAAAATGAAAACACTAAGAATTTTGGTTGCTGTTTAAAATTAAATGTGATATGTATGCTCTAAGAGAATGTATGTAAAACATGCTACCTGTCTTCAAAGATAAGGAAGTTGTGTTTCTTAGCAGCAGCTTGGAGTCGAGTGATAAAGTCTTGGTTGAAGTCTTCAAGGATGTCGATGTGTGTCTTGAGCAGACAGATGTAAGGCCCAATGCTCTCTGCCAGCTGTCAGAGGGGAAGCACCGTCAACATATCTCAACATAAGGCTTTCCAAAGTGAACAATTACCACTGTACACCGTTTACAAGCTGTATTCTCTGCCTTATTTAAAGCTGCTTCTGTAACTGCACAATCAGGTTTGTTGATGTTGAAATATGTAGTGCATGAATAGTTAGGTAAAATGTAATGTGTGAATAGTTAAGTAATAACTATTAGTGTGTGAATAGTTAAGTAATATGTAGTGCATGAATAGTTTAAGTAATATGTAGTGTGTGAATGGTCTAAGTAATATGTAGTGTGTGAATAATTAAGTAATATGTAGTGGGTGAATAGTTTACGTAATATGTAGTGTGCGAACAGTTTAAGTAATATGTAGTGCATGAATAGTTAAGTAATATGTAATACATGAATAGTCTAATTAATATGTAGTGTGTGAAATGTTAAGTAATATGTAGTGTGTGAATAGTTAAGTAATATGTAGTGTGTGAATAGTTAAGTAATATGTAGTGTGTGAATAGTTAAGTAATATGTAGTGTGTGAATAGTTAAGTAATATGTAGCGTGTGAATAGTTAAGTAAAATGTAGTGTGTGAATAGTCTAAGTAATATGTAGTGTGTGACTAGTCTAAGTAATATGTCATGTGTGAATAGTCTAAGTAAATGTAGTGTGTGAATAGTCTAAGTAATATGTAGTGTGTGAATAGTCTAAGTAATATGTCATGTGTGAATAGTCTAAGTAAAATGTAGTGTGTGAATAGTCTAAGTAATATGTAGTGTGCGAACAGTCTAAGTAATATGTAGTGTGTGAATAGTTAAGTAATATGTAGCGTGTGAATAGTTAAGTAATATGTAGTGTGTGAATAGTCTAAGTTAAATGTAGTGTGTGAATAGTCTAAGTAATATGTAGCGTGTGAATAGTCTAAGTAATATGTAGTGTGTGAATAGTCTAAGTAATATGTAGTGTGTGAACAGTCTAAGTATTATGTAGTGTGTGAATAGTTAAGTAATATGTAGCGTGTGAATAGTTAAGTAATATGTAGTGTGTGAATAGTCTAAGTTAAAGGTAGTGTGTGAATAGTCTAAGTAATATGTAGTGTGTGAATAGTTAAGTAAAATGTAGTGTGTGAATAGTCTAAGTAATATGTTGTGCGTGAATAGTCTAAGTAATATGCGCAGTCGGTTTAATAAAAGAGTGTGCTTTTCTTTAAATTATCAAGAGTTTACTTTGATCGTTTGATCAGGTAACTTGCACCAGTAGGAATAACTTTGTCATAGTATATGGAGGGGCGGAGCCATTTTTGCAACAAATTAAATTTTTTAATAGTATGCCCGATGATTTCATTAAAATTAAATAATACATTTGCACAAACTAGCTACCACATCGTAGTGAATACTAGATAGGTTTGATTTTCCACGAAAGATTCTAGAATGCAAAGAGCACAGAACTGAATTGCGGCAGCACGTTTGATGATAAAGGTACTATCCCTAGCTTCATACTGTAGATGTCTCAAACAGTTATGAGTGTGTTGTTTGTGCCACTGACTCTTACCTGTAGCAGACGTGTAGAACTCGTCACATCCACGGAAAAAGCAAGGTTGCTTCGCTTCTCGTGCATGATTGTGAGGAGACTCTTTGCAACAGAATTGGTGCACAGTGCTGCCCTCTCTTGATAAGTCAGCATCTGGAGATATCATTCGAAACATCAGTGATGCTAAGTATCAATTTAGAAGACCGATTTAATGTATGATACACGTAACTGTTGGAGGTTACATGTTATAGGGCACTACTATGTATGAGTTTACAAAGTATGTGTTAGTATAATGACAAAATGAATATGTTCAATTAATTTTTTAATTTGTTCATTACAATTCCTTATTTCCAAATGAAAATTAAAACATACAACATACACACATTACAAATGTCAGTAATTCAAATGGAAAGGGAGAAAGCAGAAGTGTATTACGTATTAATCATTTTCCCCCAATGTCAAATTAACATGTACATATTAATAGTAAACATAAATTTAAAGTATATTGTTAGCAAATAAAGAATAACTGAAACCCATTTATACTTCCAAATATTCTATATTGCATAACAATTTAATTAAGGAATTGGTACTCTTCAAGAGTGGTTCAAGGTCAAAACTGGAGTGATGTAAAAACAGGTGATGTAATGTCTGGATTTATCTTCTTGATTGATGTGATACGGAAATGAAACACGGAAAAAAACGAAGGAGACAACAGAAAGTTAGACACATTTTTTTCAAGTGCTTAAGACGAATACAAATTCGATGGCCATATGTTGTATCAAATCAAGATATTCTTGCAAAAAAAAAATTGAAGACAATTAGCACCGAGGTCAAGTTAAGAAGATGGAAATGGGCAGGACATATACTATGAATGGACAAGAATAGCAAATGTGAGACGGCGTTGACCTGGACGCCTGAAGGTAGAAGAAAGGTTGGTTGACCAAAGACAACGTGGCAATCAACTGTTGAAAATGAAAGACGTATACTGGGGTGGAACTGTTGGAACGAAGTCAGACGTGTAGCAGCTGACAGAGCGAGTTGGAGTAGATGCACTTCGGCCTTATGAGCCTCTGGGCCCAAAGAGGATAGGTGATGTGACGTGACTCTTCAAAAAAGTACTTTTTATATTGTTTTTTGGATTCTGGATAGTAACAACTTATTATATAATTGTTTATAAAGCGAAACACAAGTCATGGTTTCGACCTAGAAAAACCTTGTTGAATACACATCTTAATTTCATGGGTGGTGCCATACTGTTAGACAACCCTGTATCACGAGCATGGTATTCTACCAGATGAAAATAAAAAAAATTGTATACACCTATTCCTATACTTGCTAATAGGACATGGCCATGATATTTGAAGGTGTGGGTCCAATTATACAGAATTATATGAATTACAATTACATTTAATTTATTTTTATTTCAATTACTTATAATTTTCCAAATCAATTACAATTACACTGCTTCAATTTCAATTACAATTACATCATGTGGAACCAAATATATTCAGCCTTTATTACTTATGTATTTTTGTACGTTTTGCTGAATTTCAATATTTTGTACACAATCAATAAAGAAATATAATGTTAATGTTTGTACATTTTGTTGAATTGTGACTTTGAATTATAGTAAATAAAGAGCCATTTAAAACATATTTTTATTATATAAAAATACAGTACAGTATCCAGACATAATCCTACAGGACATATTCCTTACAGACAAAATCACACAATATGAAAAGTGAACAAAATCCCACAGGACAAAATACAACAATGTAAAAATTGGACTAAATACCACAAGCTGTAATACAATATTTATTTGTAGTTCCTCTCTAAACATCCTTTCTAGTTTTGCAGACATTTATCAGTGTGCATTTCTTACATTTTTCTTCGGAAAATACTAGTAATAGAGTATGATGTGTTTACTTTGAGGTTGTAGCTCCTGCTCTATGCTAACATTCTTAATTGGTCTGCCTTTTGTTTTGTGTTGGGAATGGGGAGAGAGGCCATATAAACGGTCCTTGCCACCAGACCTGTCTCCAGTCCACCACAACATAAGGGGAGTTGGCTTGCTAACTCTGCAATGTTTCACTGAGCTGATATTTTCTGAAGCAATATCAGGCTACAGGTCTTTCCATGTTGTTTGAATACCAGCTTAGCCTTTGTCTGACAATGTCTGTGCATTGTTTATTGCTTTCTGCCTGTTACCAACTTATTGAGAAGGCTAATCGCTAAGGCTACCCACCACTAGCACCATGGACCAGTACCCACCACTAGCACCATGGACCAGTACCCACCACTAGCACCATGGACCAGTACCCACCACTACCCACACACGGACCAGTACCCACCACTAGCACCATGGACCAGTACCCACCACTAGCACCATGGACCAGCACCCACCACTAGCACCATGGACCAGATGGGGTTTAACATTATATTCATTATTTTCATGGTTTCGGATATATGAACATGTTTACTTCTCTGTTAACATGTGTGTTAATGTGGCAATTTTTATCATGAAAGACACGAGACAAACTAGAGTGCAAAGTGCAACATATGCTTAAATCAATCTGCTAAATGATCAGCCATCAGTGGCGTATGCTTGTGGTCACTGAACTTTATCATAGCTGCGATCAGACCTTTTTTGACTTGACATTTTGTAAAGCCGTCTAAATCAATATAACATTTTTCATTGCTAAACCAGCCAATATAATTTCTATTCTGATTTATCAGGCAACGAAACATACCTACATCAAACAAAAAAAGGTTTTATTGGAAATCTGCCTAGTATCAAAGGAGTTTGTGCTTCGACCACAATGAGTTTGTCAATCGATTTTAAACTTGTGATGAACACAAGAAAATATGTACTTCATCACGATTTTTCCATTTCAAGAAAATCTGTATTTGATACATGAAGTCTGTCTGATGTGACAGGGCTGAGCACCTTACGCTAAGAACCTACTGAAAACCTATCTATTTAGGTGTGCATACTTCTATTGAGTAATTACTGTGAATGAGAACACTTTTTATGAACAAGTATTTGATTTATTTATTATAATTATTTGTTATATTTATTAAATAAATTTTTTTTAATATATATATTTTAACAATATTATATATATATTTTTTTTCTGGTTGCATAAGGGTGATTCTTCAGTAAATGTGCATTTCATGTCCCAGCCTAACGTCACTGTTCTGTTCCTACCAAAATGCAGTTTTATATGTACAATTTCATAACAAGATAACATGTGACGTCATTTACGCATGATGTATATGGGCAGTATTGGGCACTTAAAAGCATAATGACCAACATTAAATAGGTTTGCGACGGAACACGTGCTAAAATGCTGTCTCACAAGCACTATCTTGTGTTAAAGATGTTAAACAGTGGACGTGAAAACGTTGACTCTATCATCAGTTGTCACATCATAATAACATAATAACATGGCCAAACATAATATTAATGTGTTCGCGTGCATTATCTTACACAAAAATAAATAAAAGATTTTGAAATCGACAAACTGCCTGTCCTACTATTTTGTTTCGACTCCATTACAGACCGCATTTGTAAGATACCAACTCGAATCATTTGTTTTCAGGTAATCACCAGATGCCAGCATGTCTAGACATTAATGTTTTGTCTAGCAACAATGATTTAAGCGAACATTTCTCGCTTTTAAAATAGTTATTTGCCTCCTCTGTCCATACCCCCCCCCCGGATGTTACATCTTAACAGGCTCAGCTCCGGGAAAGGTGACAGTGCACATTAATCAGCATTTCAATATGTACCTTCAAGTGGAAATGTCAGCTCCGTTATGTTCTACTACACTACGTAACACTACAATTTCAATCCACCAATGTTTATAGTGTGTGTATGATGTAATTATGATGTAAATATCCTTTCCTTTTAAAGGGTAGGCATGCTCAGTTAGACAAAAGATGCATGAAGGTTATTCAGTTAGATGTGTGATATAGTGCAACAATAGTAAGAAACCTTTTGGCCAGGAAATGACTAAAATAAAACTACCACTTTGTGCATCACTGCATGAGCTAGGTTACCTCATTACGTTAATATTTATTTTGGGTAGATTAATTTCCCTTATGATCCATCACATCTAGTGTAGACTATCCTAGTAGTTTATACTAGGATAATTACTATAACATTTGTTCCATTCCACCGACGTCCTGAGTTTACCCAGGACGTCCATTTTACCCACCGACGTCCTGAGTTTACCCAGATATATGTTAAAGAATCTATTCAGGCTTATGAAATAAAACTTGAAAGGGAAGCAGATTGCGATGAAGCTGTTTGGTGTAAAATTGTTTCAGGAAATTCAAAATTAACTGATGGATTAGTTTACCGAAGTCCAAACATAAACGAAGAGGACAACACAAAAATAAAAAACGCCATAAAGGAAGTTAGTAAAGGGGATTGGATCATAATGGGAGATTTTAACCATGGACACATACAATGGAATTCTCTAGAGCACAGGGATTGAGGACCAACAATTTCTATTTTTAATCCAGGATAGCTTTCTTACTCAGCACGTGCTAGAACCAACCAGGGGAGAAAATGTATTAGATATAGTTTTGTCATCACAAAAAGAATTAGTGGACAATGTAAAAATATTTGAACCATTGGGTAACAGTGACCATAATCAAATACATTTTGACATCAATGTAAAATCAGAAAGTAAAAATAAGAAAGCGTACAAGAGAAACTTCCACAAAGGTAACTACAAAGATATGAGAAAATACTTAGCAAAGCTAGATTGGAATAACATGCTGATGAATAAGACCGCAACTGAATGTTGGAATATTCTAAAATATGAAATTGAGAGTATCATCGATAAATTTTTTCCCTTCCAAAAACAAGGAAAACGGTGTAGAAAGAAACACTTGTCAAAAGAGGCTATTAGAAAAATAGTGTTAAAACAAACTATGTGGAGGGTTTATAGGCGTACCAGAAAGGAAGAAGACTATGCAAATTACAAAGAGGCACTTAATGCAGCTACAACTGAAATCAGACAATCTAAAAGAAGCTATGAGCAAAAACTAGCATGTAACATAAAACATGACAGCAAGAGTTTTTATGCATATGTCAGGAGTAAACAAAACGTACAAGACAAGGTTGGACCTCTGGAAGACAGTGCTGGAAATATAGTATCACAGGGGTTTTTAATGACGGAAGACCTAAATGGTTACTTCAGTTCAGTGTTTACCAAAGAAGATATTAGTTCATTACCAGTTGTTGATGCTAAATTTCAGGAGGCTAAATCTGACTATTTAGGTCCGTTAGTTGTAACTCCAGAATTGGTAGCTAAGAAAATAAAGGCAATGAAGGATAACAAATCACCAGGAGTGGATGGGATTCCTCCAAAATTACTAATGGAAACAGTAGAACAAATCAGTATACCACTTGCAAGAGTATTCAACTTGTCATTAAAAGAGGGAGTTGTTCCGTTTGAATGGAAAGAAGCAAACATCATATCATTATTTAAAAAGTGTTCGAGAAATAAGTCAGAAAATTACAGACCAGTGAGTTTAACGTCAGTGATTTGTAAATTATTGGAAAGGTTAATTAAAGACCATATGGTGGACTTCCTCATTAAGCATAAATTATTAAATTCATCTCAACATGGATTCCTTAAAGCGAGGTCATGCTTAACAAATATGTTGTTTTTTGGAAGAAATCACTAAGTGGATAGATGTGGGATCGCCAGTAGATATTATCTACTTAGATTTTCAGAAAGCTTTTGACAAAGTGCCACATCAAAGATTACTACTTAAATTAAAAGCCCATGGTATCGGGGATAGCATAACTGACTGGATAGAACAATGGCTGACTGACAGAAGACAACGAGTTGTAGTAGATGGAGAAGTTTCAAATTGGAAATCGGTTTTGAGTGGGGTACCTCAAGGATCAGTATTAGGACCTATATTATTCTTAATATATATCAATGACTTGGAAGACAGTATAACAAGTAACGTACTGAAATTTGCGGATGACACAAAACTGTTTAGAAAGGTTAATACTGATGGTGATAAACAACATTTACAAAACGATCTAGACAGATTAGTGAAATGGTCTGAGAAATGGCAGATGCTGTTCAATTTTGGGAAATGTAAATGCCTACATACAGGACATGGGAACCTGAATGTAAACTATAAAATGGGAGATACTGTTCTGGGTACTACTGTAAAAGAAAAGGACTTATGAGTTACAATAAGCGCTGATATGAAAGTTTCAGAGCAGTGTGGTATTGCAGCTTCAAAGGGTAATCAAATTCTTGGATTGATTAGAAGAAACATAACATACAAGGGAAAAAAGTTAATTATACCTCTTTATAAAGCAATAGTTAGACCTCATTTAGAATACTGTATACAAGCTTGGACACCATATCGTAAGAAGGATATAGATACGCTTGAACGCATACAAAGGAGAGCAACTAAAATGATTCCAGAACTGAGAGACCTTAGTTATGAAGAACGCCTGAAAGAATGTGGTTTAACAACTCTAGAGACAAGGGGGTTAAGAGGAGATCAGATTGAAGTTTTTAAGATATTGAATGGGTATGAAAATATTGATAGAAATGTTTTTCTCACTCAAGAAGGATAGCAGAACTAGACGAGGTAAAATTAGTAAAGGATCAATGTAGATTGGACATCAGGAAGCACTCGTTCTCACAGAGGACAATAAATGAATGGAACAAATTGTCTACAGATTGTGTAACTGCTAGCAGCGTGAATATGTTTAAAAACAAGGTTGACACATATCTCAGGAGGGCGGGTTATAAGTAGATGAACATTGTTGGACTCTCGATAAGCCAATGGCTTCCTTGTCCACTTGCCATCTGGGCCTTTGGCTTGGATGGCAACTCTTGTTAAATCTTGTTAAAGGTTGGACCCCTGTACTCCCTTTCTTTGCTCATAACAAGATGCTGGTCCACGATATATGGCACTTTACAAAGTTTAGTAGTCATAAAAAATAAATACCTTCTTGAGTTTCTTGCATGGCTGTTGTCCATTGTCCTCAGACAGTTCATTGGGAGTACTTTGTGGTACTTTCACTTGGCTTGCACTTGAGATGAATTTTCTCACATTGGCTGCTGTCTCTGTGTCAATTCGACCGGCTTCACATAAGATGTCCAACAACTGACTGACACCACACAGACTGAAACATCAACATCACACTCAATAACATTACAAGTCAGTTAAAATAACAAACACAGTTTTCAATAGTACCTAGTACCCACCCGAAATGTCATGTTATAGACTCCGCATGTGTGTAAATGGAATGCATTGTGGGATTGATTGTTGATGGAAGTACAACTTGTACTCCAAATTAGAGAGTTGGAAAGAATCAGTTTCATCGAAGAATACATCGTGTCAACAATACCACTTACTGATATTAAACATAAATCACAATGCTAGCATTGGAAAGAAAAAATCAACTGATCTGACGTTTGAATAACTTCGAACGCGATTGAGCATGAATTGATATATGATTGTTTCATCGTACGGCAAATGATTCACACAAATTACATGTCGTACTTCCGTCGAAAAATTTATGCAATTTCATCTTTACATTAGTGTTTTATTATGCACCAGAGGCGCCACAGGTTATTATGCACCAGAGGCGCCACAGGTTATTATGCACCAGAGGCACCACAGGTTATTATGCACCAGAGGCGCCACAGGTTATTATGCACCAGAGGCGCCACAGGTTATTCTACGTAGCATCTATTGTGTGGCCACAATACTTGAAACAAGTCATTTGGTGTTTGATGAGAGCACAAACTTTGTTAGTTGACAACAGCACTTGTTGCATGTGTCGACACTAATGTTACCTATTGATGGGAGGTTGGGAGCTTATGCATAGTTTATCAGTAACCATTAAACAATTGATGAGCAACAATGACTGAGGACCAGCGAGGGAGGTAGATGAATCTTACGTGTACAGGTTGGGAGCTTATGCATAGTTTATCAGTAACCATTAAACAGTTGATGAGCAACAATGACTGAGGACCAGCGAGGGAGGTAGATAAGTCTTACCTGTACAGGTTGATGCCTTTAGCTTGCAGGTTTTGTATGCCTCCTTGCTCTCGGTCCAACAAGACTATGGCGTCCTTCACCACAAGTCCCTCCTTGGTCAGCGACTGCAAGGTATGAAGTCTGGGTAATAGGCTGACCGATAGATGGCCAGAAGGTGTCTTAGGCAGACAGAGATATTGCATTGCTGGCATAAAATAATGGCCCTACACAGATCACACCCACCATAAATGACCGACCCATCCTACCTGAACTGTCTCCAGCACGCTGGTGCCACTTGTGACAACGTCATCAATCACAAGACAAGTATCACCCTTCGCAAAGTGTCCCTCAATCATCTTTTTCGTCCCATAATCCTTCACTTCCTTCCGTCGAATAATCATGGGCACATTCTCCTTGACGGAGATGCACTGCAAGAATCAACGCAAAATCTGTTGTTGCTAATATTCATTCATTCATTTGCATCCTCTTGCGAGATAGTTAGCAGAATTGACTGAACCACGTCATGGCTTCTGTAGTGGCTCATGGGAGATTCCACAGCAGGTTGCACATTCAGCCCTTTTAGGATCTTTTACTTCCCCTGGCATAGACACCAGATAGAAGGGACCAACAGCTTTTACTGTCTCTGTTAGTTGTTTGATCCATCTTAATGTGAATGCATTCCTCATTAGCTTCACACTATCGTATGCATAGTTTCACCTGAGCATTCTTAGAGATTATCAAGCCTAACAGTCAGGTTCAAAATATATAGCCAATTGTTTGAGACAACCAAAAATTGCACCAGAAAGTACTTTCTGTTAGCTTGTCCAGAAGACACCAGAAAGTACTTTCTGTTAGCTTGTCCATAAGACACCAGAAAGTACTTTCTGTTAGCTTGTCCAGAAGACACCAGAAAGTACTTTCTGTTAGCTTGTCCAGAAGACACCAGAAAGTACTTTCTGTTAGCTTGTCCAGAAGACACCAGAAAGTACTTTCTGTTAGCTTGTCCAGAAGACACCAGAAAGTACTTTCTGTTAGCTTGTCCAGAAGACACCAGAAAGTACTTTCTGTTAGCTTGTCCAGAAGACACCAGAAAGTACTTTCTGTTAGCTTGTCCAGAAGACACCAGAAAGTACTTTCTGTTAGCTTGTCCAGAAGACACCAGAAAGTACTTTCTGTTAGCTTGTCCAGAAGACACCAGAAAGTACTTTCTGTTAGCTTGTCCAGAAGACAAGTTGTAATGGAGTAGCTGAATATTTCTGTTAATTTTGCACCTGATTTTGCATGATGGAATTATGACAAGTTATAAATATATGAATAATCCTGCCTGACCTAAATGTACTTACAGTGGCAATTGGGAGGGCTGTATATGGCACACCACATATCACATCAAAAGTTCCTGCTCTTTCAACAACCCGCCATAACTGGGCTGAAACTTCTCTCTGCAATACAAAATCTGTCTTACACATGTGTACCACTCATCGTTGGAACCTAAGTTATGATAATGGCATAGATGGATGGTTCAGCCCAGTCATTTTGGCCAACACAGACGGATGGTTCAGCCCACTTCATAGAAATATGCGTCTGTATTGAATTCACTTACGGTCATTTCGGCACACATTTATAACATTAATAACGTGGACCCGTGCCAAGGCCGTGGATGGTGAATGACAGCCAGATGCTTGGCGTGGACCCATGCCAGGCCCATGGATGGTGAATGACAGCCAGGTGAATGGCGTGGACCCATTCCAGGCCCATGGATGGTGAATGACAGCCAGGTGCTTGGGGTGGACCCATGCCAAGGCCCATGGATGGTGAATGACAGCCAGGTGCATGGCGTGGACCCATGCCAGGCCCATGGATGGTGAATGACAGCCAGGTGCTTGGGGTGGACCAATGCCAGGCCCATGGCCATGGATGGTGAATGACAGCCAGGTGCTTGGGGTGGACCCATGCCAGGCCCATGGCCATGGATGGTGAATGACAGCCAGGTGCTTGGGGTGGACCCATGCCAGGCCCATGGCCATGGATGGTGAATACAAACTACATATGGGTAGAGGAATGGCTTCTTGAAAAAACTTGGTTTTATATTGGTAAGTGTTAATGATTGAATGATAGTCCTTCCCAATGCTTAGAATTGGCGCTTTCCCAGCTCGATGAAACGGGACGATAATACAGTGTTGTAACGTGGTCGACGAGGCTAGGCAGCTTCCAGCTCCACTGTTTAGTTAATTTTTGGCTGTTTACATTAGAGAAAGGGCGTTTTTCATCCTAATCATATTATTGTACTAGCATACCAAGTATCACACTGTGATGTTTAGATGTAAATTCTATGCTGATGCGATATAAATCCAATCTTAAACTATACATCGACACATTTGAAATTTCCCGCCAAAATTTTCATTCTTCCGGTTAGGTGCACAATCTAAACAACACAGATATTTACGGCTAAAATTTAGTAATAACGTAGGTAAAGCTGCACTCCCAACCTGAGTCATCTATATACTAACAGGTAATTTCAACCAAGGCATCTTTTACCCAGAGTAGCCGAGACAGAATTACGTTTTCTTGTCGAGCACTGCACACAGTCACTAGTCACGCCTTGGAAGCCCCTGCACATACTCTTAGTACAACAGCACGCATATGGTGTTACATGGAACTTGATTTTTTTCTGGAATTACGGAAATGAGTGAAAATGATCAACACACAGGTCCAAAACAAGATACTGGCGAAAATGTAGCAATTTCTGGTGCTTCAATCACAAAACTAAAAAATAAGGGGACACAGAGAGGTAGCAAAAACTCTGAATCGGGAAGCGATGTTAGAGAAGCTTAGAAATGCGAAGACTGCGAGAAAATCTTTAAAAGTGAGAAAGACAGAAAGCTCAACTTTTCCTCTCCTCAAATTGCAGTTCTACACGCACACTGTCATCTTTTCTCTTTCTTCCAAATATTTTATTACTTTCTCTTACAGCACTTTAGCACATGTGCACACACACCGAATCTACAAGCCTTGAAGAGAGGGTTGACTCGTACCAGGTAGAAGATTATGCAATATCAATATGGTCCCCTTATAAACAGAAATACAAAGATGCCATCAAAAATGTGCAGAGACGCGCAACAAAGCAGCTTCCTGGTATGAAGAATATTCTTTACGAGGAAAGACTTCAGAGATTGAAACTTCCTACACTTGCATATACTATGTCTATGATATAGACGAACTCGTGGTGATGTGATCGAGGTATATAAAATGCTCCAAGGGAAATATGACAGTGATAATATAGTTACGATGGCTTTAAGACGGGTTTATAAGTTAACTAAGGCCGAGATCATCATGAATAACCCACTAATTAATAGAAGGCCGCCCACTAGGTGATGTTCAATAGACGGAACAGCCAAAACACGGCCGCCGATCGTCAATAAGTCATCGTTCCGGAAGCCCAAAACATATCTTAATGTACGTCTAATTATTTTCCACTTGGTGGAAAGTTGCATTATTACGTTATCTAACTACACATTCCAGTGAAATCATTATATAGATCATGCAATCCACGCTATTAGCAATTCAATCTCGTTCCGGGCTCATTTCGGCCTCGTTCCGGCTAATACAGGCCCCTCGATAATATAGTTACGATGGCTTTACCATTAAATCCGGATATGACACAATAACGCGCAGATCAAAATAGAACGGTGACTCTATGCCACTTTTAAGTTTGAAGGATCCAAATTTCACAGCTTTGTGTTCGTGTAGTTTTATCATCAAATTGCCAAGACCGGAATCTAAGTCTCCGGATGATCCCGCCATTTTGCTTGTTCGAAGTGTCTAGGCGCTTCACAGTGATCTCGGCCTTTCGGGATCTCGGCCTGAGTGATTTCGGCCTGTTTTGGTGAACTCGGCCAGTGACCTCGGCCTGTGCGGCAGTGAATTCGGCCTGTACAGCAGTGATCTCGGCCTGTATAGCCAGTGATCTCGGCCTGTTTGAGGGCGTGATGTTGGTCAGAAATAAGTGTCCGACAGTGAACTTGGCCTGTGCGGCAGTGATCTCGGCCTGTAATTTTCTATAAAAACGGACGTTAGCTAAAATGTCTTCTTGTCTAGTCAGTGATCTCGGCCTGTTTGAGGGAGTGATGTTGGCCAGAAATAAGTGTTTGTTAAATATAACTTTGTATTATGTATTGTGATAATTGCTATATAATCGACTCAATAATGTTCACTATTGCATGGTGCATGGTCGGACTGACTTATATGACAGCGATCTCGGCCTGTTTCTATAACGGACCTTTTTATTATAGTCCGACATATTTAAATAAAAAACTATAAATTATCATCGGCAAATTCTGCGTGCTAAATATAGCCATTTTAATTCATCAGTTATTAATAACATTTCATTAGTATGTACAGTCCAATGCCGTAATGTGTACTGATATCATAGTATATATATTATTTAAAGACAGTTGTTGGTTATAATGTAGATATATATTTATTTTCGCTATTCGCGTGGGACAACGTTCCGACTCGGAATCGTGGCTAGTTTTCAGAAGAAGACAAAAGGCATAATGTAGAAAGTTTCTATTTTTATTTATAATTCCCTCAAAATCAATACATAAATGTCGTGATGTAACCTATGCAATTCTAAATCTAATAAACAAAATAACAGCAAAGATGGGGGAAACCAAGAAAGAATTAGAAATTATATAAAATTAAATTGCTATTATAACCATGTACCACACAGTGCAATTAAATGGTAATCACAATATAAAATCCTTAATACAATCTAAAATATGAATATATATATATATATATATATATATATATATATATATATATATATATATATATATATATATATATATATATATAGTATTGGTAAAATAAAACGTTGTATTATGTATTGTGATAACTGCTATATAATCGACTCAATAATGTTCAATATTGGATGTAATGACTTATTTTTGACCGCGATCTTGGCCTGTTTTTATAACGGGCCTTTTTATTATACTTATGTCTGACATATTTAAATTATCATCGGCAAATTCTGCGCGTTAAATATAGCCATTTTAATTCATCAGTTATAAGTAACATTTTATTAGTAAGTACAGTCCACTGCCATCATGTGCACTGATAGTATATAATAATAATAATACTATTTTTCTATAGCGCTAATTCCCGCATGGCGGATCGATGCGCTGTACAAGAAATATAATAAATGTATATTAATAAATATAAATAGATAAACTGTAACTTATTAAAAATATCTATATATCTATATATGAACACTGGTTTTAAGACGTACAATACTAAAAAGAGGAATGTAAATTATATAAATTTATATAAATAAAATTAAACTTTGGTTTTAAGACGTACAATGCTAAACCTTTGTACGTAAATTATATAAATTAATTTTAAACAAATTAAACACTGGTTTAAAGACGTACAGTACTATGTAAATTATGTAAACTAATATAAAAATAAATAAATAAATACTGTACCAAAAATGTGTATGTAAATTATATAAACTAAACTAATACTGTACTAACAATTTTTTATGTAAACTATATAAATTAATATAAAAACTAAACACTAATTTAAATGTATATAACACTAAAAAGAAATTATATAGCAATGTCCATCATTTCAAAACAATTTGAATTAATTAAAATGTCTAATAAAAAGATATGTCTTTAAACACTTTCTAAACATAGAAAGTGTCCCCGATGCACGAATGTTCACAGGTAATTCATTCCATAGTCGTGGTGCTGCTGCGCCAAATGCCAAATTGCCAATACACTTCTTTGTTATGCCTTGGTGCAGTGTTGGCGCATAGTTCTGGCGTAGGCGTCATTCACGTTTTCGTGGTTGAACAAGTTCTGCAAGATAAGACGGCGCCAAACCATTGATGCATTTATAAGTCATTACCAACATCTTGAAGGCGATTCGGCTCTCAACCGGCAGCCAATGCAGCTCCTTCAACACTGGTGTGATGTGGTCGTGTTTACTGGTGCGTGTTATTAGCCTGGCTGCATTGTTCTGGACACGCTGCAACCGGGCTGTCTGTGATAACGGTATGTTATGCAAGAGGGAGTTACAGTAGTCCAGGCGAGAGGTGACGAGTGCGTTGACAGCACTTTTCGCGGCTTCAGTTGTTAAATAGTGCCGTATTGATGACAGTCTGTACATATGGTAGTTACATGCGGCACACACAGCAGTCACATGATCTGTCATCGTCAGATGTTGATCCATGTGAACTCCCAAATTCCTTATGCGATCTGATGGTGAAACCGTATCGTCTCCGATTGTCAAGGAGCAACCTCCTTACATCCTGAGATGATGTTTTGATGTAAAGATCATCATGTTTTTTTTCTCGTCGTTTAGTTTCAGCATGCGCAGCGCCATCCATCGTCTGGCTTCCCCAATACAGTTTGTGAGTCGCCTCGCAGTTTTCACTTGGTCGCCTGATGTAGCGGGATTGTACAACGCATATAGTTGAATGTCGTCGGCATACTTATGGTATTTTATGCCATGTCTTTTGAATATCCGCTGCAATGGGGTGGTGTATAGAGTGAACATAACTGGCCCAAGGACCGAGCCCTGTGGCACACCACTCTGTAGCGGAATAGTCGCGGATATTTTTGAGTCTATCTTGACACAGTGGGTGCGGTCTTCCAAGTACGTCCGGAACCATGATAACGCTATTCCACACATACCGTATTCGTCGTGCAATAGTGTCAGCAAATGTTCATGGTCAGTCGTGTCAAATGCACTTGATAAGTCCAGCATGACAAACAGCATTGCACGATTCTTGTCGAGAACACTAGCAATGTCATGCTGAACACGCAGTAGAGCTGTTTCTGTACTGTGAAGCATCTTATATGCCGATTGGTGTTCTTCATGCAGCCCATTCAAGGTGAGATGATCAAGCAAACGACGAACTGCAACTTACTCCAAGACTTTGCCGACGAATGCTATATTTGACACTGGTCTGTAGTTCTTTAACATGTCTTTGTCGAGAGTGTCGGATTTCAGAAGTGGTTTTATTATTGCTGTTCTCAATGTGATCGGAAAGAGTCCTTGCTTAAAGCTGCTATTCACTATTGCCACCAGGTAAGGAATGTGCACACCAACTGTTTTCTTCAACAGATCAGTGGGGCAAGAGTCCAGACTGCATGTCTTTGATGGGCATAGGCTGATGATGTTCTTCATTTCCTCTTCACTAGTAGGTAGCAGTCGATTGAGTTCGTTCGACAAACGTTGGCTTTGGCTGCCAGAGTCGATAGCACAACAAGAATACTCTTCGTCATTGGTCAGCTTTGTGTGTATCTGCATTCTAATTCCTTGTGTTTTCTCTGCAAAGTAGGTTGCGAAGTCATTGCACAGTGTTACTGGATTGTGGAAGAATTATTCCCGGTGGCTTTAGTAGAGTGTTAACCACACGAAAGCATGTTCGCTGGTCAAGTGATGACAACACTGACTCGTAGTGAGCACGCTTCGCTCGCTTGATCATGTTGTTGACCGCTGTTCGATGCTCAACAAAAATCTGGCGATGCACCTCGAGTTTCGTTGTTCTCCATCTCTTCTCGTTTGCACGTCTTAATGCCCTGGCTTGATGGATGTCGTCATTGTACCACGGTTCCTTGCGTCGGCAAGCTTTCATTTTCACAGTAACTAAGGCATGCAAGTCAATAGTGGATAAGACCGCATGCTCGTACTGGCCGACCATGGTATTCACATCTAGAGTAGTATCTATTAATGCAAGACGCGAAGAAAGGTCAGTTTCGAGGCGAACCAGATCAAGTCCGCGAAAATCACGCAGCTGTTTCACGGCACGAGCAGACACTGAGCTAGCAGACGACAGACGGAAAACGACACTGTAGTGATCTGATATGCTGCTGGGGTACGCTGTAGTTGACGACACGATTGAACTGGATGAGCGTGTTATCACCAAGTCTAGCATGTGTCCTTTCATATATGTGGGTTCTGTGACATGTTGTTTTAAGTTGTTTTCTGCTAAAATGTCATTCAATAACTTTACACCAGGCGCACTATTAAGTTCACGGTGAAGATTGAAGTCACCGACAATGAGGATGTCTTGCCGTGTAACAACTATTTCGTTTACGTACGTTGCGAATTCGTCAAGGAACGACTGTACGGAGGTGGTAGGTGGTCGGTAAATAATGACAACACGCACAGGTCTCGACGTTTGTGCTGAGTTAACGTCTAAATGTTCAAATGTGTCATATCGTTTGGTTGTAGTCTTGCGGAATTTATATGCCGGCTTATATAACAATCCGACACCGCCTCCACGCTTCGACGAACGGCACTCGCCAATGAAGCTGTAACCTGGCGGGGTAAACTCGTTGAGAACGGCACTCTAGTTTGGCTTGCACCATGTTTCGGTCAGAAACATTAAATCGGCTTTTTAATCAATCATGTGTTCTTTAACTGTTTTATTACAGACAGATCGGGTGTTGAGGAGCACACACGTCACAGCACTGGTAAGAGATCGATCAGAGCAGCTTCGCGCAGTGGTAGACCCATTACGCGATTTCGTTTAATAACAGAGTTCCTCGTCGTTTTCACAATAGGTGGAATTGGTTCTGGCGCTCGCCGACGACACTGACCGCCAGTGGTCCCTCTGTGTGTTGGTGTTGCGTAACAAATGCCCAGTTGCTTCAGGTCATAGTAGTCTGCGCTGGAGACACGCATGAGCGATTTCGTGGAACGCTGACACAGTTGGCGTAGTCGGTGGCTTGTGTACACGATCACCATGGCGACGATTCTAGTTCATTGACGATAGGGCGGCAAATATAAAACTGGTGTCACATAAAATACTAAAATCCAGGCAACCAGACACCTCCAAGTTGTAACATCATAATCCACATACCTTCACTGTCACACACAATGTAAAATTAAAGTAGCGAACAGCGTATAAACGTACGGTAATATCAATAATAGAGTCAGACAATTACCCCGTGTGGCAGCCCAAGCGCGCACGAATACACTCTTATAGTATAGTATATATATATATATATATATATATATATATATATATATATATATATATATATATATATATATATATATATATATATATATATATATATATATATATATAATTTTTGACTTTATAAATATATAAACTTTCTACATTATGCGTTTTGTCTTGCCACGCCTCAGAGTCGGAACGTTGTCCCACACGAATAATATATCTACATTAACCAACAATTGTCTATAAATTATCGCTTTATTCAGAGATCTCATGTCAACACATGGGGAACTCGTTGGCATTATGCGGTTTAGGAACGACCACGATTGGTGAGACCCATGGGGTCGGACCATGAAAGACAACATGAAAAGATCAGCTCAATGAAACAATGCACGAGTAGAAAGCCAATTACTATAGCCTGCCTGTACACATTCTTAACGCACACAAATCAAAGAAAGACAACATGAAAATATCTGCTCAAGGAAACAATGCACGAGTAGAAAGCCAATTACTACAGCCTGCCTCTACACATTCTTAACGCACACAAATCAAAGAAACACAACATGAAAAGATCTGCTCATGGAAATAATGCACGAGTAGAAAGCCAATTACTACAGCCTGCCTCTACACATTCTTAACACACATAAATCAAAGAAAGACAACATGAAAAGATCAGCTCAATAAAACAAAGCAATATATTATATTTGTGACGTCATTGTGACACCTATATCGGCTAAGAATAAAATCACGACTGATCGTCAAAAACATATTCTTACCAATCGTAGCCCATTCTGACCAATCATCTGTACATCGGCCTGCGCGAACTGGGCCCACGCAATTAGTAGGGCTTAACTTAAGCTTTTGTAGGCCTACTCGTCGACAACACCAAAAGGAGGCCATGTTCAGACAAACAACACGAACAGATCTGCTCATTGCAACAATGCAAGAGTACAAAGCCAATTAATACAGCCTGCTCCTACACATTCTTAACTCACACAAATCAAAGATAGACAACATGAAAAGATCAGCTCAATAAAACAGAGCAACGACAGAAAGCCAACTATACAACAGCCTACCTCTATACATTCTTAACGCACACAAATCAAAGATAGACAAAATGAAAAGATCAGCTCAATAAAACAAAGCAAGAGTAGGAAGCACAATTACTATGACCATCACTTTTTTAAAGTACAAATAATATTTAAAAACTGATTACTGCATGGTAAATATTAACGGGATATTATGTTTGTGACGTCATTGCGCCTATACACCTATATCGACTAAGAATAAGATCAAGACCGATCGTCAAAAAAACATCTTTATTGCATTGAACATTGTTTACCGTAACAATAAATATACATGATACAGCTTCTTGTATTGATAAATATGGCCTACATTACTATAACAAGGCCGGTAATAAAAGACAGGCCGAGATCACTGCTGTACAGGCCGAATTCACTGCCGCACAGGCCGAGGTCACTGGCCGAGTTCACCAAAACAGGCCGAGATCACTCAGGCCGAGATCCCGAAAGGCCGAGATCACCGGCAACGCTCTAGGCGTACGTGAGCCGTATCTTTAGCATGGGGATCTAAACGTACGTGAGGCTGCGCGCGCATCAGTTTTCGTTTTTCATTTCCTGCTCTAAATCTACGCGCGCATTAATCGTCCCGTTCGAAAATTAATGGCGTTTGATCAAGCAATACAAGTTTGCGCGATTTTTTCTAGTTTATCTAATTTAGAAACGGCAATTAGTCATTACAAACAATCGAAATTTGTCAACTTGTACAAGCGCAGCTCGGGATCGATAGAGTCACACAAGAAGCGCTGTCCTAATGTTGCAGAAACGGCAAATAAAGATCTTGTTTTTGCCGAGATCAACTACTGACAGTAGCCAGTACTGTTGACGTGTTGTATACTGGGCGATATAGTTTTCGACCTACTTAATAGAATACGCCGTTTAAAAAAAAATCTGAAGAAACATTTTGTGTAAGAGATCGATATACCAAATCAGCAAAACCTACTTCATTTATTCAATGCAAACAAATTATTAAAACAGTTGTTTTGAGTCAAAAACTTACGAATATTGAACGTCTGAACCATGTCGCGCGAGTCGAGGAAACCGGAGGAATTCGACCTATATTTATGGCAAGCCGTACAGACAATCGTTTTTAATTTTACCACTTTGTTCCAATTATGTCAACTTTTATAAAAACCAGGCTTGACATGGCGCTTTATAAAACACATACACATATATTTGTATTGAATATATAACGTTAATGTAGTAAATTTGTTCTCGTATATTTAACACATTTTAATTATTCCTACTTTTATGACAAGACTAGCTTGCCATACATCTACCACAAAAAGGGCTATTATTGTCACGTGGCCAAGAACGAGACACGCATCAGCAGACGCTCAATAATAATGTCTGGTAAGCATGCAAAGTCGGTTTATACCAAGGTATGTATATCATAAACATGTTCCATGTTATATTATATATCAAAATATATTTTGCTCAGATAAGACTCTGTATCGTTATTGTCGTAAACAGACGCTGTGACGTCTCTAACGCGATATCAAGCGAGATTTCAATGGGTCGAAAACTGGCGAGGGTCGAAAACTGTATCGGTAACTAATATACGCGGTGGAAAAACATTCAAATCGAACAGCAAAAGGCAGTGACAGGCTCATCAGTAAGTATTCTTTAGGCATGGATTCTTTGTTTATTTTTTTTAACATTCATTGCATAACAACGTCAACGTTTGGTAACAACCCGATTAAAAAAAATCTTAATTTACATCGCATTGGGCTGGCAATTGCTGCATTATCGTTCAAGTTACAGTTATTCGTTCGTTCTACTTTGATGTTGGTTATCCTCCCAGACAGTTATGCATTTGTGCTTATTTGTATTTTATGTATCGGTTTATTTGAATCATGTGTGTTGTTAATCTAGCTACCTAGACCTAGTTGTTGCTATTTTACAAGTATCACTATATAAAAAATTGTATATTACACAAAAAATCAAAATTGTCTTATAATAATTTAAACACTTCTATCTGATAGAGTATGTTATGCCATTTATCACCCTTTTTAAATTTTTTCAATATCTTTATTATTTGCGAAGTTATTCCACTTTTTGGCTTAAAAAAAGGGTCTATTTTGTACATTGGAATCGAGTCCATTTCTTGTGACCATTATGTTTGGTGGCTGAGCTACCATTGAATGCAGGGGATCATGGCATTGTGTGAACTAATGTGGCATTATGTGAACTAATGAAGATATTGAGGTGTAATAAAAAGACCCTAAGATGTTTACCTAACAATGTGTGACCTTGACATGACCTTGCAATGACCTACTTATATTGACCTTGACCTACAATGACCTATTTATGCTTAAAATTGCCTAATTATTAATATAGTAATTATGCATGACATGTGGGATCAGGGAGGGGTGTAAGGGAGAATTAACGTACATGTACACGTGGACCTTAATACAAATTAATGACCTAATTGATTACATCGTGACCTTTGACCTAATTACGTGTCTTAATGGCCTATTCATTTTTAATTAAGTCTGGAATGGGATCCTATAAAGTCAATGGAGGCTGTAATTGTTGAATATAATATTGACCTTAGTGACCTGATTATTTAACTTCTTTGACCGATTTGTTGGTAAATTACATATTTCAGCCATAACGGATTTTGCATGACAGTGGTGTTCGAAAATGTACTAAGGGAAATGGTGTATATAATTACCTTTACTACAATATATGTTGATGACAATTGATTATAATGTGACATTTGCATAATTACAGGTATTAGTGGCCTAACTATGTATAATTAAGTTTAACAATATATTCATGCTTGGTGAAATAATCGCTTGGGGAAAAAACACAATGTCATTGCATCAATGTCATTGCATAAATATAACACAATTTATTATATATTGTGATAGCTTTGTCATCTCCAGCTCAGCTTGGCACATCAATATTCACTGTTTCATGAAATAATATCCTGCACTTTAACATGAAGTAATGTTTATATATTGTTCACAGTAGGCTGATAGGGAGACATGGAAAAGGACAATACCCAAAACAATGCAGCAGTACAAGAAGTAGTCAGCTTCAACCCGTTATAAAAGGAACTATGAGGCGAACCACAGAGTACACTCCTGGCTCAGTACAGCAAATATTCACAGTTCACTGTTTCATAAGTCCATGCCAGTGCATGTGTCAATGTTTGCAGGGCATTGCAGACTCAGTGCATGAATGTTCATATGTCAATGTCTCATAAATTAATGTCACGAAGCAATATATTAAAGTGGTTCACATGATACTGTCGGTTGAGTGTACACATCTTCAGAGATCAGTTTCGTAAATCCATGCATGTTTCATGTGTCAATGTTCACTGGACACTGTAGGCTCGGTGTACATGTATTCAACATTTTCACATAGTCTTTGTCTGTCTTTTGATGTGTGTGTGTGTGTGTGTGTGTGTGTGTGTGTGTGTGTGTGTGTGTGTGTGTGTGTGTGTGTGTGTGTGTGTGTGTGTGTGTGTGTGTGTGTGTGTGTGTGTGTGTGTGTGTGTGTGTGTGTGTGTGTGTGTGTGTGTGTGTGTGTGTGTGTGTGTGTGTGTGTGTGTGTGTGTGTGTGTGTGTGTGTGTGTGTGTGTGTGTGTGTGTGTGTGTGTGTGTGTGTGTGTGTGTGTGTGTGTGTGTGTGTGTGTGTGTGTGTGTGTGTGTGTGTGTGTGTGTGTGTGTGTGTGTGTGTGTGTGTGTGTGTGTGTGTGTGTGTGTGTGTGTGTGTGTGTGTGTGTGTGTGTGTGTGTGTGTGTGTGTGTGTGTGTGTGTGTGTGTGTGTGTGTGTGTGTGTGTGTGTGTGTGTGTGTGTGTGTGTGTGTGTGTGTGTGTGTGTGTGTGTGTGTGTGTGTGTGTGTGTGTGTGTGTGTGTGTGTGTGTGTGTGTGTGTGTGTGTGTGTGTGTGTGTGTGTGTGTGTGTGTGTGTGTGTGTGTGTGTGTGTGTGTGTGTGTGTGTGTGTGTGTGTGTGTGTGTGTGTGTGTGTGTGTGTGTGTGTGTGTGTGTGTGTGTGTGTGTGTGTGTGTGTGTGTGTGTGTGTGTGTGTGTGTGTGTGTGTGTGTGTGTGTGTGTGTGTGTGTGTGTGTGTGTGTGTGTGTGTGTGTGTGTGTGTGTGTGTGTGTGTGTGTGTGTGTGTGTGTGTGTGTGTGTGTGTGTGTGTGTGTGTGTGTGTTATCCTTTTAATCTTCAAATGTATTGTGGAATCCTAGAAAATAAAATAAAGAATATTATATTACACACACATATAATATACATATACATACACATACATACATACATACACATGTTGTGCATTAAAAGTACGCGTAGAAAGAATAAAAAATATATAATATATGCACGTCGTACATCAAGTAATTGCTTAACAAAACTCTCATTTTCTTAATTTATTTCTGTTTTAAATGTAATATAAAGGAAGGAAACCAAAAATAATAGACATCTTATTGATTGTATACATTCAAAATTATCAGCACATAATTGTAAAAGTGCAGATGGCGTGGATTTAAATGCTGAAATATCACGACGTCAGACCGTAAAAACTGTGCCAAGTCACGCACAAACCGGAAGTTAGGAATACAGCATTTAAATTGTGAAAATATAACATTTTAACAAGAGCAATCTTAATGATTATTAATGCCATGCAACATTGATATATCTATAATTACTTGTTCCCACTAAATCTAGCCGCAGTTGGTTGCAAACACTTCGATTGCGTGGACTTTGAATCGCGGAAAATGACTTCGCCGCGGAGCGATGTCAACAACGCAAACGCACTTTTAAACGCTACAGCGCGCGCATAGCTAATTTTCCGAACGACGCTGTACTCGGGCGAACAAACTCACATTCATAATACGCACATCATTATAAAGCTGAAATATTGCAGATTTCATTTATCGACATGCTAAAGTTGTTCGATGATTATTTACCATTATTTTTAACTACTATTCACAAGGGAAAAGTTAACACGAGCTTACCTCGGTCAAAGTCAATCCAGGAACGCCCGCGAAAATTCCACATGCTTCGTCAGTCTTCCATTGGTTGATATATGTATCAGTTAAGGTCACACGATCATTTGCATAATGTTATGATGCAAATCTGCATGACCATCAAAACCAGGCGGAGGCTAAGATGGCGGTCACATATTCTGGGTCAATTTCTACGTCCGAATTTTCCGCAGCGCACCTAGCGGATTGTAATAACGGGGGTTAGTGAATCCTGCCTTATATTGGCAACTATTGCTGGGCTACGTGGTTAATGACAATGTAACTTCGGAATCGAATGCCAATCTAAATTCACGTATGTCAGAGCTCGTTAGATAGCGCCAGTGGTTACTGTTGATATCAAAGCAGTCCTGCAACAAATACTGTTTAGTGCATGGTCATTGATATGCCTTAATGTTTATATATGCACGATCTATGGCTGGTTTGTATAGCACATCGTAAACATTATTTTTGTTTTCAGTACTACCCAACAACAGTGTCCTGTTGGTCTGTGGATACGGCTGTCACAAGATGCCACGAAGCTTGTTGTTTTGGTTTAAACGAGGAACACAACCACAAGGGAAGCACCCCTTCATGGGGTTGGTAAGGTCACACAGAATGTGGTGTGGAAATGTAAGGTACGTGACGGGGATGTTGATGGTGGTTTGTCAGTAGGGTGTGATGCTTGCCTTGATTGGTTTCATGGCAGATGTGTGGGCATCATTACAACACCTAAGAACAACCTGGTTATGTAATGGGTGTCATACATCTCTGTGATAATATCAGTGTGTTGTCAAAGAACAAGCACATACACCAAGGAAACTGGCTCTGGTATATTGGCATGACATGGAAGGTTTCCACATACCTAACAAATCAACACGCACACACACGCACACGCACACGCACACGCACACGCACACGCACCATGACTGGTCAAATATCAAATACAAGTAACCCTGGCATTTGAAGGTTTCAACCATGCTGCATCTCACTCTGATAAATAGTTCCATCAATTATCTACACACGGTGTCTTTTTTCTGTCTGACTATCGCCTTTCCATATTACTGCCAGGTGTTTGCACTTTATGTTAATAGGTTGACATGTGTTCGGTGAACTGCAGCGCATCAGCCAGACAGCTCAAGTGACATATCAACACTTCAGTGTCTGCCATATATGTTCACGTGCTGTGCATGCATGGTAACATCTAAGCACACAGGTATATTATACATGTGTGCTTAGATGTTACCATGCATGTACAGCACGTGAACACAATGCATGCACATGCATATACACACCATACACATTAGTTAGTATATTAGTACATTATAGTAATAGATGCCATATTGAGAATATTTTAATTAGTGCAGCATGTACATGTTTACATTAGTGTGTTCTATGTAGAAATGTTTTACATTAGTGTATTCTGTGTTTTACATGTTCACTGTTGAAATGTTTTACATTAGGGTCATTCGTGTTTTCGCATGTAGAAAATATGTCATTGGAGAATTAATTTAGTATGATGGGTCAGGATTTCAGTTATTGGTATAGTAAGGTATTTAGACACATATTTTGGTATATTCCATGTGCATGAGTTCTGTTTTAGCATGTAGAAAATATGTTGACTTATAATTAATTTAGTATGATGTGCCAGGATTTCCGTTATTAGTAGAGCAAGATATTTAGAAACGTCTTTTATAAAGTATGTTCCATGCGCACCATATAATCTAAACGTTTAACATGAATGTATACAATTACCAACATATTAGCATGTATATTGCATCAGAGGATGATGGATTGAGTCCATTTTTTATTAAACCGCCTTATTAGTCAACCCTAATATGTTCTAGTGTAACCGGGTTTCAATTGTGTATTATGTATTCAAGGCATCCATCCATCTAAATTGTATTTATGCTTGGTTAATAAAACTATCTTGGTTGTTCACTACAATGTTGCTTTGTGTTCATTCAAACACACACACATATATCGGTAGATACATATAAAATGTCTATATATATAATCACTTTCAGTATTATTTATTGCTCCCTACAATGTAACATGCACACACAGTTTTATAGCTCAAAAATGCAAGAGCAAAGAGTGCCTGTTGTACTTCTAGAAGTTTGCTAAAAATACGGCTCACATACGTTTAGAACTGAGTGCTAAACATACGGCTCACGTATGAAACAACGAAAGCAGTGACTAAAAATATGGCTAAAAATGCTCTCACGCACGCACGCACGCACGCACGCACGCACGCACGCACGCACGCACGCACGCACGCACGCACGCACGCACGCACGCACGCACGCACGCACGCACGCACGCACGCACGCACGCACGCACGCACGCACGCACGCACGCACACACACACACACACACACACACACACACACACACATTACATATATTACATATACTAGTAAATTCATAAAATGTCTACATAAAAAGTCGGTATTAAGTATCGAAGCCATTAAGTACTGCTCCCTCCAATGTACACATCTTTAATTATAGCTCACAAAAAATGCAAGACCAAAGTGCCTGCCTGCTGGACTTATAGAAAAATTTGCTAAAAATACGGCTCACGTATGTTTAGAACTGAATGCTAAACGTACGGCTCGCGTATGAAACAACGAAAGCAGTGACTAAACATACGGCTCACGTACGTTTAGAACCGAGTGCTAAAGATACGGCTCACGTATGAAATTACGCGCATGCGCTCAATGACTGCCGTACTTCTAGAATTTAGGCTAAAAATACGGCTCACGTAACCGGAAATCCAAAGGTATGCGCATGCGCAGAATGACTGCCGTACTTTTAGACTCGAGGTCTAAAGATACGGCTCACGTACGTGTAGCCAAGGCCTTGCTTGTTCGTCTCGATTAGCCAAAACTCCGCGAGGTAGCGCCACTACCCGTTGAAAGATCATTGCGCCACCTGACGGGTGGATAACGCGTGTGATTGATAAACGTGGAATCTAGAGATGTCAACAAAAATTCGTAGTCGCCAACCGGCGAAAAAGAGACATCAGCGTGAACCTGAGTACGTAGTCGTGGACCCTAGTACAACAACTGCGTATCTTACTTTCTGCTTGGCCTGTTGTAAAGAATAAAGTAATAATAAATAAATATGTGTATACAAAAAGTACCACGAACGTCGAAAGACGTTATTAGTATATTATTATGGAGCTCATCACATTTTTGTATTCGAAAATAACTGCATTAATTATTTATCATTATGTTCAGTCAATAACCAATGTCAATGATCCATTCAACACAAATCTGTCAAACCAGTACTTAGAAATAGAAAATCTGGACTAAGCACTGTGAAAACATCAAACGAATAGGCCTAGGCCCTAGCTAATAAGACTAGCGGCCAGCCTAGCTCGAATGAAGTGTTGGTCTAGATTAGTTCCCTGGGCCTGGAAATGGGCTATAATTAAGCAATACCACATAGCAGGTACAGTATTATAAATTGCATAATAAATATCAAGTGTACATTTAGAAGACAGAACAACACTTGTTTTCTTTCATTTGATCACTCATGATTAGGAAACTGATTTGTGAGATGTTTTATTTCTTGTTTCCTTCTTCTCCATCCTTTTAATCTTTTCCTTGGTATAACGGTCACCCAGCAAAATATGACAAACGTTAACCACTAATTAGTGGGTGGCGGTATATGAGCCAGTCCGCCCCCTGTCCCAAACCCTCATTCAGGGTATGATGAGGTATATCAAGTGTAACATTATCATATTATGTAGATGTACATAAATTATAAAGATTTTAGGCTGTGGCTAAGGTTTGACACACTTTTGAACACAGAGATGCTGAAGACAAGCCTGTTGTAAGCATGCCATGGGCTCCGACTACCTCCACAGCATTGAAGGCCCTGCTCTCGGCCCGGCTCTGTGCTGCCATCTGGAGCAATATCTCAGACTGTGATGAGACTTACAACTACTGGGAACCTGTAAGTAGCTATATAATGTAATGATTATAAATATTCATGTAATACTTTGTAAAGGCATTTTAATATACTTTCAATTTTTATTGCACTACGGCTTCCAACATACAAACATCAGGGAAGCAGTTGAGATAATGCTGCAACAGTTCTTCTTTAATAAAGTATACTTTTAGTTGTATCATAGTGTATTAATGTGTAGCTTCCTACTCGTAATAGGTTCATGTCAAATCAATCAATGGTAAAAAAGTTGATGTATCAGAATTTATTTAAATTTTAACCAATGATAAAGTAGCTGCACCTGAATACTTCAGCCAAAAAATATTTATATTTAAAATAATTTTTGTGACCTTAGGTTAATATGCGTTTCTGCACATAAATTACTGGCATCAGCGTCATAATTTTGGCAAAGTTTGAGGTTCACTAATGAGTAGATGAGAGCGTGAATGTTTATTCTGACCCATAAGTACAATACCCACTTTGATTTAATTAATACATAAGATGGGTGTCCATATGGAGCCTGTGAAAGTTTGTAAAATCACAGTTGCTGTTCTGCAAGGTACCCTGTTTAAGGCCTACAAAATAGCAGTTATTGGTTGAAAGATTGATGATAGATTGAATGAGATGGTCATATTCTGCTCTAGACATGTACTATGTACAGTACATCATGAATGAGTTGTCAGGTGAATGTTTTGGCAGATGCATCACCTGATGCACGGCTATGGCTACCAGACGTGGGAGTATTCTCCTGCGTACGCCATCAGATCATACGCCTACCTATGGCTCTACATCCTTCCAATGCAACTCTACACAAACTTCACACAAGTGAACAGGGTACGTAAATGTTCCATGTCCATTGGCAAATTTGAGTGATGTGTTTCTTGTTTGTGGTTAAAGGTCCCTCTTCAGTTCAGTTATTTGCAGTTAAAGGTCCTTGCCTAATTCAGTTGTTTGTGGTTAAAGATCCTTGTTCAATTAAGTTGTTTGTGGTTAAAGATTCTTGCTCAATTCAATTGTTTGCAGTTAAAGATCCTTGCTCAATTCAATTGTTTGTGGTTAAAGATCCTTGCTCAATTCAATTGTTTGTGATTAAAGGTCCCTCCTCAATTAAATTTTATTCACTCATTTCATGAAAAATCAAATACACCTAGTATCCACTACAACATGCTAGCTCTAGTATCCACTACGACATGCTGGCTCTAGTATCTACTACGACATGCTAGCTCTAGTATCCACTACGACGTGCTGGCTCTAGTATCCACTACGACATGCTGGCTCTAGTATCTACTACGACATGCTAGCTCTAGTATCCATTACGACGTGCTGGCTCTAGTATCCACTATGACATGCTGGTTCTAGTATCTACTACGACATGCTAGCTCTAGTATCCACTACGACGTGCTGGCTCTAGTATCTACTATGACATGCTAGCTCTAGTATCCACTATAACATGCTGGCTCTAGTATCCACTATGACATGCTGGCTCTAGTATCTACTATGACATGCTAGCTCTAGTATCCACTACGACGTGCTGGCTCTAGTATCCACTACGACATGCTAGCTCTAGTATCCACTACAACATGCTAGCTCTAGTATCCACTATGACATGCTGGCTCTAGTATCCACTATGACATGCTGGCTCTAGTATCCACTACGACATGCTGGCTCTAGTATCCACTATGACATGCTGGCTCTAGTATCCACTACGACCTGCTAGCTCTAGTATCTACTAAGACATGCTGGCTCTAGTATCCACTACGACATGCTAGCTCTAGTATCCACTATGACATGCTGGCTCTAGTATCCATTATGACATGCTGGCTCTAGTATCCACTACGACATGCTGGCTCTATTATCTATTACAACATGCCAGCTCTAGTATCCACTACGACATGCTAGCTCTAGTATCCATTACGACATGCTGGCTCTAGTATCCACTACGACATGCTAGCTCTAGTATCCATTACGACATGCTGGCTCTAGTATCCATTACGACATGCTGGCTCTAGTATCCACTACAACATGCAAGCTTGTTTGTGCATATTTGTTATTTACATTTGGTGCTATTAAGTTGTTCTTGCTCAGTTTTTTGTCAGTCAAAATCTGCAAAAACGGTAAAAGTGTCTCCACCTCTGTAATAATATCACATAAGGCTATTCATTCTTGCAAGTTACCCGATCTAATGATCAAGTTACACGATCTAATGATCAAGTTACACGATGTACTGATCAAGTTACACGATCTAATGATTAAGTTACCCTATCTAATGATCTCTTTACCTGATCTAATGATCAAGTTACACGATCTAATGATCAAGTTACACGATCTAATGATCAAGTTACATGATCTAATGATCAAGTTACCTGATCTAATGATCAAGTTAACCGATCTAGCGATCATTTGAAATAAATTAGTTTGATGATTTTAAAAGGAGTATGCACTGTTTTATTAATCTGAATGTGCATAAAAATAACTGAGCATAGTTCACACATTATAAATATGAACTTCAGTGAACCTAATTTGTAATGGGCGAAATAATTTGAGGAGGGAGTTTCAAGCGATGAGATGTATCTTTTTCATCATAGAATTTTTTGTAAAGTGTATTACATAATAATTTTCCTTTAGGAATCATCAGCATTGTGACTAATCAATATGTTGTACTTAATTAACCAATATGTTGTACTTAATTAACCAATATGTTGTATTAATAAAATTTATTACAGCCATAAAGTGAAACAAATATTCAGTATTAAGCTACTACAGTTATTATTGAGAAATATGTCATGACCAGATTATAGATCATTTTAAAAATAATTTTGTTTAGCCTGCCTTTAGGGATGGCATGTCACAATGTTCTGTGGTCTTGAAGGGCAGTGTTGAACAAATTTGTAACAATGGAAATTATTCTACTTGTGGTTCATTGATGTGATGTTTTATGAAGTCTATCAAGTTGGGTGGCCAGAGAGGTGGACTGTCAGTTGAGAGGACAAGGGTTTCAGTCCACCTACAGCAGTTTCAAAGCTTTGAAAAAAAAAAATTTCTATGACTTTTGGATGAGAGACTAATGGCCCTACTAACTAATGGCCCTACTAACTGGTGTCTATGTCAGGGGAAGTAAACAAATTGCACACTGGGGGTAAATGTGTAACCTGTGGTGGACTCAGAAACTCTAACATGCGCTGCTTCAACTGTGTGTAGGTGTGTAGCAAAGCGCCACTAGTGCTATGTAAAACGTCATCGTTGTCATTTAAGTGACCAGGTGTGTGTGCTTGCAGCTTGTGTCACCTCTAGTTTGACTTGTCTTTCTTTGTTCTCAGGTGCTTCAGTTCTACTTCCTCAGATGTTTCTTGAGTTTCTTCTGTGCAATCTGTGAAGTTACTTTGTACAAGTAGGTTTCTCATTATGTGTTTTAAATATAATAAAATATGTATAATTAAATATAATTTATTATGACGACGAAAGTTATCTTTTAAACAGGCCTGGGGTAATAGTAATATGTAATAGTTACAGTAACGATTACAATTGGTCAAATAATAGTAATAGATGGAACAGAATGCAATGTAATAGTAATAGAAAGCAAAGTAATAGTAATTGAGCTATTACTTTGCTATTACAATTTAACATTTCAGTCACACCAAAATTAAATTTCATTCAAAATAATCAGACCAAAAAGTTCTGTATTTTGACATACTGAGACTTGGACAAGCATCATGTTCAGTGTTTTATATGCAGTTTTATTTATTTATTTATTTTCCAACAGTGGTGATAAAATGGTTTAGTATCCGAATCATGACAGTCAATGAACTTTAGCAGTATTAACAGGAGACACTGTGACAATGGTCCACCAGCCATCTCTCCTTTTCACACAAGCCTATTCATTCACTCCCTGAAGCCGGATAAGGGTTCCAGGCTTTAACATCTGAATCAATCAATTAATCATTGCCATCTCCCAACCTTAACTGCCAGCCTGCCATGCTGGGTAATTTGTGTACAAAATCCAGGGGCTTATACCAACGTTTCTGAGTTTTTCAGTTGGTAGCTAGCTTGCACACTATTGACCAAAAGTGTGAAAAACATCCTATTCTTGAGCCAATAGTTAACTGTCCACCAAGCAGCAGCCGAGCAGTATGGGTCTACTATGGGATAATCAGACTGTGTTATGTGACAATGACATTGCTTTTTTGTTTCATTCCAATGAATACATGAAACTTCTACATCCAACTGGAATTGCGACAGGTTAATGTAGGGAACTTTATGAGTTAATTGTAATTTAATTAATTATACACCCATCAATTAATTTGAATCTATGTAAGTGATTAAGTGTGTTAAATGTTTAATCAAAAGAAAATAGTTCCAATGGAAAATGGAACAGTAATAGGATGAATTGTGATAAATAGTAACATTAATATATTACATTGCCTTCAGCGTGTAATAGTAATAGAAAGGAAACTAAGTAATAGTATTCTATTACATTGCAATGTAATAGACCGCAGGCCTGCTCTTAAAACACTACTTCATTATTAGATGTAAGTTGTATATAAACAACACATTTTTTAATGGAATTGAAAATGTTAATCATTTGTATTCCTGAATGTTTTGAAATAAAATTAATTATTTTAGTGAAGTTTCTTATTAAGTTTACTTATTTACACAGCTACATTTTAAAATGACATTTAAAATGTTAATCAATTGGAATCATTAGTGTTTTAGACCACTACTTTACATTCCTATAAATGTTGGGAGTACATCTGAAACTATACATACTTTCCACACAAAACTGAAGACACATTTATTCAAAATTGCATTTCCAGCCTAAATCCTTGCCGGCCTTTGCTCTGATGACTGAGCATTTAGCCACTATAGAAGTTTATTATTGTTATTTCCGTACAGAGCTGTGACGAGACACTTTGGCGCAAACACTGGTCGTCTGACGCTCTGTCTGCTCATCTTTGGTTCTGGGATGTACGTCGCAAGCACGGCCTTCATTCCCAGCAGCTTTGCCATGTACATGGTCACCCTAGCAGTGGCTGGGTGGTTCACGAATCAACTCTCGCTGGCCGTGTTTGGTATCGCTGCTGCCGCCATTGTTGGGTGGCCATTCTCAGCTGCTCTCGGGTCGGTCTCCTTTCTATTCTGTGTTGCAACTATGTTGTATTACAGTTACACAAGTTTAAAAAATGTTATGGCAGATGTTGAACTACATCATTGTGTAATGCACGTTGTGTGGTTCGTTTTGTTTTTGTAAAATTTACCTTGACTAAGGGATGTTCTCAAAATAGTGATTTATGACACAACATGAAATTGGTTAATACCTGATCAGAAAATAAATTACATTTGGGGAAATTTCATTTATTTTCTGATCACGGTTAATAAGAGTGCAGACTTCAAATGCCTGCAGACATTTTTGTGTTATGATGACTGGAGTGCCACTTGGCGAATACGCAATTGCACACCGGTCGATGTAATTCAGAGTTTAATATAGCAGAGTGAGGGGTCAGAGTTTAACATAGCAGAGTGAGGGGTCAGAGTTTAATATAGCAGAGTGAAGGGTCAGAGTTTAATATAGCGGAGTGAGGGGTCACAGTTTAATATAGCGGAGTGAGGGGTCACAGTTTAATATAGCAGAGTGAGGGGTCACAGTTTAACATAGCAGGGTGGGGGGCCTGAGGCTAAAAGACAGCGGTTTCGTGTACATCAATGTTTTCATTGTTTTTGAGATCACCCCTAAGGTAGCTCTTATTCATCTTCTGTGCTCTTATGATTCCATCATAATCTGAGTGAATATTTTAATGGAAGTGACATTGGATCCAAGTGGTTATACTCCAAACTATCTGAGTGAATTGTTGTTTCTCGTGTTTGGCAGGGTCCCTATTGCTATGGACTACGTGTTTTGTGTTTGGCAGGGTCCCTATTACTGTAGACTAAATGTTTCATGTTTGGCATGGTCCCTATTACTGTAGACTAAATGTTTCATGTTTGGCATGGTCCCTATTGCTGTAGATTACTAGTTTCATGTTTGGCAGGATCCCTATTACTGTAGACAACATGTTTCATGTTTGTCAGGGTCCCTATTGCAGTAGACTATATGTTTCATGTTTGGCAGGGTCCCTATTGCTGTAGACTACATGTTTCATGTTTGGCAGGGTCCCTATTGCTGTAGACTACATGTTTCATGTTTGGCAGGGTCCCTACTGCTGTATACTACATGTTTCATGTTTGGTAGGGTCCCTATTGCTGTAGACTACATGTTTCATGTTTGGCAGGGTCCCTATTGCTGTAGACTACATATTTCATGTTTGGCAGGGTCCCTATTGCTGTAGACTACATGTTTCATGTTTGGCAGGGTCCCTATTGCTGTAGACTATATGTTTCATGTTTGGCAGGGTCCATATTGCTGTAGACTACATGTTTCATGTTTGGCAGGGTCCCTATTGCTGTAGACTACATATTTCATGTTTGGCAGGGTCCCTATTGCTGTAGACTACATATTTCATGTTTGGTAGGGTCCCTATTGCTGTAGACTATATGTTTCATGTTTGGTAGGGTCCCTATTGCTGTTGATTACTTGTTGAGGAGGAGGCAAATTGTGCCATTTATCAAGTGGAGCCTCGTGTCCGCAACTGTTTGTCTTGTGAGTAACAATACAACTGGTACTGCTAAATGTCTGTCTTGTGAGTAACAATACAACTGGAACTGCTAAATGTTTGTCTTGTGAGTAAAAATACAACTGGTACTGCTAAATGTTTGTCTTGTGAGTAAAAATACAACTGGTACTGCTAACTGTTTGTCTTGTGAGTAACAATACAACTGGTACTGCTAACTGTTTGTCTTGTGAGTAAAAATACAACTGGTACTGCTAACTGTTTGTCTTGTGAGTAACAATACAACTGGTACTGCTAACTGTTTGTCTTGTGAGTAACAATACAACTGGTACTGCTAACTGTTTGTCTTGTGAGTAAAAATACAACTGGTACTGCTAACTGTTTGTCTTGTGAGTAACAATACAACTGGTACTGCTAACTGTTTGTCTTGTGAGTAACAATACAACTGGTACTGCTAAATCTTTGGCATATTGGATATGTGACTATATCATCTATATGTTTATAGAGTGAGGGATCACTGTCTGTTCATTCCTATAACTTGTTTAGTTGCACTCTGGATACAAAGTGGATACAATGAATATTAGAAATATAGCAACTTATATAAATTTATGCAAATAAATTTAACCATATCGTGCCGTCTCAATTTCTAGGTAATAAATTATTGCCATTTTCAGTGATGTCATTTTGCAGTCATTGAACTGTCATTGTTGTTGTCCTAGGTGCCAATGGTTTACGTCGACTCCACCTACTTTGACAAACTTGTCATTGCCCCTCTCAATATTGTCAAGTACAATGTCTTCAGTGACCACGGGCCTGACATCTATGGTAGGAACTACTTATATTATTATACTTAATGTTACACTTAATGTTACACTTCTTGTCTATCAGACAAGAGCCACTTAACTTCTACATGTTCAAAGACAAATGAACAACTTATTCATATGTAATTCAGTTTTCTAAGTAAATTGAAAGATGTTGCCATATTGTCAGAACCTGCACCACTATCCCTACTTATGTTTCTAAAAAAGCTCTGTGTAATAACTAAAAATCTGACAATACATTTAAATATGCACCTGAACAATTGGTCATAAACATTTAAAAAATAAATGATTTATGTGAATGTGAAGATACGTTGTACTATCCTTTATTTCACTAAGCTTTTTTAACAATTGAATATTTATCAATAAAAGTATACTTAACATAGGTGTTTAAAAAGATATGTTATGTGCTTTAGTTTATTCAAACTTGCAATTTTATGTTTGGCCAAGTAAATGTGCCTGTGTTGAGTCAGTTACAAGTTAGTGCAACTTTGTCTCTATATCATCGTAGGTACGGAGCCTTTGAGTTTCTACTTTGTCAACTGTTTCATCAACTTCAATGTGGCATTCCCTCTGGCTCTGATAGCCCTGCCAGTGGCTGTAAGTGACGTCTACTTAAAATAACAATGATTGTTATTATTGAGCATAGTGTGGTAAAGAGGTGCATTGAGAGGTTCCATTATAATGTGAACATAATCAATAAACAGTAAAGCAGGTGTAATAGTTAGTATAATGTTGAAGAAATCTTTGAATTACTCTACTAATAGACCCATGTAGCATGACACTTTCAAGGCTCTCTGTTTATATTCAGCCCACTGTTCATCCTGGCCATGTCACATGACTGTCACCTGAATGGTGGTCATGTGACAGGAAAGCGCAACCAGTGACAGTGAAGAAGAACGTATGAGATGTTGAGAGGTTTTGAAAGTTACTTAATTAAACCTCTCAAAGGTGGCTAGTCCTTGTGTTATTGTTATTATTTGAAGAGTCTGGAAGCTGGCTATATACAGACACCTTAGTAATAATTATTGTACTGGTTTTCATGTTCATGTGACTGTTTTGTTTACCTTTTGTAATTCCAGCTTCTTATGCAATACATCTCAGGACAGAAATGTCAAGGTGAGTGGAGTCATAATGGGCAGTGCACATGAAATATATCACAGGACTATTAAAGTTAAACAATAATCCACAGTATTGATATGTTACCTCTAACATTTATCTATATAAGTAAGTAAGTAACTTTATTTTTACAACATAACATATATAAAAAGACAGTTATACAATATATCTGAATACTTTCAATATGTTATGTTGTATGGCTGTCGCTTGGCTTAGAGCCATCTTCCAGTGACACCAACTAACTATCATTACTGTATCATTACCAAAAAAGTAATTACCAGTCCATCACTGTACTATTTCAGATAACAGAACACCAGCAAACATATATTTGAGCTTTAAACTTACATCTTTTATCAATTTCCACACAATATAATTATCCACACAACATAGTGAGTACATAGTACAGTGAAGCCTGTTATGTTGTTGTAGTATGTCGTACCAACCCTTGTCCTAATATACGATGTAGTATGTCGTACCAACCCTTGTCCTAATACGATGTAGTATGTCGTACCAACCCTTGTCCTAATATACAATGTAATATGTTGTACCAGCCCTTGTCCTTATATAAGATACAAATATCCTTGAATGGATAGATGATCCGGTTCCTTGGTTATTAATATTAAGCATAATTACCTCTCAAGAAACTTGAAGTTTGTTCTGAATATTTCAACTGCATCTCGCAGTCTTCTTCAGCAGACTGAAGTTACGGATGTGTCACATGACCAATGTCATGTGACACATTCTTGATAGGTAATTATGCTTAATAAGATACAAATAGGTTATGCATTTGAAATACTTTTACAAAAGTTATCTGACTGTGTTGTTGTGTTGCAGACATTCCTGTGTGTCTGAGCCTGGCACCAGTGTATGTCTGGATGCTCATCTTCTTCTCACAGCCTCACAAGGTACTCCTTCATCCAGCTACCAGTGGCTGCGGACATGCATGCATGCACGCACGCACTCAAGCATGCATACACGCATGCACACATACATATGTGCATGTATGCGTGCACGCACACTTATCAAATGATCTACAGTCTGCATATAAACAATTCTACTCTACGGAAACGGCTCTTCTTAAGATACACAATGATATAGTTGATAACATGGACAATGGCAAAGTCACAGCACTCACTTTACTTGATCTCTCAGCTGCTTTTGATACAATTGATCATTTAATGCTTTTACAACGTCTTCATAGACATTTTGGCATTTCTGGCCCAGCTCTTCGGTGGTTCAAATCATATTTTTGAGACAGACACCAAAGCATTAACATATCTGGCACGTTACGTTCGGAGTGCCACAAGAATCCGTCTTTGGCCCTGTTCTGTTTAGCTTATATATTATGTCACCCAGCCAAGTCATTACTAATCATAATCTCAGTCATCACCTGTATGCTGATGACACGCAGTTTTACATAACACTTTCGCAATCAAATGCACAAGAATCAGTTTCGATTTTAAGTGATTGTCTTATTGATATCTTGTTTTGGATGGAATCAAGTAAGCGAAAGCTTAATCCAGATAAAACATACCTCATTATTTGTTGGCACTAAACAACAACGAAATAGAGTCATCAACCATTTTCCAGATAAACTGCTTGGCAGTGATACATTCCCATCAGATACTGTTTGTAATCTAGATGTTGTCTTTGATAGTGAGTTTTGCCAGCATATTTCTCAAGTATGTAAATCCTGTTTATATCATATATGTGATCTCTGTTGAATTGGGCGTCACATATCTATATCTACTGCTAATGTCTGCCAGGGAGTGAAGTGTAAAGTAATGATAGCGTATACTGTAGCTAATGTCTGCCAGGGAGTGAAGTGTAAAGTAATGATAGCGTACTGTAGCTAATGTCTGCCAGGGAGTGAAGTGTAAAGTAATGATAGCGTACTGTAGCTAATGTCTGCCAGGGAGTGAAGTGTAAAGTAATGATAGCGTATACTGTAGCTAATGTCTGCCAGGGAGTGAAGTGTAAAGTAATGATAGCGTACTGTAGCTAATGTCTGCCAGGGAGTGAAGTGTAAAGTAATGATAGCGTACTGTAGCTAATGTCTGCCAGGGAGTGAAGTGTAAAGTAATGATAGCGTATAGTAGCTAATGTCTGCCAGGGAGTGAAGTGTAAAGTAATGATAGCGTACTGTAGCTAATGTCTGCCAGGGAGTGAAGTGTAAAGTAATGATAGTGTATACTGTAGCTAATGTCTGCCAGGGAGTGAAGTGTAAAGTAATGATAGCGTATACTGTAGCTAATGTTTGCCAGGGAGTGAAGTGTAAGGTAATGATAGCGTACTGTAGCTAATGTCTGCCAGGGAGTGAAGTGTAAAGTAATGATAGCGTACTGTAGCTAATGTCTGCCAGGGAGTGATGTGTAAAGTAATGATAGAGTACTGTAGCTAATGTCTGCCAGGGAGTGAAGTGTAAAGTAATGATAGCGTACTGTAGCTAATGTCTGCCAGGGAGTGAAGTGTAAAGTAATGATAGCGTATACTGTAGCTAATGTCTGCCAGGGAGTGAAGTGTAAAGTAATGATAGCGTACTGTAGCTAATGTCTGCCAGGGAGTGAAGTGTAAAGTAATGATAGCGTATACTGTAGCTAATGTCTGCCAGGGAGTGAAGTGTAAGGTAATGATAGCGTACTGTAGCTAATGTCTGCCAGGGAGTGAAGTGTAAAGTAATGATAGTGTACTGTAGCTAATGTCTGCCAGGGAGTGAAGTGTAAAGTAATGATAGCGTATACTGTAGCATGCATGAATTACAATATGGATGATGCATATATACATGACTAGTAGAATGAGAATGTTTTAATTAGATATTTATTCTAACCTTCCAACAATCAAACTAATGAATACCAACACCATTATAATGATGTTAAAAGTAATGTTAAAATAAAGGCAATGAAAGATAATAAATCACCTGGAGTGGATGCCGCGATAGAATTCCTCCAAAACTACTAATGGAAACAGTAAAACAAATCAGTATACCACTTGCAAGAGTGTTCAACTTGTCATTAAAAGAGAGAGTTGTTCCTTTCGAATGGAAAGAAGCAAATATACCATTATTTAAAAATGGGGTTGAGAAATAAGTAAGAAAATTACAGACCAGTGAGTTTAACGTCAGTGATTTGTAAATTATTAGAAAGGCTAATTAAAGACCATATGACGGACTTCCTTGTTAGGCATAAATTATTAAATCCATCTCAACATGGATTCCTAAAAGCGAGGTCATGCTTGACAAATATGTTATGTTTTTTTGGAAGAAATCACTAAGTAGATAGATAAGGATCGTCAGTAAATATTATCAACTTAGATTTTGACAGAGTGCCACATCAAAGATTACTACTTAAATTAAACATATCTCAGGAGGGCGGTTTACATGTAGAAGAAAATTGTTGGACTTTCGATAAGCCAATGGCTTCCTTGTCCATTTGCCATCTGGACCTTTGGCTTGGATGAAAAATCTTGTCAAATAAATTGCCTTTCTCCCACCAAGAACTGTTAAGCATTTACTACTTAACTATTTATACATGCACACACACACGTACAAATATACATTCATATACAGCAGATTGTACACATATACATTCATATACAGCAGATTGTACACATGCATGCCATATTGCTCTTTGATGTTTGTACTTTAACAAAATGTCCCCCATTTTCTATTCTCCATCTGTGTTTCCATGTGTTCTGTGTAAACATTTACAGTTCCCAGAATTTGCATTTATTTTACCATATGACCCATTTGTTTTACCATATGACCCATTTGTTTTACCATATAACCCATTTATTTTACCATATGACCCATTTATTTTGATCATCAGGTTTGGTTATCTCCAGCCCTTCAACCATTGTTTGTAAACTTCGTGTCATCTAGAAGTATTTTCAGTAGATGTACGCATGCGTACACCCATTGTACGCATGCATTTGTATAAGCATTTGAGCAACTTTGATGCAGTGTTGTGTTTGTATCCACAGGAGGAGCGTTTCTTGTTTCCCATTTATCCTCTCATCTGTCTCAATGCGGCTGTAGCCATAGACTACCTTCAGGTAAGTGCACATGTTCTTATCATCATCATTGAGCTTAGAACTTTTACATGTAACAGACAACATTGATGTACACACATTTTTCATAGGTTGAGTATAAAAAGTCATTAAATTTTAAAGGCAGGCTTATTAGCAGTTTTGTAATTAAATGTTTTGTGAGTAAAATAGTTAGATAATAATTTTATTGTAGGATTTAGCAGTTCTGATACTAAAGAGTGTATCCTAGATGTAGCAGGGATCATCAGTAAGACTATGACACTTCTTCAGTTCCTCTACACTTGGCTGACCTACAGCCTTTATGCCCATGTGCAGAACAAGTGGTTTTTCATTTAATTACTTAAAACAACTGTTATGGTGTGTGTCAGTTAAACAGAGACAAGACAGTACTCCAATATAAAACAGTCATTGCTTTATTTACGAGCATGCGACACTACGTCCGGTGACAGCATTCAGCCCAGGCGTGTGCAAATGATCTGCTCGATCACAACTAAATTATCACACTTCTTCCCCTCTAAGAAAACAATTTATTCAAAGTTCACAGCTGACAAAACAATCCTTCACTTTCAAAGTAATGTCCAAATGTTCTTATGAAGAGTTCTTGGGGAATATGCTGCGAACTATATAATCGATTAAACGACTGATTATTCTACAATAACACCTTATTTAAAACTACGGAATTGGAGGGTAGACTGCCTCCAAATTCCCTGTGAGACCACAGCCATTATTCTTATTGGCCATATATGACTGATATCATTGCTAAATCACTTCACTACATAGTCGACTTGCCATGCTGGTGCTTAGCGGCGTCTGCCAGATTTTTTAGCGGGTGTAGTAGCACCCAACGTGTCAGTGCTGTGTGGCGACAGTCCCGATACTGCTTTCTCACTAGTGCCTGTCATGTCATCATCGCTCTCGATTGTACTCGGTTCTGGTGACATGCTTGGCAACACAGTCGTAGCATGTGCATTTGATGTCACTGTAGGTACATCCAGCTCGATGCTCGGAAGCACTGAAATCTGTGCTTTGTAGCGTTCCTGCACTGCAGTCTCAGCATCTACCTGATTGCTACGAGTCTTAGTGACAGCCGATCGGGTGTTCGCATGACACGCATGAACATGATCGATGTGTCTCCAACACTCTGCCGTCCTCCAGGACCACTGTGTATGACATCGGACCTGTGACGTAACCAATTATACGATAGTCAAACAAAAATCTGTGCAATTTGACTTCCATGTTGTCTCCCGCTGTTTGGGTGATGCCAGATTTCCCGGTCTGTACTGCCTGTTCTCCAAGGTCATTGGATGCTGGATGGTACGGAGCTGTGGTTACATGGATGATTCCAATTTTCCTCATGAAAGTCTCAAACTCTTCGCTTATGAAATTAGCTGCGTTGTCCGAAACAAGTACTTCCGGCAGTCCGTGTTGTGCGAAGATCTCCCTCAGTTTATTCACTGTTGCAGTCGATGTTGTCGAACTCGTGATGTGAGTCTTGATCCATTTGGAAGTTGCGTCAACTGCTACCAACAACATCTTACCGAGAAACGGTCCAGCGTAGTCAATATGGATGTGAGTCCACGGTTTTTATGGCCACTCCCAAGGATGCAGTGGAGCAGCGGGTGGTGACTTGTTATGCAGCTGGCATGTGTCACAGCTGGCATGTGTCACAGCTGGCACGTGTCACATGTGTCACAGCTGGTATGTGTCACAGCTGGCACCTTCTCCAGGTCTTTGTCCATTCCAGGCCACCAGACATAACTGCGTGCGAGGCCTTTCATTCTGTTGATTCCTGGATGTGCTAGATGCAATTGTTGCATCAGTTCTTGACGACACTGTGGGGGAATAACCACTCTTGCACCCCACAGTACACATCCATCTTGCCCACTCAGCTCGTCTCTTCGGCATTTGTATGGTGCAAACTCTGCGTCATCTTCTCCAACTGGCCAGTCGTGCATTAGGTATTCACGGACGTGAACTAGCATTGGATCATGACCAGTGTATCGACTGATCTGCTCCGCACTCACTGGTGAGCAGTCTAGTTCCTCTATCAACAAAACGTGTTCTTCTGGCTCGCTTTTGAGACAATCAGCATTTCTGTGACTTTTGCCAGCTTTGTAGTGAATGTTGTATTCATATCCACACAGTTTGACAGCCCACCATTGTACGCATGGTGACGTTGGAACTCACCGAAAAGCGACACCAATGGCTTGTGATCTGTAATGATCTCAAACGACCGACCATACAGATGTTTGTGAAACTTCTTCAGTGCAAACATCACTGCAGCTCCCTCCTTATCTAGTTGTGAGTAGTTCTTTTCCGCAGCGTTCAGGGTTCTGGATGCAAATCCCACAGGTCGTTCAGTACCATTACATGCGAGCGCACCACTCTGAGCCCATAATTGGAGGCATCGCACTGCAGCAGTATTCACTTACTTGGGTCATAGTATGCTAACACTTTAGCCGACAAGAGGAGTTCTTTCGCTCTTTGGAAACTCTGCTGCTGTTGCGAACCCCAGAACCACTTCTAACCCTTGCACAGCAGCTTGTGCAATGGCGCTAGCACAGTCGATAAGTTGGCTAGAAATCTACCGTAGTAATTCAGTAGACCTAAGAATGCCTGGAGTTGTAGCACATTCTCCGGAGCCCTCGCTTTCTGGATGGCCTCAACCTTGTCTTCTATTGGATGCAATCCATGTTGGTCAATCTTGTGACCCAAGTACACTACTTCGTCTGCGAGGAATATGCACTTTTCTCTCTTGAGCTGCAATCCTGCTTCTTCTAGTCTACCCAAGACCAGATCCAGCGTTTCTAGGTGTTGAGCCTTTGTTGCACCCATCAGGATGATGTCGTCCTAGTATGCGGCAACACTTGGTATATCCTGTAAGATATTTTCCATGGTGTGCTGGAAAATAGCGGGTGCCGAAGTAATCCCATATGGGAGACGATTGTAACGGAAAAGTCCTCTGTGGGTATTCACTGTGGCATACTCCTTCGATTTGTTATCCAGTGGAAGTTACGAGTATGCGTGGCTCAAGTCCAGCTTACTGAACTGCTTTCCACCAGTCAATTTCTCGCACAGGTCATGGGGTATTGTTCAAGATGTGAGACTCTATTCACAGTCAACTTGTAGTTACTGCACACCCGTACCTTGCCATCCACTTTGAGAACTGGAACTATCGGAGTTGCCCAATCGGAGTACCTCACTGGTTCCATCAAGTGTGTTTGCACCAACCGGTCCAAATCTTGCTCCACTTTTTTCTCATGGCGTAGCGAACCGGTCTTGCCTTGAAGAACTTGGGTACTGTAGACCAAACAGTGCTGCTTTGTCTTTCCCTCTCGTTACTATCAACAGTAGATTTCTCACTTGTTGGTCTTCATGCTTCACAGTTACCAGAATCTTCCCAACCAATTCAACCGTCTGGTTCTCGTACGTCTTCAGGACAATACCAGCTGGTTTCAGTGGCAGATGACTCAAGTGCTTGCAATACAAGTTCTCCGGAAGCAATGACACGTCTGCTGCTGTGTCCAGCTGCATGTCAAAATTGGTGCCTTCAATGCACACAGGCACCCTGATGCCAGTGCTCTTCAATGCTCCTACAGTGTACGTGCTGTATACTCCAAAGTGGTTATCATCTTCCTTGGATGCTTCTTCGGTAACGGCACGAACTTGTGGCTTACCTTTACATGCCTTCGATCTTGCGATATGGCCTCTTTTTCCACAGCGGAAACATTGTTCTGACTTAAACTTACATGCCTGCGGGGCATGTTTCCAACAACAACGCCAACATTGTTGTCCTGATGCCTGTTGTTGCGGCTTCCCCGTCATGTCACTATGTTTAGGGTACCTCCCCTCACTATGTTTAGGGTACCTCCCCTCATTATGTTTAGGGTACCTTCCCTCACTATGTTTAGGGTACCTCCCCTCATTATGTTTAGGGTACCTCCCCTCACTATGTTTAGGGTACCTCCCCTCACTATGTTTAGGATACCTCCCCTCACTATGTTTAAGGTACCTCCCCTCACTATGTTTAAGGTACCTCCCCTCACTATGTTTAGGGTACCTCCCCTCACTATGTTTAGGGTACCTCCCCTCACTATGTTTAGGGTACCTCCCCTCACTATGTTTAGGGTACCTCCCCTCACTATGTTTAGGGTACCTCCCCTCATTATGTTTAGGGTACCTCCCCTCATTATGTTTAGGGTACCTCCCCTCACTATGTTTAGGGTACCTCCCCTCACTATGTTTAGGATACCTCCCCTCACTATGTTTAAGGTACCTCCCCTCACTATGTTTAAGGTACCTCCCCTCACTATGTTTAGGGTACCTCCCCTCACTATGTTTAGGGTATTTCCCTTCACTATGTTTAGGGTACCTCCCCTCACTATGTTTAGGGTACCTCCCCTCACTATGTTTAGGGTACCTCCCCTCACTATGTTTAGGGTATCTCCCCTCACTCACTATGTTTAGGGTATTTCCCCTCACTATGTTTAGGGTACCTCCCCTCACTATGTTTAGGGTACCTCCCCTCACTATGTTTAGGGTACCTCCCCTCACTATGTTTAGGGTACCTCCCCTCACTATGTTTAGGATACCTCCCCTCACTATGTTTAGGATACCTCCCCTCACTATGTTTAGGGTACTTCCCCTCACTATGTTTAGGGTACCTCCCCTCACTATGTTTAGGGTACCTCCCCTCACTATGTTTAGGGTACCTCCCCTCACTATGTTTAGGGTACCTCCCCTCACTATGTTTAAGGTACTTCCCCTCACTATGTTTAGGGTACCTCCCCTCACTATGTTTAGGGTACTTCCCCTCACTATATTTAGGGTACCTCCCCTCACTATGTTTAGGGTACCTCCCCTCACTATGTTTAGGGTACCTCCCCTCACTATGTTTAGGGTACCTCCCCTCACCTGGTTTTGCGGCAAATCTCGCTCAATTGACACTTGCACGGGATACAGTGCCGCCTGTGGCACCCTCTGACGAATTAAACAGCCTAGCATTTTCTTTCACCATTGTCATGTTCACTGCTACTTCCACTGCCAAATGTCAAGCCAGTCATGTTGCTTAATTTCTCTTGAACGCTTGCATACTTCTGATTCTTGGATTCAACCCTGTTACAAACCTGACCCTCAACCATCTGTTCAAATCTGGGAAATTTGCATGAACAGTGAGTTTCTTTATAGCCAAGCTATAGTCCGTTACACTCTCGTTAGTTTCTTTATAGCCAAGCTATGGTCCGTTACACTCTCGTCTTCAGCTTGGACTCGTGTCCAAAACTTAAACGACTCTGCCATCTCATTAGGGACTGGCTCATAGTGGTCTTTCATTTTTTTTCAAAAGTTCAGCGAGTGTTTTACCTGCAGGTTTGTCCATAGGCAAAGTCAATCGCCATACAATTTTTTCTATCTGGCTGTTACTGTTGTATAGGTAAAGAGCACACTCGCCAAAAACATACGCGTTTTCATGAAACGTGAAACCTTACAAAAACACCATAAACAGAGCAATAAACACGTCTTTCATGTCTGTATGCATTCTTATATGTATATCACTAAAGTTACTTGACACTAACCATGTAAAAGTGTGCTTGTCAAAATGTGTATATAACCGGATGTTGTTGTGAGAGAGATTACCAAACGGGATTCTCGTAGATCAATATAAGGTCACGCTAAGAATTGCTATCTGCTGGCCATTGAGTTACATCATTAATCATCCCCCTATAAACTACTAACTTACTAATGGGTGTTTTATTTATGTCTGTGCTGCTGGCCCACTCTGGCCTCATTCTACACGAAATCGCTTTTGACCATGTAACCCAAAGGCAACATCACATGCACAGAATGGCGGCTATTTATGAAATCTTTTCTATGTGCCGATAAATGTACTTGGAGCACATTTCTTCTGTTTCTTGATGCCCAAGTGTCGGGTGTGAAACCGTTAGTGCGTATCGGTTTTAAAACTTAAGTTCCATAGCCATTTGGCTACGGAAAGACCAAATCCGTGCATACAAAAATCACTGCTTAGTTTGTCCGGGCTGAATAAGTCTGAGAACTTGGAAAATTTCTTTTCCTACCTCACTCAGAAATATAGCTTTGCGCCATTTGCGTCATTTGCCTCTATGTTATTAACGACCAAGTACAGTTTAAGCCATTCTTCGTAAGAAGTCACAGTCTCTGTTTTCGGGTCAAACTTCCCTAAAGTGCCGATGAGGCCTGCCATCTTGTTTTTGCGTGAAGTCGATTTACTTTCGAACACCAAATCGTCTGCGGCCACTCTCAACGTAACGTTTTTCACTTACTTAAGCGCCTCAAATATGTGTAGAGTATCTTCAAACATCGTTTCAATCCTCGTTGCCAGAATGTTATGGTGTGGGTCAGTTAAACAGAGACAAGACAGTACTCCTGTATAAAACAGTCATTGCTTTATTTACGAGCACATGACACACTACATCCGGTGACAGCATTCAGCCCAAGCATGTGCAAATGACCTGCTCGATCACGACTAATTCATCTCAACAACCCTATTTGAATTCTACACCAACATTATTGTTTTCAGGTAATTAATAACCTTGATGTAGCTTTTTTTATAAGTTATAATTATGTGTTTCTGCGATATTCAGAGATTGTTCAGTTACTTGGTTGGTGGCCGCAAGTTGCGTCACTACACAGACTCTTCCAACTGGATCGCAGCAGCTGGGTGCGTCACGTTTGTCCTCATCAGTCTTTCAAGAATCTTAGCTCTGTATTTTGGTAAGTAGTTTTGAGATCTTAGCTCTAGATCATCCGTGTTAAAGTAACCTCCACAATTAGATTCTTTGCTTTCTCATTTTAGACTCGTTTAGCACAGATTGGAATTTACTGTATTGTTCATTTGGCTCAATTCGACAGGAAAACAGGGGAAAGTGTCTGTGTGTAGCCCACCTCTATATACTATGTGTAGCCCACCTCTATATACTATGTGTAGCCTACCTCTATATACTATGTGTAGCCCACCTCTATATACTATGTGTAGCCCACCTCTATACACTATATGTAGCCCACCTCTATACACTATGTGTAGCCCACCTATATATACTATGTGTAGCCTACTTCTATATATGATGTGTAGCCTACCTCGATATACTATGTGTAGCCTACCTCTATATACTGTGTAGCTTACTTCTATATACTATGTGTAGCCTACCTCTGTACACTTTGTGTAGCCCATCTCTATATACTATGTGTAGCCCACCTCTATATACTATGTGTTGCCTACCCCTATATACTATGTGTAGCCCACCTCTATACACTATGTATAACCTACCTCTATATACTATGTGTAGCCTACCTATGTACACTATGTGTAGCATACCTCTATATACTATGTGTAGCCTACCTCTATACACTATGTGTAGCCTACCTCCATATACTGTGTAGCCTACCTCTATATACTATGTATAACCTACCTTTATATACTATGTGTAGCATACCTCTATATACTATGTGTAGCATACCTGTATATACTATGTGTAGCCCACCTCTATATACTCTGACATAAAGCTAATAAAATTTTCACAAGTTGCCCAGTCTAATGATCAAAGTAAATTCTTTCAATGATAACAAAAAGTTTGGTTCTTTCTAAACTGACCCCACAAATAGAAAATGATAATGTCACTAATTTTATCGCGCTGACCTGTTGAAATCATTCTATATATTAATAATTTGAGTGACATCGCATAGATTTACTCTCGATGCCATGACACTAGGAGGAGGTCAATTGGGCACTGATGTGTCAATGTTGTTCGCAAAACAGAGCTTATTGTAACTTTTCACTTTCTAAACATAGGCCGTAGAGCATCATATATACAACAATCTAAGGTACATATGTCAATGTTAATTTTTTTAATGTTGTATGCATTTCACTCTTGAGACACATTAAAAGTCTTAATTAATACTGTGAAGTTAGGGAAACCGGTATAGGAAATTATAGGCTTTTAAATTTCAGTTGGATTGACATATTTCCCCTTTGTTTTCTGAAACATGTTATAGTACACATGTTAACTAGGAATGCTTGAATTCAGTGCCTTTTCTTTTCCGTTAACACTTAATGTTACGTTTCATTGCAGGGTACCATGCTCCACTAGACGTGTATGGCCAGTTGAACCAGATTGCACATAATCCAAAAATGCATACCTTCTCTCCTGGTCAACATGTCAATGTGTGCGTTGGCAAGGAATGGTATCGATTCCCAAGTCATTTCTTCTTGCCCAACAAGTATGATATAACACGTACAAATGTGTCATTTCTTTCTTGTGAATTCTAGGTCTTAATGCCATAATGGAATTGTACTAGCAACTGTTTATAGGTATGACGTGTAGTAACTACTATTAATAATAAAGGTGGTTTTCAATTTTTAAATTCTGTTTAACAGCTGCAACTGCCAATAGAAATTTATTTCCTGAGAGCTGGAATGAAAATGACCAACTGCAATGTCTAACAAGGTTTATTTAACAAGATTTAACAAGATTGCCATCCCAAACAACAAGTTCCAGATGGCAAGTGGACAAGGAAGCCACTGGTTTATCGAGAGTCCAGCAATTTTATCATCTATGTATAGCCCGCCCTTATCAGATAGCTGTCAATTCTACTTTTAAGCATATTCACACTACTAGCATTAATAAATCATTTGACAGTTTGTTCCATTCATTTATCACCCTCTGTGAGAAAGAGTACTTTCTCATGTCCAACCTACACTGCTCCTTAACTAATGCTGCTTTGTCTCCTCTGGTTCTACTGCCTTCTTTAAGTTTGAAGAACATATTCCTATCAACATCCAACATTCACTATTTTAAACACTTCTATTTGGTCTCCTCTTAGTCTCCTGGTCTCTAGTGTTGTCAAACCACATTGCAATAAGCGGCTTTCATAACTAAGATCTCTTAATTCTGGAATCATTTTAGTTGCTCTTCATTGTATTCTTTCTAGCTTGTCTATGTCCTTCTTACGACATGGCCTCCATGCTTGTATACAATATTCAAAATGTGGTCTAACTATTGCTTTGTACAGGGGTACAATTAGCTGTTTCTCCTTATACGTGATCCTAAGTAGCCCTAGAATTTGATTTCCTTTCGAAGCAGCAATCCCACATTGCTCTGAAACATGTTTCCATGTCCTATGTGTATGCATTTACACTTCCCAAAATTGAATAACATTTGCCATTTTTCTGACCATTTAACTAATTTATCTAGATCATCCTGTAAACTTTGTTTATCTGTATCATTAGTGACCTTTCTGAATACTTTTGTGTCATCTGCAAATTTGAGTACTTTGCTAGATATGTCATCTTCGAAATCATTTATATATATTAAAAACAGTATGGGGCCTAATACTGATCCCTGTGGTACCCCACTCAAAACAGATATCCAGTTTGAAATCTCACCATCTACTATTACTCTCTGTCATCTGTATGTAAGCCACTTTTCTATCCAGTTGATAACATCATTACCTATACCATGGGCTTTTAGTTTAAGTAACAATCTTTGATGTGGCACTTTATCGAAAGCTTTCTGAAAATCTAAGTAGACAATATCCACTGGTAACCCGTCATCTACCCACTTTGTAATTTCTTCCAAAAACATAAGAGATTGGTTAGACATGACCTTGCTTTTAGGAACCCATGTTGAGATGTATTTATTAATTTATGTTTTACAAGGGATTCCACTATGTGGTCTCTAATTAATGTTTCAAGTAATTTACATACAACTGATGTTAAGCTCACTGGTCTGTGATTTTCTGGCTTGTTCCTCGATCCATAATTGGTGCAGTTCCTATAAAGAACGTACTTTGGTTCATATAATGGACTGCATCTAGTTGATTTAAATTACAAGTGCTGTTCGTATAATAACACAGCGTATTTGGTTTGAAATGGCAGGTGCAGTTCATATAATAAAAAGTACTGCATATTTTATTTTAGATGACAGGTGCAACTCTTGAAATAAGAATACATTCACGCCATAATCATAGCTTTGTCTGTTTTGTACTTTTACAATTTAAACAATTTGTCTGGTTTCAGATGGCATTTAAAATTCCTAAAGTCTGATTTCCACGGACAACTTCCAAAGCCATACGAGAGTGGTGCGAATGCAACATGCATCATACCTAGCCATATGAATGACTTGAATCGTGAAGAAACATCTAGATATGTAAGTAAATAAAAATCTTATGTGGAATTGCTGTCTACTGCATTATAGCTACAACAAACTGGATTATTTATTTAATCCAAATGGTGTGTTAAATTGCCAAATTTCTATGCCTGTTTACTGTCTTCAGTTGAATATTGTGAAACATGTCTACAATATGACCCTGACAAAGGGAACAAGATGACCTTGACAGCTGTATTGAGCAAAACATTTGAGACTCTGAAAGGTAGTTATACTTCCTTTAAGATAAGAACTCACTGAAGTCTACAATACATGTTTCAGATCAGTCTGAGCCAGTGTCAGTACCTCGTTGATGTGGACTTGCCGTCAGACAGTCCACATGAACCATGTTACTCGGAGAACAAACGTGATTGGAAGGTCGTCACATCTGCCAAGTTCCTGGACTCTTCAAGGTGATGTTACCAATGTTATGGTTCATGGAATGTCAGAAACGTATTCAGATTTTGTTTTTCCAAATTCAAGTCAGGTTCTCACAACATAAAATCAATGTGAAAAGTCTTCTATCTCACAAAGACATCACCTCATAATCTACAATTGGTGTTGTTAGAAAAGTTTTAATTAATGATTGTCTTTGTCCACCATTAGAAAGTTGTTTCAAGACTATCCCAAGTGCCAAATTCTCATCATAAAATGTTGGCACTAATATTCAGAAACTGGCATCATAGTGATTTTCCTATTTAACCATTATGGCATAAACATTTAAATAGATCTAATAATTATTATTAAATAAATGTCACAATATGGCCATAGTGGAATTTACCCCCCCCCCCATTTTTATATCTGCACAATGATAATTATCATTATTAAACAATACCAGTCTTTTTATACTTTTGAAATACATAACATATAAGCTGTCAAGATAAAAACTGTTTTCTATCTTACTATTACTTTAAAGCTGCTTCGGCAATTTGTTTAGCCGATCGTGAATCAGGTTTGTTGATCTTAATAGGTGTAGTGTGTGAATAGTTTAAGTAATATGTAGTGTGTGAATAGTTTAAGTAAAATGTTTAGTACATTTAACAAAGGAGTGCACACTTGTTTAAATAAATTAAATAAAACTTCACATCTTAAAAAAATTGGCTTTGATCAATAGATCTGGTAACTTCAAGCTGATATCTAGCCATATTTCCGCAGAATTTCAGTCCAGTTGAAGATAATTTTAATAGTTTGTCTGATGATTTCATCAAAACAAAATTTGCACAAAGTCGATACCAGACAGGTTTATTTTGTGTGAAATAATTCTAAAATGAAAAAAAAATTTATTGTGAAAGCAGCTTTAAGATGTTTTGTTTTTAAACATTTCCTATTTTCTTTTCCAGATCACATCGATTCTTCCGAGCTTTCTACATTCCATTTCTAACAAGTAAACATTGTACATATGTTAACTACAACTTGTTGAAAAGTACTGGATCACTGAGGACTGGAGAGAAGCCATGAAGTGTTCCTGCAGACACTTTGTATATTGTCTCAACTAAAAAACACATCAGGATTTTAATTAATAATACATTTTATTTCCATGTTTTGACTTCTAATCATCATGTCTATTTTGATACCAGGAAGAACTGTCAAATTCGTGCAGTTTGAATAAGGGTATTTTGTATTGCTGGATATGGCCTGTGTTTGTGAAATGGTATACGGCCTGTGTTTGTGAAATGGGATACGGCCTGTGTTTGTGAAATGGGATACGGCCTGTGTTTGTGAAATGGGATACGGCCTGTGTTTGTGAAATGGTATACGGCCTGTGTTTGTGAAATGGGGAACAGCAGACCAACAGTTCAACACACATTGAGGAGCAAATCTCAGATATTTTAGCTTGCCAAAATCTTGTGAGATCTGATAAGACCCAAGCTCAGAGACACAGCCAACCAGGAATGTTATAAATATAAATATTATGAATATATATAATATATATATATACATATTAAAACCTGCCTAATTGACCACCTGCACTAAGACGACCTCTCATTTAAGACCACTGTTTTCGACCATCCATCGACTGTATATATATATATATATATAATATATATATATATAATAATCGATGGATGGTCGAAAATAGTGGTCTTAAATATATATGTATATATATACACACACTGATATGCATACATGTTATATATATATATATATATATCGAAAACTCTACCAGAAAAAAAAGTAGATATGGTTGCATCATTCAAGGAATGTCTATTTGTAGAAATAAAACTTATTAATAAAACAAAGCTTCTTTTTGTATATATATACAGGAGTGATGCTGGATCAGATTAAAATAATGAAGAACTTATATATAAGATTAAAACAACAGTAAACTAAATCTAACAACCTTAGCAACCTAAATTATATTTGTAGAATGTATAAGAGATGCATTTATGTCTCAACATGTGTCAGACCCAACCAGAGGACAAGTTTCAAGTAACCCAAATGTTTTAGATTTAATTTTAGCAAATGATGGCATCATAGGAGAAGCAGAAAACCCCTTAGAAAGAAGCAACCATTCTATACTAACATTTGAAATTTGTTTGTAAAGTCAAACTGAATAATTGCACTAAAAGAAGAAAGTTGTACAAAAAGGAAAATTTTGATAGTACAAGGATCGAGTTGAAAATAATGTAAATAGAAATTTTTTTCCCCCTGAATACAAGTACTAGAAAACTGATTAGATGTAAAAATAGATTATGGACAAGATATACAGAAACAAGGGGTGGGAATAAATATCTAACTGCAAAATTAGAAAAAAGTCAGAACCTTAACACAAAAACTTTGAAAGGAGTTTGAAAGAAACTTAGCAAATAAAAAAAAAAAAGCCTGGCAATATTATAAATCCAAAACTACAATCAAACCAGGAATCGGAAAATTAAATATAGATCCAATAAGTCCCGACATCAGATGAGGAAAAAGCCAATATTCTTGCAACCTACTTTGCTAGCGTATTTACAACCAAAGAACCAGGAGAAATACCAACTACACCTAGATGTTCTCATTGTTTTGAGATTTTGCATCGCATGGATAACATATCACAATACAGTTACTTGATAGGAGCATGCTTTATCCATGTATGAAACTGATTTAGTTTTGTAATTGGTATAAAAGTTATAATATATTAATAGTAAACATGTAAAACTTTTTTAATACAGTGGAAACACATTTTGAGTTATCGTGCTGTGTCTCTTAATAAGTAATGTATCCAAGTCTGGACAGTTTAAGTTGCATAGTTATTTCCCAGGTCTACGCAATACGTGATATAAGATAACACAGCACAACATATACATTGTGATAATAACACAGCACAACATATACATTGTGATAATAACACAGCACAACATATACATTGTGATAATAACACAGCACAACATATACATTGTGATAATAACACAGCACAACATATACATTGTGATAATAACACAGCACAACATATACATTGTGATAATCAAGTTTGACACTTGCCTCTTATGTAAGATGTTTTACATTTATTAGATCCCATTGAATTTTTAATGTTACCAATCTAGCTTTTGATCAATAAATGTAGCAAGAATTGCATAAATCCAACTATGGTAATAGTTTCATTCATTATTGTGATGCCACTCCTAGCAGGGAAATGGTTTTAGTTCAAATTTGTGATGTCTTTCTTATTTGGAAATCATTTACCTTTGTCTTCAAATTTGATCTGTGTTCTCAATGAATGTTGGACCTTTCATTTCATGTTACATCTACCGACCTAACATTTCTGTTTTGGAGAGAGAAAAACGGTGTATTCTTCCGAGCAGTTTCTCTAATTCGATTGTATTTGTCATCTGCGTGATGTATTCTCAAAATGAAAATATCATGGTATGGTATGGTTATAAGTGGTCATCACCATGCCTGTTGTGCTTAGCACTATTTTGGTCATTGCTTCAGTGTCTTCTGCAGTGAGAGACGCCATTACTATTTGTTATGTAAACGAGTTGCCTGACTCAGTTAAGGCAACAGCCAAAATGTAAGCTGGTGATACAAAACTTTACTCAAATACTTTTACTTTAGCTGACTGAAACTCTCCAAGATGATCTAAACAAACTTGCAGTTTGGTCAAAACTTGGCTATTAAACATCAATGCCACTAAACGTGTAGTACTTAAAATAAGACAAGGCCTTAACTATGCATACATATAGATGAACAAAAGGATTTATGAATTACCATCTGTGAAAACCTAAAACCAAGCACCCACATAAAATATGTTACAAATTTACAACAAAGGCAAATCAACGCATTAAACGATGCTTTGAAAGTAGATCGGAAAAGATTATAAAGAACTTATATGAATCAGTGATACGACCAGTGCTGGAATATGCATCGCCAGCTTGGAACCCTTTCTGTAGAAAGGAGATAAATGAATTAGAGAAAGTTCAGAAGAGAGCGCTGAAACTCAGTAGAACACCTGTCGAATCAGTTCTTTTGGAACAGAGATGACTTGAGGCGGACCTCTGTGAGGTATATAAATATCTCAGTGGCCTAAACAGGAATAACCCAGAGCATTTTTTCTATCAATGTTGCAGCAATCTGAGAGGTCACATCTTAAAGCTAAGGAAGACGTACTCCCGCACAGAGATCTGTAAAAACTTCTTCACAAATCGTGTCATCGACTGTAGGAACAAACTTCCTGAAGACGTCGTGTCAGCTCCTACTCTGAAGACCTTCAAGAAGAAATTGAGGTGTCTATCCACCGGCTGAAAGAGACTATACAACCAAGCATGCATGTGTGTGTGCACATATGCGTATGTATGTGTATGTATGTATGTATGTATGTGCTACTTGCAACTAATTAGTCAACTGAGTGATATCGTTTACTTGTAAATGTAATTAAGTCTAGACCCTCGACTCGTTATATTTACTGTAGATATCCCAAAGCCACTAGCCTGGTTTTCGTAGAACCCCTTCTAGACCCTCTCGGTATTTACCGTTGCCAAGTGACGGCCTGACTACATGGACTTCCTTCAACTTCTAATCACTTCTGTGCGTGCTAATCGGAGCGTGTCATTCACGTCGCAATCCGCTCAGTCCGCGACTCGCGGCATTGTGCTCAGGCAACAGTGGTCGACGTCTTTGCATTGGCCTGTTGTAATATTGACGCGGTCGCAAATCGGCCGGCACAAATCAACATAGGCTACTGATGCCATAGGAACTGTATGTCTCTGTCGTCTACTGGCTGCACCTTCCTTCTGCCAGTCTTCGATTGACAACGGTCGTGACATGCAGTAACCGTCCACTTGGTTTGTGAGTAGACATTGGGTCACGGAGTGGTAGTGCAGATTAACTTGCATTAGTGTTGCTGTTGCCAAGTGAAGTACCTACATGGTATCTATACGGTGTAGGCGTTGTTGGGTGAATCCTTGCAACCAAGGTGAACTACAAACTATAGGGCCCGGTACAGAACAGCCTAAGCCTGTTCGTGTGGTGGAAATACGTCTATGTCGTTTTTTTTTTAAATGCCGGGTAGAACATTTCGTCCGCCTTGTAAAACTGTCCCACGTTTGTTTACCATGACTCAATCGTCTATAAATATATGTCTATAAATTAATGCTGCCACCACCAGCTCTCTGAGTCAACGACAGGTTACACATTTGCCCCGTGTGTGATTTTTACTTCCTTTGTCAGACACCAAGTAGAAGATGCCTACCAGACACCAAGTAGAAGATGCCTTCCAGACACCAAGTAGAATATGCCTACCAGACACCAAGTAGAATATGCCTACCAGTCACCAAGTAGAAGATGCCTTCCAGACACCAAGTAGAATATGCCTTCCAGACACCAAGTAGAATATGCCTACCAGACACCAAGTAGAAGATGCCTTCCAGACACCAAGTAGAAGATGCCTACCAGTCACCAAGTAGAAGATGCCTACCGGTCACCAAGTAGAAGATGCCTTCCAGACACCAAGTAGAAGATGCCTACCAGACACCAAGTAGAAGATGCCTTCCAGACACAAAGTAGAAGATGCCTACCAGACATCAAGTAGAAGATGCCTTCCAGACACCAAGTAGAAGATGCCTTCCAGACACCAAGTAGAAGATGCCTTCCAGACACCAAGTAGAATATGCCTATCGGACACCAAGTAGAAGATGCCTTCCAGACACCAAGTAGAAGATGCCTTCCGGACACCAAGTAGAAGATGCCTTCCGGACACCAAGTAGAAGATGCCTTCCAGGCACCAAGTAGAAGATGCCTACCAGGCACCAAGTAGAAGATGCCTTCCAGACACCAAGTAGAATGTGCCTACCAGACACCAAGTAGAAGATGCCTTCCAGACACCAAGTAGAAGATGCCTTCCAGACACCAAGTAGAAGATGCCTACCATACACCAAGTAGAAGATGCCTTCCAGACAGTAAATAGAAGATGCCTTCCAGACATTAAATAGAAGATGCCTTCCATGCACCAAGTAGAAGATGCCTTCCAGACACCAAGTAGAAGATGCCTTCCAGACACCAAGTAGAAGATGCCTACTGTTTTTGATGTTATTCGAAATACACATGTGAAGTGGAGTAATCGAAGTTGCTAACTTTATATAATAACATAGAAATAATAACGTTATATGATAACATAGAAATAATACTTAGAAGTTTATATTTAGTGTTGATTGGTTCTCTATGTTAGTCATAATTATATCAATATTCAATCAGATATGACAATAATTATTAATTAAACAGAAACAACCTACTGTAAGTACATGTATGCCAAATGTATTACTATTATCACAACGGCTAATTGAGAGATATTTTCAATACTTACTTAAATTGTAAATATACTATACATACAAATATGTTGCATCCCTTATCTGGTACGGTTGATGCATCCCTTATCTGGTACGGTTGATGCATCCCTTATCTGGTACGGTTGATGCATCCCTTATCTGGTACGGTTGATGCATCCCTTATCTAGTACAACATTGTTATTACTTCATAGTAATTTGTTTGCAAAAATATAAACTGTTTCTAGGCATGTACTACAAAAAGCGCCCAATGTCGAAAACTTATACTGCAAAAGCATATCTAAATACACCCTGTAATTAAAGTACTTGGAATGCCTATAGACTTAATCAACTTTGTTACCGGAATAACTAATTAACCTGTACAAAGAAAGAAAACAGGCTTGACCCCAAAATATCAACCAGCAAAGTGAACACACGAACCACGATGCCAACTGCACCCGAAGGTCATATTTTGTATATACATATGCTCTGATGACAACCATGGTTTCATGAACATGTAGGGAGCGTCGTGAACCTACGTTACCCGCAGTTAATTTATTAGCGCCATAATTACATTGCGACGACGACTGCGAGCAAGTTCCACTAAGAGCCATGTTGCTCTTTGGATCATTTGCCTCTCAAACACATATATACATACATACATACATACATACACATATAAGAGAGGTACACACACAATATACAATGACATAAAGCATTGTCTACAAAGTTAAGAAAAAACGAACTATTCATCTCTATTTCTTCAACTGTATAGATCGGAACCATGGACACTGGCCAAATCTCTGGAAACACAGTTGAATGGCTGCTACACTAGACTACTACGAATGGCTGCTACACTAGACTACTGTGAATGGCTGCTACACTAGACTACTGTGAATGGTGTTTAATGTTCACCTGAAAGTGCACGTGACTAACGGAGAGCTGTATGGACCAGTGATGAGGGTAACATACAAGATTCAGGAGCGCAGGATGTGGTTTACTGGGCACAATATGGCAAGGCAAGCGGGGACACCATTGTCTAAACTAATACTCTGGGAGCCGAAGCACGGACGCGCTTCAAGGGGACGGCCCGCTCTTAGCTACGTAAAGGTCCTAAATCGGATGCTGGTGTGACAGATACAGAGGAGTTAACTGCACGTATGAAGGACAGAGCTGAATGGCGAGCCATCAAATCCCGAAGTCTTTCGACCAGATGATGATGATGATTTCTTCTTCATATTATGCCCCTGTAGATGTACGAATACACCAACAGCTGCAATCAGTCCTTCTTCGCCTTTGACCACTGTGTCTTATCTTCAGCCAAACCCTTCAGCTCCTTCGGGTTATTCCTTGATCTGAGGGTACATGGCCCTACTTCTTTGTGTCATACCGCAGCACCCTTAACGGGTTTGTACAGTGACGTCATGTCGGGGCTTTATATTGGTTAGTACCCAGCACAGCACATTCCAGGGTTCTTTGTGTAGAATCATTCTTGCAAGAACTTAAATAACAATAACATTGGGCGTTGGTTAAAGGATTTCATGAAAAAACCTTTTCAGTGTAACGATTGAACACAAGAGGTCGTACCGGAAAACTAGTTATGTAGATGTTGTACAGTCACACTCCAGAACAGTCTAAGTCAGTGTTTGGTTCAGTAACAGAATCACGCGTCGAGGACCAGATGACCAGACACCCGAGTAGCAGACGACATTGAGACGCGACTGACACACATTGAGTTCAACAATCGTGGATTATCGCAATTACGGTTACAATGGATGTCAGGGAAATAGCGGATGAGGTTTGTACAACTATGAAACTCAATTATAGCATTTACCAATGAAATAAATGCTTTACACGAATGTGGCAAGTCTTAATGCCTCATGTTAATCTAAGACACCCGAAATCGGATCAAACATTTACTCATGAATATATCAAGTCAATTTATCATATTCAAACTTTGCACCGATATTCGTATACAATTGTGTTTGTCATCTAATGAAACTATTACATTTAAATTCAGTTGGAAAGAACAATAAAGTTGGGTGATCTGGTCGCAATGATGAAGATCCTTGAATCCGTCAGAACACGACAACACATCCACCTGGTGATAGAGGAGGCAAGTATTCATTTTATGACTTTCGCTTTTTCTAATAATGTTAATTCCTTATAAAGTAACGATACGTTCTTATGCTGCGCAGGATGCGTTCCTCGCCTTAGTCACCACCGGGCAGACCTTGTCTTCCCAACACGGCTCCCGATCCGTTCCCGGTCTTCATTTGTTCATCCAGCTGTTGGCGTTGGATGGTTATTGGTTAGGGAGCCACGTTGTATTATTCAAACGTATAACACACGTAAACATGCACGGAATGCGAAACAAATACTGCACAATGCAATTTTAAATTTTCAAATATTTTCTTCAAGTTTAAGGAGTGTAGAACTTGGAATCAGTGCAGATCGGATGTAAGAACATACTCATTCACATGGTTTATTAAAACTACTTCGCATTCGGTGAATAGGTATGGTACGTGCGTCCGTGAGTGCCTACGCGGTACCTGTACGTGCACATTCACGTAGCAGACCATATTTTACATAAACAACTACGCTGGAACAACGAGTTGAACGCTTGCATGAGCATGTGGATATGTTACCGAGGACCGTTGTGTAAACCCGGCCGTGTTACCGTGTCACTGTTGCCAGTTCGCCGACCGGGACCCGCTCGTGCTGGCGATCGACTGCGGCGAGGAAGACTTGGCCGTGTACCTGCTCGAGAGAGGCTTCCCGCACCGCAACATCTACACCGTGAGTCCAACAGCGTCGTGCACTCGTGTAGGATAGTAAAGTGACCCCGGGGTCAATATACTATTATAGTATTTTAACCCCCCGCCTGTGGTATGTTGACCTCCATTTATTCTAGGCCCAGTTTGACAAAACATAAGATAAATTATGTTTGCCGTCAACTGCAGCAGGATGTGATGTCGTCAATCAGCGGCGAACTACGACAACTTCAATTGTGACCTACACACACAATCGATTGTGACTTACACATAATCGATTATGACCGACGTGCAGTCGATTATGACCTACATACAATCGATTGTGTAATGACATCACAAGTCAGTAATCAACACATGTGACCCGTTTACGAAGATGTTTTCGACAGCAACACTGTTTAGCCTGGCTTTCTCATTCGTTGATCTGCTGGCGTTCTGTTTACAAGTGTTGTTAATGCAACACAGACGCATAATGTTAGCTAATGTGTGCCACTTGCGTCCACCTGCGTGTTTGCGTGGAACTATTGGTGTTGTTTCTGTCAGTTCGCGAATCAACACTGTGACCAGTGGTGCTATTCGGAGCATCAGGATGGACGCTGTCCAACGGAGTACGACGCCCGAGACCTGGCCTCCAAGAGAAACCTGATGCGTCTCCACTCGATCCTCGTAGACATCGACAACGGCCTGCGCCAGCCGGGCGACGGGCTGTCGACGCAGCAAGGGCCCGATTACGACGGCACGATGACGTGCGGACCAAAACCACGGAAGAAGGTCGGTTCGAAAGTCATTGTTATTGCTGGTGTTTCTGGTGTTATTGTTGTTGTTGGTGTAGTTGTACCAATGGACGTACCAATGGACGTACCAATGGTTGTGCCAATGGTTGTACCAGTGGCAGTCCCAATGGACGTACCAATAGTTATACCAATGGACGTACCAATGGCAATACCAACGGACGTACCAATGGTTATACCAATGGACGTACCAATGGTAGTACCAATGGACTTACCAATGGTTGTACCAGTGGCAGTACCAATGGACGTACCAATGGTTGTACCAATGGACATACCAATGGTTGTACCAATGGTTGTACCAATCGACGTACCAATGGTTGTACCAATGGTCGTACCAATGGTTGCACCAATGGTTGTACCAATGGACGTACTAATGGTTGTACCAATGGATGTACCAATGGTTGTGCCAATGGTTGTACCAGTGGCAGTCCCAATGGACGTACCAATAGTTATACCAATGGACGTACCAATGGACATACCAATGGTTGTACCAATGGCAATACCAATGGACGTACCAATGGTTATACCAATGGACGTACCAATGGTTGTACCAATGGACGTACCAATGGACGTACCAATGGACTTACCAATGGTTGTACCAGTGGCAGTACCAATGGACGTACCAATGCTTGTACCAATGGACGTACCAATGGTTGTACCAATGGACATACCAATGGTTGTACCAATGGACATACCAATGGTTGTACCAATGGTTGTACCAATCGACGTACCAATGGTTGTACCAATGGTCGTACCAATGGTTGCACCAATGGTTGTACCAATGGACGTACTAATGGTTGTACCAATGGTTGTACCAATGGTTGTACCACTGGTTGTACCAATGGTGGTGCAGTACTGTTGTTGTTGTTGTTGGTGCTACGTTTGTTGCTGCTACCCTTGTTGTTGCTGCACATCATGGTAACACTGGTGCTGGTTTGTAGCAGACAGGCCTTTATTAACACCGACTACCAACTATGTTCTTGTCTCGGCTTGTCTCGGTAAATCGACACAATTAGGTTTGCCGAGCAACCGATTCATCGCTGAGGTAATGAAACTTGCTTTGTTCAGGAAATGGCTGGAGTCGACGACGGCCAGGCGGACACGGCTGTGTATCGAGCCAAGAAGAAAATCGGAGAGATTGGAACCAACTACATTGCCAAGGTAGATGCCTGCCGAACGTTTTACCCATTACACTTTATATCGGGTTTTCATGTAAAACACTTACTGCTTGTTCAGATATCTACGCAATCTTTAATTATTATACACCGATAAATCGTATTAATAATCTGCATGTTGATCATCATGGAGAACCTTTCAAACGTTATGAAACTCCTCAGCGTTTATAATATACATATGATGGACGTTTACAAAATAAACTATAATGAAATAGCAATCGTGACTTACGTGGAATCGGTCGGCGACAGAACGGAGATTCGGTGCTTCACGAGAGTGTGAAAATGGCGTCTTCGGCGATGGTGTACGCATGCGCCTCGATGCGTTTGCCGATGAACGCACAGAACTTCGTAAGTATAGACATACAATTATTTTATGTTGCATATGGCACGATGGTAGCGTTAACAAGACTCTCCAAGATCCCACAACCACTAACAATTCTCCTTTTTGAGCAGAACCGTCCCGTTTCAGAATCAATGTCCAGACAATGTCAAATTCCCAACAACGATCCGGTTTGTAGACATGTTTACCATATCACAAATGAACGATAAAACCCCGAATTGATCAATACATACCCGTTTTCATGCTACAACCACGAATGTTCCTTTCCCGCTCGTGGTGATCACACCCCAGCCCCATTTGCTCCTCGGGAGCATAGATCATCGACAAAAGCTCTCGATTTGGTCCAATTTTAACCCGAGTCCTTTCCATGTGTAACCCATAATATAATATGCACGGACAGCCTTCGCTAAAGTGTGAACATGTGAATTTGTTCGTAATATGCAATTGATATCCACGTTATTGGTTTGTGACAGCTTGGTGACACGGCTCTGCATGTGGCGGTGCGCAGGGACGACCTGATGGTCATTAAGGCTCTGTTGTGTTCCGGGGCAGACTTCACCATCAGAAACAAGGTTCGTAGGCAATGACGTGGAACATCCACTGACGACGTATGGACTCAGCAGTCAGCGATCATTGACGATTGTATTTCTTGTAGTAATACTATTTTCTCTGAAACTACCTTATAGTGCCCTGGTGAAAACATCACGCACGCACGCACGCACGCACGCACGCACGCACGCACGCACGCACGCACGCACGCACGCACGCACGCACGCACGCACGCACGCACGCACGCACGCACGCACGCACGCACGCACGCACGCACGCACGCACACACACACACACACACACACACACACACACGCACACACGCACACACGCACCAATGAACATACGCACGCAGACACACAGGCACCCACACACGTACGCACACGTACATCACACCTACAAATTGTTATTTATGTTCTGGTTTATCAGCTGGGACAGACGCCGTTGGACGAGAGCAGTGACACGATCCGTTCACTGATGCAGATGTTTCGGGTGAGTGAATATATGTTCTGGGCAAGTGAGCAGATGTTCTGGGTGAGTGAATATATGTTCTGGGTAAGTGGGTATATGTTCCGGGTGAGTGAGCAGTTGTTCGGGTGAGTGGGTATATGTTCCGGGTGAGTGAGCAGTTGTTCGGGTGAGTGAGTATATGTTCTGGGCAAGTGAGCAGATGTTCCGGGTGAGTGAGTGTATGTCCTGGACAAGTGAGCAGATGTTTCGGGTGAGTGAACATATGTTCCGGCTGAGTGAGCAGACGCAGCCTGACCCACGCTGCATTGGCGCGAGTCTTGAACACTATGTTAGCTGCTGCTGGCCAAAACTGTATCTATGTAAACCAGTGCATTTGACCATCTTGATTTGTTTCCATATATAATATATGTGACGGGAATCAACGCGGCGTCTGCTACAACTAGCTGAATTAGAACCGTTGAATATTGCACATGACCACTATAATGTTTTGGGCGTACGTTGAAAACACCACCGTCCTGTTTTCGAGGATTAGTCCGTTGAATTTACCACACCGGCGTTCTCTCCCTTCCCCAGTGCGGTCTCACCCAGGCTGTCGTCAGAAGCGAGCACCCCGCCACGCAGAGACTGGTCCGACTGTGCTGCAATCCCAACAGCAACATCAAGGTGAGTCGACAACACTGGTTGTCGCTACTTGTAGTAAATTAAGACAACTTACGGCAACTTACGTAAGTTTAAAAAAAAAATAATGTCACATATCTAGTAGATGTATATTGAAAGGGTGTTTGAGCATTTCTACCCAAAGACGTTCGTAAACGAAATGAGTCAAATACAAAGGTGTGATGTTTCATGTAAGTGTAATCTGATTGAACTTTTTCGATAGCCTATTCCATAATTATAAATCACGGGGAGATGTAAACGATATGTGAAAGGGAACAAAAGATTGGAAACACTGTTTCGGCATTGTTTTGATGGTAATAATGTGTGTTTACTGTGGTTTGTTTCAGGACGGGAAATCGGCACTGGAGATCGCCGAGTCCCGAGCGTCTACCAGTCGAGAGGCACAGAAGTGTTACAACTTGTTGAAGGAAAACTCTAAGTCGCTCGTAAGTACACTAACCTAAGTACACTAATCTAAGAAAAGCTCGACCTTAATAGCTTAATTATGCTGAGCATGTTGAACCGTAATACAAATGGTTATTATTATTACCCATTCGTTTAAACGTTTATACCATAACAGTAATTTACAGTGGAATTAACTGTAATCAAAGAAACATCGCCGATCCTGTGAGAATTAATAGAAGTTATCAGCAGGAATCTACGCCACGGTGTGAAGAGTTGTGTTCTGTTTTCAGACGTTGATAAACGCGGTGTTGAGCGAAGACGAGGGAACCGTGAGGACGTTGTGTACGAAGAAAGCGAACTGCAACGTCAACGTCAGCTTCAAGGTGAGCTGGAACAATGTGAACTTTCACCAGGGCCAGGGCTGTAGAAGTGAAAATTACACATTCTGACGCAAAATGAGGTCACCCATTCGCAGAAGTGAATTTAATCAGATCAGTTGTAGCTGAAGACTTTTTTTATAGCTTAATCTTATTAAGGATCAGTGCAAGGGAAAGTGTTGTGGGAAAACCGATTTAACTGGCTGGACCGTTCTTTTCATCATTTTAGTGGGTCATCGTCATCGTTGTCATCGGCAGATGTTATTACATTTTGGTGGGTCATCGCCATCGTTGTCATCGGCAGATGTTATTACATTTTAGTGGGTCATCGTCATCGTCGTCAACCGCAGATGTTATTACATTTTGGGAAATGTAAATTCCTACAGGCAGGACACGGGAACTTGGATGTAAACTATAAAATGTGAGATACTGTTCTAGGTACTACTATGAAAGCAAATGACTTAGGAGAAACAGTAAGTGTTGACATGAAAGTTTCAGAGCAGTGTGATATTGCAGCTTCAAAGTGTAATCAAATTATTGGTTTGATTAGGAGAAACATAACATACAAGGAAAAAGAGCTAATTATAACTCTGTATAAAGCAATAGTTAGGCCTCGTTTAGAATACTGTTTACAAGATTGGAAACCATATCCCAAGAAGGATATAGATACGCTTGAACGAATACAGAGGAGAGCAGCTAAAATGATTCCACAACTGAGAACGCCTAAACGAATGTGGTTTAACAAACCTCGAGACAATAAGGTTAAGATGAGATCACATAAGAAAGACGTAACATTAGTAAAGGATCAGCGTAGATCGGATATTCGGAAGTACTCGTTCTCAAACAGGACAATAAATGAAAGGAACACATTATCAACAGATTGTTTAACTACTAGCAGCGTGAATATGTTTAAAAGCAAAATTTATACATATCTCAGGAGGGCGCATCACACATAATGAAAAATTGTTGGACTCTCGATAAGCCAATGGCTTCCTTGTCCACTTGTCATCTGGGCCTTTGCCTTGGATGGCAATCTTGCTAAATCTGGTAAAAATCATCATCATCATCATCATGTTTGCAAGATAATCCACTGACTTACATGCATCGTAATATCATAAATTATTCCCCGAAACTCAAACACAAACACTACGTCCTGTTAGAGACATATTTCCCTCATTTCATACCATCGTCATAGAAAGTCAACCCACTTCTCTCTGTCACGTTACATGTGATATGGCACGTGTCTTCACAGGACAAGAAGGGTTGGACGCCGGCCTGTCACGCCATCTGGCAGGGTAACGTACAACTACTGCAGCTGCTGGTAGACTCGGGAAGTTGTCATCTCAACATCCGAGTGCGCGAGCACGACGACGGACAGGTGTGTGGGCCGCCAGGCGGACACGTCGTCAGGGACGAGCATGTTTAGTGTATTAAAACGTGCGACGCTCACAGACTGGAGATCCGCGTGTGGCAGAACGCTGTTTGTACAGAACACATTACTCGTCAGCTTGGTGCAACTGACTGCGATTTGAATTTTTTCTTACATCGATTGAGGCATTACATAGCTTTATGGTATTGTCGTTTTCTTTGTTAACGTTTGCCATATACATAATACATTTTAATATTTAGCTGATGCTCGTTTCCTATGAGTACTTAAATTAGTATACGATTATACGGTTCCTGAATCCCGGACAATCATAACGACATTCCCCTAAAAAGATATATATATATATATATATATATATATATATATATATATATATATATATATATAATCCCTCAGTTATGTTGCCTACAAATTATTGGTTAGATTAACAGTGGCATATTGTGGGGGGGGGTGGTCATGGCCCCCGTTGGGTTAATATTTTCGATTTGTTACCGTATTTTTCCGTTGCGCCGCTACAAGGTAGAATATGTGACTAGGTTTGACCCCCTTTCGCCTTACTTTTCGCCTTACTTTTCGCCTTACTTTTCGCCTTACTTTTCGCCTCGCCTTTTGTAAAATCCTAGATACTCCACCGAATTAACTATAAAATAAAATGTCAAATTTCTTCTGTCTCACGAGTTTTATTGAATATTAATATAGACTTCCACTATTTCAATATGACTTGTACTTCAAGTCAACGGCCACCGTGCCATTGTACTTTCAGTCTAAGGCCACCGTGCCGTTGTACTTTCAGTCTATGGCCACCGTGCCGTTGTACTTTCAGTCTAAGGCCACCGTGCCGTTGTACTTTCAGTCTATGGCCACCGTGCCGTTGTACTTTCTGTCGTTGGAGAAGAATTGTCCGACGGACTTGTGGATGCTTCTCTCGCAGATGGTGGACTGCTTTCAGGATAGAGAAAGAGACACGGTAAGTGTCTTACCAATTGGACACCAATTGGACACCAATTGTTTTTCGTCGTCGTCGTCGTTTTCACACACACCTGCATTTAATTCTTATAATTTAATTTACATTATATTTGAATTTACAGTGGATTAATGGTATTGTTACTCGTTAACAAGACATTGACTGTTATAATTAATGACGAAAAAACTCATTATCGTCATATGGCTTAATTTCTCTTACACATGCTCACTTACAAATTGCTCACTTATTCACTGTTCTGGCACCATATAAATGCTACATATATAAAGCTACGTTTGCCTGCAGTGGGGTCGGACGGCCGTGTTCCGGGCGGCAGAGAAAGGCAAGTCAGCTGCCTTCATAGAGAAGATGCTGAAGGCCAGAGCAGGACAACCGCTCCTAGAGAGAAGGATGGTATGATCTTTGGTTGTTATTGCAAATGTCCAATGTAGTGTTTCACTGTGATGATGCACAGTGCACGGTACTGCTACTACTACTTCTACTACTACTACTACTTCTACTACTACTACTACTACTACTACTACTACTACTACTACTACTACTACTACTACTACTACTACTACTACTACTACTACTTCTAGTACTACTACTACTACTACTACTACTACTACTACTACTACTACTACTACTAGTACTACTACTACTACTACTACTTCTACTACTTCTAGTACTACTACTACTACTACTACTACTACTACTACTACTACTACTACTACTACTACTACTACTACTACTACTTCTAGTACTACTACTACTACTACTACTACTACTACTACTACTACTTCTACTACTACTACTACTACTACTACTACTACTACTACTACTACTACTACTTCTACTACTTCTACTACTTCTACTACTTCTAGTACTACTACTACTACTACTACTACTACTACTACTACTACTACTACTACTACTACTACTACTACTACTACTACTACTACTACTTCTACTACTGCTACTCCTGCTACTGCAATACTAACTTGTGCATATCTGACCGAAAAGTAAATGGCTCGGATGATCCCATAAAGTTCATAAAACCCACCAGCAGCCGCCTCAGACGCCAAAAATTGGATATGAAAGAAACATCAATCAAGATATTCTGTTTTGTAGGACGGTCTCAGCTTGCGAGAGTTTGCACAAGACTACAATCTCGAATATCTCACTGAGACAATTGACAAAGTAAGTAAACCAGATTTATCAAGATTGACATCTAAGACCAATATGTATATATATATATATATATATATATATATATATATATATATATATATATATATATATATATATATATATATATATATATATATATATATATGTATGTGTGTTTATATATGTATATATATGTATATATATATATATATGTATATATATATATGTATATATATATATACATATATTTCATAAGTTTCAAACTGGAATTATAAATAGAAAAAATGTCAGTCTTATTCAGCATCTGCTATGTCTTTGTTTGCCCGGTTTGGCTATACCAATTATATGAAGGTCAACTACTTCTACCATTTTGTTTTACTAATTTTTCTTATTTATCATCCTCGTTGTATTTAAACACACGCATTTAAGACGAACTTCAGAAAGTCGATTATATTCAGGATCGCACATTTGTGTCTCGTTTAGTGCTAAAAACAGACTTTCGTCGCATTGTACTTACGCATCACAAGCACATGGCAACGTATCACAAGCACATAACAACGCATCACAAGCACATGGCAACGCATCACAAGCACATGGCGCTAACATGGCGTTCGCCAACAAACCGGCGCCGCAGACGACAACGTCGTGAAATACTTGTAGCTATAGTCGACACCATGCGTGTCGCGTTGACTTTTTGTCAGTTAACTGTTTGGTAGGTGGCACATTCTATTGGATTTGTCAAACAAACATGTACCCAATATGCACATACACGTTGCACGTGGTTGTAATGTGTCGTGATACGCCTTACACCAAAAGTAAAATGTTATTAACCAGTCGTCGTCGTTTGATGGTGGCCAATTCACAGGTCAACATCGCCTGTGTTTCTATTACCTCCGTTTGGGTTTAACATTTCATCTCCTTCACATTCCGTCCGTTCTTTAACAACGTTATCGTACTATACATGGGGAGAGTTGCCGGGATTGGGACCCCTAACGATAAACTTGACTATAGACACGAAAATAAATGGAATTGATGTAAACAATATATTAACATAGAGTTAATATTTTATTTTCAACAACAAGCTATTAATCACCAGAAGATCATTGATGAATTTAAACAAAAATTCATAAAAAAATTACAAAGCGGTCCAATCGTGGCCACGGTTTCCTCGATTGGACCACCCAATGTCTTCGATTGGACCACCCAATGTCTTCAATTGGACCACCCAATGTCTTCAATTGGACCAAAAGTAAAATGATTATATATACGACTAAGCATAATTTTTAATTGATACATAAATAATATATAGTGTTCATTATGACAATAATAGTTATCATTAGTGAAATACAATATACTAATACATTTCAGTGTGCATAGTCTTTGTAGTTCCATCCACCCTACACAATGTCACATGTCTTCTTCGACTGGACAAACAAACAAATTATTCAGATCAAACTTTGAATTAATGCAGGGCCTAATGTTCGTAGTCTAGACGAGGGATCGCCAGTGGATATTATCTACTTAGATGTTCAGAAAGCTTTTGACAAAGTACCACATCAAAGATTACTACTTAAATTAAAAGCCCATGGTATCGGGGATGGCCTAAGTGACTGGATAGAACAATGGCTGACTGACAGAAGACAGCGTGTTGTAGTAGATGGAGAGGTTTCAAACTGGAAATCAGTTTTGAGTGGGGTACCACAAGGATCAGTATTAGGAACTTTATTATTCTTAATATATATATATATATCACTTGGCCGACAATTTAACAAGTAACGTACTGAAGTTTGCAGATGACACAAAAAAATTTAGAAAGGTTAACACTGATGGTGATAAACAACGATTGATCTAGACAGATTAGTAAAATGGTCTGAGTTAAATTTGGGGAAATGTAAATGCCTACATACAGGTCATATAGGAACTTGGATTTAAACTATAACATGGGATATACTGTTCTGGGTACTAATGTAAACGAAAAGAACACAGGAGTTGCAATAAGCGCTGATATAAAAGTTTCAGAGCATTGTGGCATTGCAGCTTCAAAGGGTAATCAAATTCTTGGGTTGATTAAGAGAAACATAACATACAAAGAAAAAAGCTAATTATACCTCTATATAAAGCAATAATTGGACATCATTTAGAATACTGCATACAAGCTTGGATACCATATCGTAAGAAGGATATAGATACGCTTGAACGCATATAGAGGAGAGCAATTTGTAAAGTATCAGTGTAGATTGGATATCTGGAAGTACTCGTTCTCACAGAGGACAATAAATAAATGGAACAAATTGTCTACGGATTGTATAATTGCTAGCAGCGTGAATATGTTTAAAAACAGGTTTTGCCACATATCTCAGGAGGGCGGGTTACATGTAGATGAACATTGTTGGACTCTCGATAAGCCAATGGCTTCCTTGTCCACTTGCCATCTGTGCCTTTGGCTTTGATGGCAAATCTTGTTAAATATTCTGTCAATATAGCTCCGGAATAGGCCAGCGGAAATTATCGACATCCTTTAGAGCCAATCATACCATGTTCTGTCTCACAACTGCATGCACTGCACAATAGAGTATTTCATCACATCCATTATTCGTGGCACTATGCCTGCATAGTGTCAACTACAATACGTTTACTGCTGTGTCATCCTTCAGAGGCCAGCGGAACTTGTTCTGTCCCACAATTTACACGCACTGCACCGCCACAGTTTCTTTCGTCACATCCATGACTCGTCGCATTATGCCTGGGTAGATTGTACCATCGTACAAAATTGTGCACCATTGACCAGTTCTGCATACTTCGATGTTCTCGATGAGCTGCAATCGACTAGGTTTGGGTGGATCAGAACTGTTGTGTGTTCTCGATTGAGTTGCAGTGGTCTTAGAAGTACTGGGCTCTTGGGTGGGTGTAGGCCTAGTAGGCATAGCTTTCTCCGGTCCGACTTTGCTTTGTTTAGCTAGTTTCTTTCTTCGGTGGTCATAATTCTGGTGCAGCTTCCATGGAAACATCTGTCAATGCTGGAGCTGCAAAAACTGGTGTCAGAGGTGGCGTATGGTTGTGCTCTTGTGCAGTCACCATGGCAACAGCTGTCAATGCTGGTGCTATAACAGTTGGGGTCGGAGGTAGCGTAGGGTTGTGTTCTTGTGCAGCTTCCATGATTGCATTAGTTACCGTAGCAGCAGCGAAGTCGGAGTCTTGGAATACATATATGGTCATTGACCACATTCCTGAAGCCACTAACAGCATTCTGAACGGATGCCGCTTTTCTGTACACCACGTTAAGAATTTCGGCGATGTGACGTGTTGTCACTGGTTTGCCTACATGTTCTCTCATCCACATCCTCAATGCATCATCATAGTTTTTCCCAAACGGTCCACCCAAAGGCTGGAATCGGTGAGTCATGTGTGGCGGAAATGAGACTGTGGCCGCTCCAGCTTCCCGAGCTATATCAGTTGCAGCCAAATTCTTTGTGTGGGTCACGTGGCTATCGAGTATGAGCACAACATTCTCCTCCTTCGTTGGTTTAACAAGATCTACGAAATGTCACAACCAAGTAACAAACCCCTCATTGGACATCCAGCCTTTGCCCCCGGAGGTCCACCATTTATCAGTTGTATTTTCATCATCTTCCGTTTATATATGACCATTGGCACTAAATTGATGTAAACCCAAATAAAGTCTTTGGTAGTCCGAAACAATGTAAATTTACCTGCGACCAAATGTGTTCTGTTACAAGTTCCCTCGATTGGACCACTTAGCAACTTCATTTAATTGCATTATTATAATTGCTCCCTTGTCTAATATTACTTTCTGGTAACCAATAAACTATGTTGGAATAATTACACACATCTAATGATGGCATACCCTTATGTGGGTCACTGGTCAATTGTGGCAACTGCAGTGGTCCAATCGTGGAATTTCACGTGTTAAAAATATTGCATTGTCGTCACAAGCAGACGACATCCACTTTAAAATTCTTATTATCGCCACATACGTTGGGCTCCTATACTCTTGATGGACACACATTTTCGCCTGTAAGTATGACATAAGGGTGCTGTACTGATAACTGATCACGGCCTGATTATTATGTCGGGGACATAGAAAACCTACTTTTGGTGATAAATATAAAAAAAATACTGCTATTTCGTCGACATTTACCGTGTCATCCGAAATGCCACTGATGAATGACATAATCGATAGAGGATGTCACGGTGTAGAGTAATATGGACTATACAGCACTGGTCCGATCAAGGAACTGGTCCAATCCCGGCAACTCTCCCCTATGTCCACTTCACGGTTTGTTTCTTCATCCGGTGGTATTCGGCCGCTTTCTCTTCCCACACACCTTTAGCCACCGTCTGCTTCAGATCCCTCACTGGTTGTCCCTGCGCTCTTTGTGTGTTTCAGTACCTCTGCGATAACGCGAGTATGCACTTCGTCGTTCAGATGCTCGTTAACTTCCAGGGTAATGAATTGTTTGACATCAAAGACAAGGTTAGTGTCACCAGGATAATTGATAGCACATCCTGTCTGATCGCGTTCAGAAATAGAGACCACGCGTTATAGCAATTACATTTGTATAGATATCCTTGTTATAATGCACAGACACATTAGTTGTAAAGTATAACTGTTGATTTACATTGTCACCACATACGATATATTGAATGTCACATTTTTTTTGGGTTTTTTTTGGCCACATTTACAAAAATAATATTTAAAAAAACAAATTAAATAACTTATTCAAAACATATTATGATATAAATGTGCTCAGTGATTTGTGTTAACACATTCTGCTGGCTCTAACAGTAGCATCATATAAAGCAAGAAAACTGAGCCAGCCTCTAAAACAACGGCATATCTAGCAACTGAAGCCATTACCACTGTTGTACATTATCTACAGGACGGTCATCGTCTGCTGGACCTGGCTCTAGAGGCCACAACTGGACATCCCAATACACAAGTGACACACAATCTGAAGACAGTGGAGGTGAGTGTAGTGAACGATGCCGATCCATTTGGACTTGACTGAAGTGTCCTACCATGACATCATGGTGACATATGTGAGAGGCAAAGCATCTGAGGCAGGAGTCTCAACTTCTCATCTCCCACCTGTTTTAGAGGCTAACCTCCCAACTCCCTCCTGTTTGCGGAGCCAACCTGCCATCTCCCACCATTGTTGAGAGTCCACCTCCCATTAATTGTTATGGCCAACCTCCCACCTCCCGCCAATTATTATGCCCAACCTCCCATCTCCCGCCAATTATTATGGCCAACCTCCCACCTTCCGTCAATTTTATGGCCAACCTCCCACTTCCCACCAATTGTTATGGCCAACCTCCCACCTCCCACCAATTGTTATGGCCAACCGCCCACCTCCCGCCATTCCCACATCCCACCAATTGTTACAGCCAACCTCACACTTGCTGTCCCACCCCTCGTCATTATTATGGCATCATTTTCCATCGTCAAAAACTCGTTGTCTGCGATCTGGCTGTGTCTGAAGTCGAACCAACTAACGTAATGATTGAAAACTCAAAACCGACGAGAGATAAATCAACGAAAAAGTAGTGGGTGTGTTTACATATTATGACTAACTTGTTACAGCGGACTCCGCTTAATAGAATCACTTCGGGCTAGAGCAACTTGATTCAGTTAAGCGGTTCATTCACTTAAGCGACACTTAATACATCGAAATGTATAATGTTTCTACCCAAGCCTATTTATTTGATTCTACTGAGTAGTTGACTCCGTTATCTGCGACTCTGTTAAGCGGAGTCCATTATACAGGAATTGTTAGTGTGTTGTGTAATGAAAAGCAGACAAATGCACACGAGTGCGTACATGCGTACGTGCGTACGTGCGTACGTGCATGATAAGCTCTGGGAACAATTCCGTTGCAGGAGACGGCGGTGAAGTTGTTCGAGGCGGCTTCAATGGGCGACGTAAAGACGGTGAAACAACTCAATAGAGCCAACTACCGCGACAAGGTACTCATACATGTTCAGTGTGGTGGCAACTAATTCTCAACGCTGAGTTATTATTTTACAGTAATTTTAGCCAATCTAATAACCTATTGGTGATTACTGAGTCGTAATAGTCGTTTTAACCTAAACTGCATTGGTCTTCAAAGATTTAACACATAACGTGGTAGGCCCCAAACGTTAGACACCTGTTGTGTACTGTCAATGTCACTGCCGATGGTGAATGTGTTAAAACAACTGCTGTGACTATTGTCCTCATACCAACACATTCTGTCTCAGAACGGCTACACAGCACTGACTCGCGCCATCGTCTTCAACCAGCCGTCGGTGGTCGACGCTCTTATCACGGAGAGACCCGCGCTCAAGGCCATTCCCGACAACGTGAGTCACCCACACCCCTATTGTCATCACCCACACCCCGCGGTCATCACCCAGGCCTGCTGTCGGCCACCCGCAATCACCTCTCGAGCCCCCTCTCGGCTACCCGCAATAATCTCCCGAGCCCGCTCTCTGTCACCAGTAACCATCTCCCTACCCCGCTCTCTGTCACCCGCAATCATCTCCCGAGTCCGCTCTCTGTCACCAGTAGCCATCTCCCAACCCCGCTCTATGTCACCCGCAATCATCTCCCGATCCCGCTCTCGGCCACCCGCAATCATCTCCCGAGCCCGCTCTCGGCTACCTGCAATCATCTCCCGAGCCCGCTCTCGGCTACCCGCAATCATCTCCCGAGCCCGCTCTCGGCCACCCGCAATCATCTCCCGAACTCGCTCTCGGCTACCCGCAATCATCTTCCGAGCCCGCTCTCGGCCACCCGCAATCATCTCCCGAGCCCGCTCTCTGTCACCCGCAATCATCTCCCGAGCCCGCTCTCGGCTACTCGCAATCATCTCTCGGGTCTGCTCTATGTTATCCGCAATCATCTCCCGAGCCCGCTCTCGGCCACCCGCAATCATCTCCGCCTCATAGTCACCTCCAGAACATGCTCTCTGTCGTATTTGGGGCATCGGGTTAAATGTCATCACTGTGGAGAAAGTGATTGGAGCATTGGTTTAAACATAATCACTGTGGTTCGATGGCGCTCCATTCACGTTACGTCGTCGAGATGTTGTTACAGGCAGCGATTATTATTGTTTTAACGCACACACACACACACACACACACACACACACACACACACACACACACACACACACACACACACACACACACACACACACACACACACACACACACACACACACACACACACACACACACACACACACACACACACACACACACACACACACACACACACACACACACACACACACACACACACACACACACACACACACACACACACACACACACACACACACACACACACACACACACACACACACACACACACACACACACACACTCACTCACTCACTCACTCACTCACTCACTCACTCACTCACTCACTCACTCACACACACACACACACACACACACACACACACACACACACACACACACACACACACACACACACACACACACACACACACACACACACACACACACACACACACACACACACACACATAACTAAAATATTTAGAGCGCATTGAAAGAAGCTGATGGAAAAACAGTATTGTATCTATACCAGTTGGTGTTGTATGACTTCAGTGTAACATTTACCCTCTCCATTACGCCCGTATGTGTATATACCTGTTTGTGTGTATACCAGTTGGTGTTGTATGACTCCATTATGCCTGTATGTGTATATACCTGTATGTGTGTATACCAGTTGGTGTTGTGTGACTTCAGTGTAACCGTTACCCTCTCCATTACGTCTGTATGTATGTATACCAGTTGGTGTTGTGTGACTTCAGTGTGACCGTTACACTCTCCACTATGCCTGTATGTGTGTAGTTGAGGTTGCATGACTTTGGTGTAAACGTTACCCCCTTCGTTATGCCTGTATGTGTGTACACTAGTTGACGTTGTCTGAATTCAGTATAATCATTACCCTCTCCACTACGCCTACGCACTGCCTGCTGACCACAGTCGCCCCATGGTCAAGCTGCTGTTTGATCGACGCGCCGAGGATACGGAGCACAAGGTGGACAAGGTAGGGGCCGGTCAGTCTCTGTCCACGGGAGGCCAAGTCGACTAGGATGGTCGGCCAGACACATCTGTAGCCATCATGATGTTGTTTTGCATTTGTCTCTTCCTTGACTTAGCAGCTGCATGTCCCTCTCTTCCTTGGGGTGGGTGCTGACTCCAGCTACCAAAGAAGACGTTGCCATTCTTCTTAACATGTTTTCTGTCCCTGATGATAACTAAACATTCCTCTGGGGCGCGTTGCAGAGGCGGTTGGTGGTCGGTAGAAATGACCTATTATGGCCAGCGGTATTGATCAAGTACTGTATGTACGCCTGGTCTGCTTATCACATACACTAATTATTGAGTATCCTAGTTATATTATTATTATTATTATTATACATTTATAATGCGCCGTGTATCCGGGTTAAAAACCTGCTCAAAGGCGCTAACAAGGTAATGCTAAATAAAATTTAAAATAAATTGAAGAGCTAAAATAAAATGTGATTAAAAGACAGGTAAACATAAGTTAAATAAAAAGTTAACTAAATGATTTAAATGAATTAATTATGTCAAGAAGTTAAATAAATACATTAAAAAAAAATAATAATAATAAAAAAATAAACAACTACAATTAAGTTGATACATTAGATAAACATATAAGTTAATCAGATAAGTTAAATAAACAAATTAAATAAATAATAAGTTAAATAAGTAAAATGTTCGAGTGATTAAAATGTCAACAGAGTGTTCGAAAGGCTTCGCGAAAGAGATGTGTTTTTAGAAGTGACTTGAATACCGCAACGGAGTTGGCTTGCCTAATTGCGGGAGGACATAGTTATATAACATTGACGTTTAGTGAGATCATTACTGACAGACGCTTAGTGAGATCATTACTAAGAGACGTTTAATGAGATCATTACTAAGAGACATTTAAGCACACACTAGCCGATTTTTCGTCGGGTGACAAATAATCTTCAGTTGTCGGCTAGTGTGCTGCGAATTCCGACAAGATCGGGGCTTGTCAGATAATATCTGACAGTGCTAGATCTCAGGATGTCCTAACGAGCCTCGTCGGTTGGTATGCTGCAGACTCAGACAAATTGTCGGAGCTCGCGCGATTATCGACCAATAGGAAGCGTGATTGCAGTCACGCGCACAAACGTCATTGTAAACGTGGCGGCCATCAGTGCCACGACCACGATGACAAATGGGATCATGGGTTCAGCCTATACTGTTACGTTTCCCACTGGCGACCATGTTAATTTTTTGCATGATTATAAGAAAACGGGACCATAAAAAATTCTGAAACTTCTTACCTGCCGTTGTCATCATCTCATTGACATGCTGATCGAGTTTAGTCAAAGTCTCGTACTTCTAACTCATTTAAAATGCCTGAATGTGCCATACCCGTCAATTTTCACCAATTTCTGCATGAATTACTACGCACGCGTGCCTTGTGGCGAAAAAATTGCCAAAAATCCTTCCGCCTATTGAAATCATCTAAAAATCCACGGTTACACTGCCAACATGTTCCACCAGCAAACTTGCCAATGTGCCTTGCTCAAATGCAGCTATGTCAGATGATGATTTTTTTTGAAAATTACACATATATAAAATTACTGAGTCCTACATACATTACGAATGTAGGGCACAGTAATTTTAGATGTGTAATTTAAAAAAAAATCATCATCTGACAAAACTGCATTTTAGCAGGCACATTGGCAAGTTTGCCTGTAGAACATGTTGACAGTGTAACTGTGGATTTTTAGATGATTTCAATAGGCGGAAGAATTTTGTTTGTTTGCTTTTCTGCTTTTCCTTATCATCCGTAGCATAATCAAGACGAACAAAGCTAGCTTCTGTCTTCGCCGTATCGCCGCCACGTGTGGTGTGAGCGCCGCCATGTTTGCTTAATTCCAAATTCGCCACTAGAGGCGTGCTAGTCGTGACAAAATATCGGCTAGTGTGCCACGGGCTTTAGTGAGATCATTACTAACAGACGTTTAGTGAGATCATTACTAACAGACGTTTAGTGAGATCATTACTAACAGACGTTTAGTGAGATCATTACTAACAGACGTCGCCATCCACGACCGTGTCTGTCAACTGGTAGATTGTTACACTTGCACACGACGACGACTGTGTGAATGTTCCAGACTTGGGTGAAAAATTCTATCACCGAATCTGTGCTTCTTTTTCCAGGACGGTCGTGAAGCTGTCGAGTACAAAGACATGCGGACCCAGCTAGAAGTCCTTCAGATGCTGCACGATGCGCGGACTTTAAACGCCTACCAGAAGGTGCGTACGTACAGATATGAAGACTTCGCGTCGTGGGGCTTGAGCCGCGGTCGCGAGGGGGCGCAGGGAAAGTGGTTCCCCTCCTAGCAAAATAATTGCTCAATTTTAGGGTATACAAGGGTAAGTTGTTACAGACGCGTTTTACGAAAGCAGCACACACATGGATATACCATCAGCAGCGGATCCAAGGGGGTCTTAAGACCATATAAGGCCACGGAGGGGGTCTTAGACCCCCATCCTTGTCCGTGGCAAATGTTACGGTAAAGGAACACGTAAACTCGTCGGAACTAGTGTCAATGTAAAGTCTCAAGTATTAGCAGCCGACTAATACCCGCTAATATTAACCCCTGTGTAAGTAGAACGGCACACGTGTCGCCCCCCCCCCCGACTGACTGAGGCCCCCTTTGCCAAGAAGCTTATATCCACCCCTGACAATCGACAGTAGTTGGTTGGAGGTCCACCAGTAGACACACAGTCCTAAATTCGGGAGTTAAGACGACGAAATTAACGAGATGTGGAGAGAAATTACTTTTTAACCATCAAAAACTTTTAATATGCCAAGTAAAAGTTCAATTCAGGATTGATTATCGTCCACGTGCGTTCAAGTACAAAAATTGTGGTTGGGGCAAGTTGTTGCAATTATATTGGGGCAAGTTGTTACAACTGTAACAACGTTCAGGCGGCTCGTTCCGATGGTTCAGTCAGCAAGTTGTGTGCTGACAATGACTGAAAGAACAATGATGTAACAACTTGCCCCGCTTACGTGGTTGTTGTTAAGTCGACCGCGCCTGGGAAACTTCACATATCTACCTAACTGCAATATGGAATATCAATATTATGGTACATTTTATTAACATGAATAATAAATTTAATGTATACGTTGACAGAAATAATGCATCTAACATAGTTTTCACACAAAAAGTTAGTTTAACTGAAAATTGTCTACTTAATTCTGGTGCATTTTTACGTGAAATGTTAGTTTAGCGGTACATTTTTTTAACCTTGAAACTGCGACTTGGTGATATATTTTTGTTCGAAGGCTGATTTTTAAAATAATTGAAGAAATAGCTCTAGTTGTAGAGGCAAAGACAGACTTGGCACATCGGTATGCGTATTGACAGTGTGCCTCTGAACGTTTCTGTGTTGCACTAATGTATACATCTGAGTGTAATTATATTCGCAGCGAGGACCACCGCTGGGGGAGTTCCCAGAAGAAGCGGTGATATTAACTGAAGATTTGAACAACAGCAAAAACTGAGGTATTTGTCGCAACGAACGCATCGGACAAACTGGCAGAAGGATGACTGCTATAGATGGAGAAGCTCTAAGAGAGACAGACATATTAAGGACATTCGTTAAGAAAATATAACACTGAAGATAATTGTTTTGACAAGATGCCACTGATGATGGGATGTCAAAACATAGGTGATAAGATAAGGTCAGTTAGGAAGACAGGTTTTGACAAGATGCCACTGATGATGGGATGTCAAAACATAGGTGATAAGATAAGGTCAGTTAGGAAGACAGGTTTTGACAAGATGCCACTGATGATGGGATGTCAAAACATAGGTGATAAGATAAGGTCAGTTAGGAAGACAGGTTTTGACAAGATGCCACTGATGATGGGATGTCAAACCATAGGTGATAAGATAAGGTCAGTTAGGAAGACACATGTTCAGTGATGCACCAGGATGCCATTAAGTGCCTTTTTAGATATTTGTTCAGTTTGTGAGAGTATGTTTGCTATAACGTTTTGTATTTTGAACTGATTACATTATAGCATGTATAGTTTTTCATGTTGGAGAGAAATGTTAACGTTGTGATGCCTTGTTTCACCGAGTGGATTGTTAAATATTACTGCATGGCGGCTGCTGTATGCTGGTAATCTGCACTGTTTTAAGTCCATGTTGGATTTCTTATCTCTCCACGTCACACACTGATTGGAAGCACGTGCAATGATAATGATAACAATGCTAAAAGGATAAGAATAATATGTTTTCTATCTTCCATTTAAATTATATTTTCAGAAACCTCGAATGTAATTAATTGAAAAGCATATTATTGACTTATACATTACACACATTTATATATTTTTATTGTAATGAATAATGTAGCATGATAATGTGTACCATTTAAAAAGGTATTATCCATAAAAAAACACCTGAAACGTTCTCACTCACTCAGAGTACTGCATGTTTTCTAAGCAAAATATTTTTATTATTAATCTTACTATGTACATCACATATACAAACTTCTGCCTAATAAACATACAACAGTGTACAAGCAACTGTGAAACAAGTTTTTTTTTACATTGGGTCCTCAATTAAAACCTCTCCATGTGTCTTCTGTGGTATAAGTGTTTGGTATTTAGATGCTCTGTGATAGGTTCAATAACATACTCAGCGTAACCGAACAAAATTATGTTCAGTTAATCGAGCCCAGTAAAGTCGACGTGGCTTTCTGAATTTAAGAAATCAAAGTTAATAAATAAAAAAATTACAAATATAGAAAGTCAACGTAAACAAATAATAAAACACGAAATGTTTGTTTTAAGAACTAAGAATTATACACAATATACAGATAAAACTTGCCTAAGTGGACAGAAGAGCCTGGGTGGAGCAGAAGATTATAGGTTGATCATGGTGGCTTATAAGGCAGGGAGAGGTGGATCATGAAGTCGTGGAGGGCTTCGGCAAGTCATGAAAACTTACAGAGCAGGACTTAGGTGGACCATGCTTTAGAGGGCAGGACTTAGGTGGACCATGTTTTAGAGGGCAGGACTTGGGTGGACCATGCTTTAGAGCGCAGGACTTGGGCAGGTAAAGATTTAGAGAGGACAGGGAAGACATGGCTGACTTTCTGTCCACTCTATTTGTATGGTTCTTAAATAATATTCAGAAGAATTTCATATTTAACATATCCATGTAGTCATGCATGAAAGCAACTTATAGTGTTCACAGTGGGGGGGGGGTCCAACTAATACACATTCCTCCCTCCAGCTAGGTTAGTCTCCTGTGGATCCTCGATACAGTAACCACAGCAACAGTATTCTGAGAGTGGCTGGTATTGTGGCCGCTACATCAGATGCCGCCAGCACATTCGAGACTTGAGAGATTCTCCTTCCAGAAGCACAAGGAGTGGTCACTGTCAGCGCGAACAGAGAAGTGTACACTAGTGTTAGTGGTGAGTCACTGCACACAGGTTATGCAAGCACAAACCCTCTATTATGACCACTTGCATAATGTTTGCCTCAGTGAGGAGTTTGCCTCAGTGAGGAGATGGTCTTAAAACTCCCTACTCAATTCAGACTTACTGATGCACAGTAGGCTTGATAAGACTGCATACTTTTTAAATCATCGAAACAATTGACTTTTATCGTTAGATCAGGCAAGTGTGAAGTGTGGTCATAATATGAAAGTCTATGTGCACATGAAACAACCGTTTGTGAAAAGAATCACACTTGTGGGTCTCATAGAAAGAGAAATGAGTCTTTGTGTGCTGACTACCTTGTAACATGACTTCATAGCTGTCAACATATTTCTGCACCATTTTCCATTTGGACATCGGAGGTTGCCAGAAACTCTTATGCTTATGCCTGTTGCAATAAAATTTATATACCAGTATATACACATATATAATGTAATTATGTATGTATATATAAATGCTATCATGTATGTATATATATATATATTATATATATATACACACACATATATATGTATGTATATATATATATATATACACATATATAATTTGAGAGTTAATGGCAAACGAAAAAAGCAATAAGCATGCTTCTGGATTGAAGATGGTGAGAAGCAAGGACAGATTAAAAAAAATTTGAAAGCATGCAATGCATTAATCACATTTACATTAGAGACTAATCTACAAAATGTTAATTAATTAGTTAATTAATTAGTGTGCTAATACAGCAAGCTGAGAGAAGAGCATCAAAACATCACAAATGAACCTGAATTGTGAAAGTGCACCAAGTGTTTAAAATAAAATAGTGGTCATTTATCACCTGTGGACCATCACTTATCTTTATCATCTGTGGACCAACAATTATCTTTATCATCTGTGGACCAACAATTATCTTTATCATCTGTGGACCATCAATTATCTTTATCATCTGTCGACCATCAATTATTTTTATCATCTGTGGACCATCACTTATCATGCACTTTCCTAATTCTAATTCACACATGCCATAACGGTAACTGGTCATAACACAGGTGATCACTGCAATAGTTCACGTGCTGAAATACAAAAGATGAATTACCATGGCGACCATGCAGTCACACAGAATAACCAGTTTCAATTTCACTATCACATCAGAACAGACCACAAAAGAGATAATCTGACTGAAAACAGATATTATTGAAAATAAAAGAGAAATGCATTATAAATAAGTAAAATAACAATATGGAAAAAAGACGTAGGGAATTACAGAGAAAGCGATTGTGAACACAATGACTTCAGGACTGAACAGAATGTGCAAAGGTCATATCAAAATCGTTAAAACAATCCGCTAAATGCAATGATTACTGTATTAGTTGAGCTAGATTATCTGCAGACGGTATCCACTATGTTCGAGAAAACAGAGAGCATTGTGTAAAAAGCAGGCAGTGAAAATAGCAAAGCATTGGCAGCGGAAAGTGAAAATAAAACAACTTAGGAAACCTAACAACCCGCTAGTGCGCCTCAAAGTCTCTTATGACGCGCCTCCTCAAATATCACAATAAACTGTTCACAGCCTGGCATATAAAACACCTGCCAACACAAACTGTGCCTCATGATATGTATCGCTGGGAATGAAATAAATACACAAAAATCTTTAAATATCAACAGTAACGTAAACAAATATCTTTATTTATCAGTAATAACAGTATGTGCATAGAAGACAATGCATTCACCACTAGTCTGTGTGATGCACATAGACAGGTGGCTGGCATCAAGACTGCTCCATGTATTGAGATCCATCAGACCAACAGATGCTCCAGATTACTAGCACCCAGTTCAACATTAACATTTTGGATGTAATTAGCAACACTAACAGCGTACTCTGTAGACACAAATCAACCAGCAAACAGCCTCATTAAGTGTACTGTCTACAAAGTCAAACAGCCATCGACAGTGGCAGTTTTATATGGCTTATGTCAAACTGTGTTTAAGTTAGTAACATGAACTTGTACTCAAAGCTTTTAAGGTTTCAGATTCCAGGAGCTGATTACTTATAAAAATGGGCTTTTGCTACATAAACTGTTTGTTAATAGAAACCAAACATGCATTTTTGATGTAAATAGATAAAATTTGCTAATACCAAGAATTTATATAGACAATTCATGTTTCACCTTTTTCCAAACATTGATCTAGTAAATTACTTTACTATAACCTTAGGAAATGTTGACATATCAGACCTGTGGCCCACATGGAGGTAGATCAGTTACAGCCATCAAGTATGACATTATAATAACATTCACTCCATCTAACTACTGTCTTAGTAGCATTCCATTAAAATAATTTTTTATGTACAACATTTGTAGATAACAGCTATACACCTGTGCTAATAGTGACGAGCCCGGCAGACTTCCACGTAACAATATGGTTATGACGTTTTCACGTATACATGAAAACAACCCTGCCCATACAATTAGACATATTATGTCAATAACATATCCCTGAATAAAGTTATTCCTGACACAGATTTTAGGTACATTTTTGCAGATACGACAAAGGCTAGCCGGGGAAGGAGTACATGCAAGGAAATAATCTACAGCGAAAGCAGTTGCCTTGTTTGCCAACTAATTAACATGCTTAATTACAAAGTAATTACAAAACTTCAACACCTATTTAACACCCTCTAGCACAATGAAATTCCCTATCTTATCCCGAATAAATTCAAGTGTAACTAGGTCATGACCTACTTAGAGATGACCAGCACCACTAGAACTATGCCTGAATGATTCAACTGCGAACACTGTCAGGTTTCTAGGGACAGGAACATCGTACAAATTATACACGGAAAAGAAATGCTGAATGAGTATGAAATGAAGATGTGTGAAAAGAAATGTTGACACAAAGCACGATAAGTGAATGTCAGATGAATATTTCATCGTCATGCATGACTGACGATGGAAGCTGGTCCCACTGTGGCTGCCAGATGTGTATATCTGTATCGCTACAAAACAAAAACAATGTTGTTTGTTACTGTCTACTGACACAGTCAAACATCACAACAACAACAGATACAGCAACAACAAGATACAACAACAACAACAACAACTACAAATCAGTTCAGCCGGGTAATGAGTTATAAAGTAGTTGAACACAATATTTAAAAAAAAAATGTTTAATGATTACACAAAAGTGGAACAAGTTAACAAAAGATAAAACAATTATTAAATTAATTTTGATAGACCACAAAATAACATTGTATTAAAATATTCTTGTGTAATATAATAATATATAATGTAATATATATGCCAGCTGTTACAGTTAACCCATAAATCTTTGTGAAATTGGACGGCCATAGGAGACATCCCGTAAAGTTTGGTGAGTTTTGAAAAAGGCTTTTTGTTTCAAATAACACAAAACATGTTGGTAATAATAATTTAATAATAATAATTTGATTAAAATGGCAACTCTAGCAGTTGAATTATGACACAAAAGTGTGAACAGTGGCGTCACCTGGTGTAAACAACCAGTGTAGTGAGACAGGTGAGAAATGGCTTTTGAATCATCTCCCTGGAAGTGTGTCTGGAAATCTCCATAATTGTGTGCAGAAAGTTAATCATGTTGTTTTTGACAAACCAAATTTAATCTGCACAAATGCAACTAATAATGCACAATCTTCAGCAAGTATCACTAGCCAAAAAAAAAAGAAGTAGCACAACGTAAAGTCTACAAAATCATGTGCATCTCCTTTGTGGCACATCAACACTGACACAGACAACTACGAACCAGCTAACACCGAGACATCATGCAGTTGTCTCATGTGGTAAAAAATAACCGCATGTCTAGTCTAACATACTATGACACATCAGGACAGTGTCGTCCATCTTGTGGTAAAAGCATGACATTCTCCACTGTGTGTTTAAAGGAGGTCCTCATCAATTCACTGATGAACCCAGTCTTGAGTTACCTTTTGTCCACCTTGAAACATCTGTAATCTCGATGGACAGGTTTCATCAACGTGGAGACGGATATAACCAGTTTTCTAACTAGACAAATTAATGCATTTAAGCCTTATCTGTGTGCACAATGCTGCATAATGAAAGTCCACTTTGATCTGCACCATGTGGGTGGGTGGATATGTGTCTGTTTGACTGTTCAGATAATCAGGGCAGCAAGTTCGGTTTGTTTGAATGCATTCACTGTTATAGTCTAATTGAACTTGTGAGTTTTGGTAGCAGTTGGTGACATGGCGGAGGATTAATATTATTTACTGATACTATTACACTAATTTCTAAAACACAAGAATGGACTTTTATTTTTTTGACTCTCCAGCAGGGATAAACTGCTCTCAATCCCAAATAACCATGACATTTCAAGGTCAACAAAGGTGAACTCAAGGGGCTGATATCAGAAGTCTAGTACTCACACAGTAGAAAACTTTATGTTTTTCAATCCCATCATGCACATCTGTTACCGTTACCTGTTAGGACTACTTCTATTGACTGACACCAAAGATACTCTACTACAAACACAAAATTAGTTATTTTTTAATAAAAAAAATGTCTTTATGGTAATTGATGTAAATGATGACTCCTGGTTCGTGTGTCTTTGCCTGCTGTGACAAAGCCGTTAAGACACAGTATTTGGTGAACGAAGACATTGGCTACTCACTTGGAAGCTGTAAAGATGAGGGATGAGTTGGTGGTAATGGAGTTGATGGGGCTGTCGTGTGCGCGGATCTCCCCCAGCATGTTGCATGTGTCGATGTTCCACAGTTTGAGAAGACCCCCACGGCATCCACTCAGGAGACAGTTGCCTCCCGGCATGAAGGCGAGGCCACAGATCCAGTCTTTGTGAGAATTGTTGATGGACTACAGGAAGAACACAGTGAATGACGAGGGGAGAGAACAGGGAGAGAACAATGGATGACAGCGGTATTAGGAGGAGATCAAATTGAAGTTTTTAAGATACTGAATGGTTATGGAAATATTGACAGAAATATTTTTTTCTCACTTAAGAAAGATAACAGAAGTAGAGGACATGAGGTACCATTAGTGATGGATCAGTGTAGATTGGATATCAGAGAATACTCATTCTCACAGAGGACAATAAATGAATGGAACAGATTATCTACAGTTTGTGTAAATGCTAACAGCGTGAATATGTTTAAAAAGAAAATTGACAAATCTCAGGAGGACGTGTTACACATTGATGAAAATATAAGTTTAAACTATATAATTATAGTATAAACTATATATAGAATAGACCATTATAGTCTAACATTTTTACTACTCAAATGTATTTTAATGAACCATAATTGTTTTTATTTTATCTTTATTTGTTTATGAATATCAATCTTGGCTTTCAGTACATTTGTAAAAAGCTGTTGACAGTTTCCAATAAGTGAGGACAACGTTTTAGGGTGATCAATCCATGCGCAATCATTAACACCCATCCAATTACATTCCCTCCACATGATGTTGTCACCAAAACATTCAAAGTAGTTGGAGAGAAGACAAACCCACCTGCCTGGAGAGAAGAGAAGACAAACCCACCTGCCTGGAGAGAAGAGAAGACAAACCCACTTGCTTGGAGAGAAGAGAAGACAAACCCACCTGCCTGGAGAGAAGACAAACCCACCTGCTTGAGCTGTTGTTCTGACAAGTCCCACTTCTTGATACAGGTGTCGCGTGACCCGCTGAAGAGCAGGTCCCCCATGAGACACAGAGACTGGATGCCATCGTAGTGGGGGGGCTCCAGGTTGTACTTGGGACACATGACACCCACCGAATCCTCACTCACTTCAAACACCTGAAGACAATTCACACAGGATCCACCTTCATTTATTATTTATATGCAATTTAATACTCTTCATTTAATATTTTTTTTTTTTATGTATTTATTTCTATGCATTTAAATGCTCTTCATTTAATACTTCTTTATGTTTTATATTTATTTCTATGCAATTTAATGTTCTTTATTTAATATATATCTATATTTGTTTATAGACAATTTAAAACTCTAATATTTTATATTATTTTATATCATTATATATATATATATATATATATATATTTACTATGCTTACATGTACTATTCAGCTGAAAAGCTAACTAAACTTATTAATTTATTATTATTATTATTATGAGACACAATGGCATAGCTCCATAACAAGATTTATAGCCTATGAGGCTAAATTGTTGCTTCCCAATGTCTGGCGTCAGAAAATGTAGTAATACAGCAACTGCTGAATTCAGTAATTTGTCCTCACATCAAAGACCCAAAAATAGTTTCTCCGAGAAGAAATTAGACCACTAGTCACCTTTTGTGGTTCTACTATAGATATGATTACAAATATTAATAATACATATGTTTTGATGTCACATGTAGTACCAGAGCATGGACATAGCAAGGGGGGGTCCCACGAGTGCCCCTTTGTCATTACTGCCCCCTTATACATGAACAGTAGAAGACAGGGAATGTATCAGAACTGAAGCATGATGCAACTGAGAAATGTGATGTAGTGAAAAGACTTAAAGATTCCATGGTACGTAGTAAAACCAAAAGGGACCATATCAGAGACAACAAACCTTGATGTAATGATCCTTTGAGCCGGTCACTACACAGATGTTGCCGTCCGCCGTGTCCGTGTCGTCTACGGCCAGCACCATGACCGCCGCCTGATGACCACCAGACAACTTGCCCACCGCCTTGAAACTGACCAATGCAATAACCCACACGGGATTAGTGCTGTGTCAATGCACTTGTGAGCATTACATGTACAAGGGCTGGTAGCTTATAATCTTAAATTGTTTGGGGATGGTAGCTCATAATCTTTATTTGTTTCGGGATGTAGCTCATAACCTTTAATTGTTTGGGGATGGTAGCTCATAATCTTTAGTTGTTTGGGGATGTAGCTCATAATCTTTAATTGTTTGGAGATGGTAGCTCGTAATCTTTAATTATTTGGGGATGGTAGCTCATTATATTTAATTGTTTGGGATGTAGCTCATAATTTTTAATTGTTTGGGGGTGGTAGCTCATAATCTTTAATTGTTTGGGGATGGTAGCTGATAATCTTTAATTGTTTGGGGATGGTAGCTCATAACCTTTAATTGTTTTGGGGATGTAGCTCATAATCTTAAATTGTTTGGAGATGGTAGCTCGTAATCTTTAATTATTTGGGGATGGTAGCTCATTATATTTAATTGTTTGGGATGTAGCTCATAATTTTTAATTGTTTGGGGGTGGTAGCTCATAATCTTTAATTGTTTGGGGATGGTAGCTGATAATCTTTAATTGTTTGGGGGTGGTAGTTCATAATCTTTAATTGTTTGTGGATGGTAGCTGATAATCTTTAAATGTTTGGGGGATGGTAGCTGATAATCTTTAAATGTTTGGGGGAAGGTAGCTGATAATCTTTAAATGTTTGGGGGACGGTAGCTGATAATCTTTAAATGTTTGGGGGACGGTAGCTGATAATCTTTAAATGTTTGGGGGCTGGTAGCTGATAATCTTTAAATGTTTGGGGGACGGTAGCTGATAATCTTTAAATGTTTGGGGGACGGTAGCTGATAATCTTTAAATGTTTGGGGGACGGTAGCTGATAATCTTTAAATGTTTGGGGGACGGTAGCTGATAATCTTTAAATGTTTGGGGGACGGTAGCTGATAATCTTTAAATGTTTGGGGGCTGGTAGCTGATAATCTTTAAATGTTTGGGGGCTGGTAGCTGATAATCTTTAAATGTTTGGGGGCTGGTAGCTCGGCAGTTAGAGCTCCCGACTGTCAGTCAAGAGGACCAGGGGTCGACACCACCTGCTGCTGTTTCAAAACTTGGACAATTTCATTCTGTCCACGTTGCCTCAGTTCACTCAGCTATATAAGTGAGTACCTGGCAGTAGACAGTGATGGGATTCCTGTGATGTAATTATAGAAACGAACAGCTTTCGTGCAGCCGTTGCAGCGTGGCTGAAGCTGGAATAGAAGCTGAAATGGTGAACAGGTAGAAATTGAATGCTCTGCTTTGTTTTACATTTCCTACAACAGGGATATGTGTAGAACATTCAGACTGAACAAGGCGGATGGGTTCGTAGTATCTGGGTGACTCCCTTTTTGATATTTTTAAGTAAGACACTTCCACCATATCACAACAGGGTTGAATATAATTGAGTCATTCTTGGTAGGAGTATGTATAACAATGTATTCAAGTGGATGTTACCTGACATTTGTGTTTGTGACTGCCATAAATTCTACCTTTTGAGATTACACAGCCCCTACCTCCTTAGATCCCATATTCTCACGGTGTTGCCAGCAGCCGAGTAGAGAACTGTGCCAGTTGAGTTGACAACGACGTCCGTGATGTTTGTTTCACCAGGCGGACACGTCACTTGACGCGTCGTTGACTTCATGGCTAGTACACCATCGTTTGTGAACCCAGATGACCTGGACAGGATGACATCAAGATGTCAACCACGGATACAATCTGACATCTTTAGTACACATTTCATTATATGGAATTACTTTATAAAACCACACAACTTGTATTTACATCATCATTATACAACTACACAACTTGTATTTACATCATCATTACACAACAATGCAACTTGTATTTACATCATCATTACACAACCATACAACTTGTATGTATGCAAATTTAGAATGTGTTTTAACCAGCTTGTCTGTTTTACACAGTCTACATATACATATTTTACAATTTTATGTAACATGCCCGAGAGCATATTATTTTAAGTGGATTCGAGTGCAATATACATTCATATATTATTATTATTAACTATTACATGTATTCAGTAATGACATTGATATTCAGTGGACTCTCGCTATGGAACATGTTGGGACTTGGCCAAGCTGTTCCACATATCCAATGTTCCTTATATCCATGGGTACATACAACAGTGCAGGGCAGAGCGGGAATTTAAAAGTTTTTTCTCTCAAGTATTTTATATAAGCAGTAATCTTTGATGTGGCACTTTGTCAAAAGCTTTCTGAAAAGCTAAGTAGTTAATATCTACTGGTGATCCCCCGTCTATACACTTCGTGATTTCTTCTAAAAAACATAACATATTTGTTAAGCATGACCTCGCTTTTAGGAATCCATGTTGAGATGGATTTAATAATTTATGCCTAACAAGGAAGTCCACCATATGGTCTTTAATTAACCTTTCTAATAATTTACAAATCACTGATGTTAAACTCACTGGTCTGTAATTCTCTGACTTATTTCTCATACCCTTTTTAAATAATGGTATGATGTTGGTTTTTTTAAATTCAAAAGGAACAACTCCCTCTTTTAATGACAAGTTGAACACTCTTGCAAGTAGTATACTGATTTGTTCTACTGTTTCCATTAATAGTTTTGGAGGAATTCCATCCACTCCAAGTGATTTATTATCCTTCATTGCCTTTATTTTCTTAGCTACCATTTCTGGAGTTACAACTAACTGCCCCTAAATAGTCTGATTTAACCTCCTGAAATTTAGCATCTGGAACTGGTAATGAACTAATATCCTCTCTGGTAAATTCGGAACTGAAGTAACCATTTAGGTCTTCCACCATTAAAAAACTTTGTGATATTATATTCGCAGCACTGTCTTCTAGTAGTTCAACCCTGTTTAGTACATTTTGTTTATTCCTGACATATGCATAAAAACTCTTGCTGTAATTTTTTATGTAATGTGCGAATTTTTGCTCATAGCTTCTTTTAGACTGTCTAATTTCATTCATAGCTGCATTAAGTGCTTCTTTGTAATTTGTCTCCAAATAGTCTGTTTGTACACTATAGATTCTTTTTGCTAGACTGTTTTCCTTGTTTTTTCAAGGGAACAAATTGATCAATGATACTCTCAATTTCATATTTTAGAATGTTCCAACATACAATTGCTGTCTTATTCCTCAGCATGTTATTCCAATCTAGCTTTGCTAAATAATTTCTGATATCTTTATATTTACCTTTGTGGAAGTTTCTACTGTATATTTTTTATTTTGATGTCAAAACGTATTTGATTATGATCCTTGTTACCCAAAGGCTCATGTACTTTGATATTGTCCACTACCCGGGTAATTCATTTTGTGAAGACAAAACTAAATCTAATACATTCTCTCCCGTGGTTGGTTCTAGCAAGTGTTGAGTAAGGAAGCTATCCTGAATTTAAAGTAGAAACTGTTGGTCCTCACCCCCTGTACTCTCTAGAGATTTCCATCGTATGTGTCCGTGGTTAAAATCTCCCATTGATACATTCCACTTTACTCACTTCAGCGTTTTGTATTCTTGTGTTATCCGCTTCATTTATGTTTGGACTTCGGTAAACTAATCCAATAGTTAATGTTTAATTTTTTTGTAACTATATAGCACCAAACAGCTTCCTCACAATCTGCTTTCCTTTCTAATTTATTTCATAAGCCTGAACAGATTCTTTAATATGTAAAATAACTCCCCCTCCCCTTCTTCCTATTCGATCTGCCCTAAACATTATGTACCCTGTCAGTCCTCACTCAGCATCTGCTATGTCTTTGTTGGCCCATGATTGGGTTATAGCAATTATTTGAGGGTCAATATTTTCCCTTCATCTTTGCACATACCCTACACTAAAACTAAAACTATCCGCCTGAACCTCAGCCCAGGACTTCTCACACCCGGACTTGATGAAGTCCACCCAGTTGCTATAACTCCCACATACTAAATGTCAGGCGGCCTTTACCTGCCGTATGCATGGCGCCATCACAGAATTTAGATAGATTGCTACGTTAGCCTTGAATAAGGCTGTTTTCTGTGTTCAAAAGAACACTTTAGGCAGGATTATTTAGGTTTTAATTTAATTATAATAATAATATACTTGCTAACTTCATTCTATCTACTAAGCTCGCATGAAAGCCTGCCACCTAACGAATATGCAGAACACTACGTAAACAAAACAATGACTCAGTGTATAGCAACTTATGGTAAAATCCTGCTGTCAGTTCATTTTTACTGAAAACGTTTACTACAACTATGTCAGATATTACGTATGTATGTAATTCATGTAAATTTATCACTTTATCTCATATATATATATATATATATATCCAACAATGTAAACGATAGTTTGATATACCAATTTAATTCACGAACTGTAAACAAACCCATTTATCACTCGCTGAATTTGAGTCCGGGAATAGCTACCTTAAAAACACTGCCTCTGACTAAATGTTAACAAAAACGGTTTCTCAATATATGTCTATAACAAGTTTATGTATAATATATGTGTAATAGTAATCCTTATTCTAATTAATATTCCACTCTTTCTGATAATTCACCGTGCTACCTTAATTCTCGAACTGTAAACAGGAATAATGCTAAAATACTGCCACTGACTAAATGATAACAAAAACTTTCTAATATATGTCTATAATAAGTTTATGTATAATATATATGTAATAGTAATACTTATTATAATGAATATTCCAAGTTTTTTCTGACAATTCACTGCACCAAATTCACTGCTGCACCAAGATTCTCCCGCCAAGATTCCACTGTTCCACTACCTCTGTCTGTATGACTTAATCAACAGTGAATGACTAACTAAGTGGACTGACATGACTCTCAATGACTCACGTCAGTGTTTTGATGCATTTGTTTCCCTGGCGTACGTCCCACACTTTGATGAAGTATGTCGACACGGTGTAGACCAGACTTGTCTCCTCTGAGTAACGCACAGCAACCACGTTGTTGGGGTGTCCTGTGAGGGTGAGGATCTCCTCACCCGTGTGTAGGTCCCAGATCTTGCACGTACGATCTGACAACGCAGGATATATAACAACTTGTCTCATCATAAGAAATGTTCTTCATCTGACTCCTTTTGTAACATCTTTCGATGCCAAGAACTATTGTAATGCTGTATAACTATGCTGTTGGAATCTATGACATAACAAAGAAGTGCCTGAATAAATTAAACATTTATCTGCAAAATAAATTGTTCATTTTTATAAATGTTTTTTGTTGCAGTGTCCAATGATAATTAGTAAACCTGTTATTTCATTAGCTAATAGTGCACTGTATAACAAATTTGCAACAGAACACTGTTACCTCTGCCACTATCAACTTGGTGGCAGCCGAAAACTACTCTTAACTCAATTCATGTGATTTTTATGTATAATGCGGTTTGCGGATAACCATTTCAAATATATGTGGGACTTTTCAAATAAAGGGAAATGGACGTCAATATAAATAGGGATTTCTTAGAATGTGGTTGGATCTCCCACCTCCATTGACAGAGCACAACATGTTTGAGTATTTCTTTTTTGAAGACTCACTATCACCTAACTGTCCAGCCCAAGGAGTTGGTTCAATGGAAGTCTCTGTATTGTATTGTACTGTAATAGTGTATGAAGTCTCACTACCACATAACTGTCCAGCCCAAAGAGTTGGTTCAATGGAAGTCTCTGTATTGTATTGTACTATAATAGTGTATGAAGTCTCACTACCACATAACTGTCCAGCCCAAGGAGTTGGTTCAATGGAAGTCTCTGTCTTGTATTGTACTGTAATGGTGTATGAAGTCTCACTACCACATAACTGTCCAGCCCAAGGAGTTGGTTCAATGGAAGTCTCTGTATTGTATTGTACTATAATAGTGTATGAAGTCTCACTACCACATAACTGTCCAGCCCAAGGAGTTGGTTCAATGGAAGTCTCTGTATTGTATTGTACTATAATAGTGTATGAAGTCTCACTATCACATAACTGTCCAGCCCAAGGAGTTGGTTCAACGGAAGTCTCTGTATTGTATTGTACTATAATAGTGTATGAAGTCGCATTACCACATAACTGTCCAGCCCAAGGAGTTGGTTCAATGGAAGTCTCTGTATTGTATTGTACTGTAATAGTGTATGAAGTCTCACTACCACATAACTGTCCAGCCCAAGGAGTTGGTTCAATGGAAGTCTCTGTATTGTATTGTACTATAATAGTGTATGAAGTCTCACTACCACATAACTGTCCAGCCCAAGGAGTTGGTTCAATGGAAGTCTCTGTATTGTATTGTACTGTAATAGTGTATGAAGTCTCACTATCACATAACTGTCCAGCCCAAGGAGTTGGTTCAATGGAAGTCTCTGTATTGTATTGTACTATAATAGTGTATGAAGTCTCACTACCACATAACTGTCCAGCCCAAGGAGTTGGTTCAATGGAAGTCTCTGTCTTGTATTGTACTGTAATAGTGTATGAATTCTCACTACCACACAACTGTCCACCACAAGGAGTTGATTCAATGGAAGCCTCTGTATTGTACTGTAATGGTGTATGAATTCTCACTATCACATAACTGTCCAGCACAAGGGGTTGGTTCAATGGAAGTCTCTGTCTTGTATTGTACTGTAATAGTGTATGAATTCTCACTACCACACAACTGTCCAGCACAAGGAGTTGGTTCAATGGAAGCCTCTGTATTGTACTGTAATGGTGTATGAATTCTCACTACCACACAACTGTCCAGCACAAGGAGTTGGTTCAATGGAAGCCTCTGTATTGTACTGTAATGGTGTATGAATTCTCACTATCACATAACTGTCCAGCACAAGGGGTTGGTTCAATGGAAGTCTCTGTATTGTATTGTACTGTAATAGTGTATGAAGTCTCACTACCACATAACTGTCCAGCACAAAGAGGTGGTTCAGTGGAAGTCTCTGTCTTGTATTGTACTGTAATGGTGTATGAATTCTCACTACCACATAACTGTCCAGCACAAGGAGTTGGTTCAATGGAAGTCTCTGTATTGTACTGTAATGGTGTATGAATTCTCACTATCACATAACTGTCCAGCACAAGGAGTTGGTTCAATGGAAGTCTCTGTATTGTACTGTAATGGTGTATGAATTCTCACTACCACATAACTGTCCAGCACAAGGAGTTGGTTCAATGGAAGCCTCTGTATTGTACTGTAATGGTGTATGAATTCTCACTACCACATAACTGTCCAGCCCAAGGAGTTGGTTCAATGGAAGTCTCTGTATTGTACTATAATAGTGTATGAATTCTCACTATCACATAACTGTCCAGCACAAGGGGTTGGTTCAATGGAAGTCTCTGTATTGTATTGTACTATAATAGTGTATGAAGTCTCACTACCACATAACTGTCCAGCACAAAGAGTTGGTTCAGTGGAAGTCTCTGTATTGTATTGTACTATAATAGTGTATGAAGTTTCACTACCACATAACTGTCCAGCACAAAGAGTTGGTTCAGTGGAAGTCTCTGTATTGTATTGTAATGTAATAGTGTATGAAGTCTCACTACCACATAACTGTCCAGCACAAAGAGTTGGTTCAATGGAAGTATCTGTATTGTACTGTACTGTAATAGTGTATGAAGTCTCACTACCACATAACTGTCCAGCACAAAGAGTTGGTTCAGTGGAAGTCTCTGTATTGTATTGTACTATAATAGTGTATGAAGTCTCACTACCACATAACTGTCCAGCACAAAGAGTTGGTTCAGTGGAAGTCTCTGTATTGTATTGTACTGTAATAGTGTATGAAGTCTCACTACCACATAACTGTCCAGCACAAAGAGTTGGTTCAGTGGAAGTCTCTGTATTGTATTGTAATGTAATGTAATAGTGTATGAAGTCTCACTACCACATAACTGTCCAGCACAGAGTTGGTTCAATGGAAGTATCTGTATTGTACTGTACTGTAATAGTGTATGAAGTCTCACTACCACATAACTGTCCAGCACAAAGAGTTGGTTCAGTGGAAGTCTCTGTATTGTATTGTACTATAATAGTGTATGAAGTCTCACTACCACATAACTGTCCAGCACAAAGAGTTGGTTCAGTGGAAGTCTCTGTATTGTATTGTACTGTAATAGTGTATGAAGTCTCACTACCACATAACTGTCCAACACAAAGAGTTGGTTCAATGGAAGTATCTGTATTGTACTGTACTGTAATAGTGTATGAAGTCTCACTACCACATAACTGTCCAGCACAAAGAGTTGGTTCAGTGGAAGTCTCTGTATTGTATTGTACTATAATAGTGTATGAATTCTCACTACCACATAACTGTCCAGCCCAAGTAGTTGTTTTAATGGAAGTCTCTGTATTGTACTATAATAGTGTATGAATTCTCACTATCACATAACTGTCCAGCACAAGGGGTTGGTTCAATGGAAGTATCTGTATTGTACTGTACTGTAATAGTGTATGAAGTCTCACTACCACATAACTGTCCAGCACAAAGAGTTGGTTCAGTGGAAGTCTCTGTATTGTATTGTACTATAATAGTGTATGAATTCTCACTACCACATAACTGTCCAGCCCAAGGAGTTGGTTCAATGGAAGTCTCTGTATTGTACTATAATAGTGTATGAATTCTCACTATCACATAACTGTCCAGCACAAGGGGTTGGTTCAATGGAAGTCTCTGTATTGTATTGTACTATAATAGTGTATGAAGTCTCACTACCACATAACTGTCCAGCACAAAGAGTTGGTTCAGTGGAAGTCTCTGTATTGTATTGTACTATAATAGTGTATGAAGTCTCACTACCACATAACTGTCCAGCACAAAGAGTTGGTTCAGTGGAAGTCTCTGTATTGTATTGTACTATATTAGTGTATGAAGTCTCACTACCACATAACTGTCCAGCACAAAGAGTTGGTTCAATGGAAGTCTCTGTATTGTATTGTACTGTAATAGTGTATGAAGTCTCACTACCACATAACTGTCCAGCACAAAGAGTTGGTTCAATGGAAGTATCTGTATTGTACTGTACTGTAATAGTGTATGAAGTCTCACTACCACATAACTGTCCAGCACAAAGAGTTGGTTCAGTGGAAGTCTCTGTATTGTATTGTACTATAATAGTGTATGAAGTCTCACTACCACATAACTGTCCAGCACAAAGAGTTGGTTCAGTGGAAGTCTCTGTATTGTATTGTACTGTAATAGTGTATGAAGTCTCACTACCACATAACTGTCCAGCACAAAGAGTTGGTTCAATGGAAGTATCTGTATTGTACTGTACTGTAATAGTGTATGAAGTCTCACTACCACATAACTGTCCAGCACAAAGAGTTGGTTCAGTGGAAGTCTCTGTATTGTATTGTACTATAATAGTGTATGAAGTCTCACTACCACATAACTGTCCAGCACAAAGAGTTGGTTCAGTGGAAGTGTCTGTATTGTATTGTACTATAATAGTGTATGAAGTCTCACTACCACATAACTGTCCAGCACAAAGAGTTGGTTCAGTGGAAGTCTCTGTATTGTATTGTACTGTAATAGTGTATGAAGTCTCACTACCACATAACTGTCCAGCACAAAGAGTTGGTTCAATGGAAGTCTCTGTATTGTATTGTACTGTAATAGTGTATGAAGTATCACTACCACATAACTGTCCAGCACAAAAAGTTGGTTCAATGGAAGTATCTGTATTGTACTGTACTATAATAGTGTATGAAGTCTCACTACCACATAACTGTCCAGCACAAAGAGTTGGTTCAGTGGAAGTCTCTGTATTGTATTGTACTATAATAGTGTATGAAGTCTCACTACCACATAACTGTCCAGCACAAAGAGTTGGTTCAGTGGAAGTCTCTGTATTGTATTGTACTATAATAGTGTATGAAGTCTCACTACCACATAACTGTCCAGCACAAGGGGTTGGTTCAATGGAAGTCTCTGTATTGTATTGTACTATAATAGTGTATGAAGTCTCACTACCACATAACTATCCAGCACAAAGAGTTGGTTCAGTGGAAGTATCTGTATTGTATTGTAATGTAATGGTTGAAGCTCCTCACCTTTACTGCTGCTAAAGAGTAGATCTTCAGTGGCAAATACAGACAGAACAGCCTTTGAATGGCCAAGCGCAGAGTGGGTGTGGATAAGTGGCATCACACCAGGGGGCGCCCGATTTGGCACCTGGCTGATCACACCTCTGAAACAGGAGAGTCACCGTTATTGGTTGTTGCCATAGAAACTACGACACATGACACGTGGGGACAAAAAAGTGGAGATTCATGCAAAAATGGTTTCTAATTCAAGACTCCAAATAAATTATAATGTAGGATAAATTTAGTAGATGCTTAACTGCAAAATGATGCTCATCAAATAGACCAGTACACCAAAATCGTAATGCAACATATGATAATATGGAAATGAAAAAGCAGTATTTACTGAGCACTTTTGACAAATATTCAATTAAATCTACTAATATTGTTTTACTACTACAAACCACCTGTTGCTATGATAATCTAAACCAAGATAGTTGTAATGCAACTCCACATCATTCTTGCTATTATAATTCAAACCATGATATATACATTTACAAAAAACCTTGATCTTTATGAACAGTTATTCTCAAATCATATAATACCACATAGGGAATTTCAAAGTTGGTGAGGCAATTAAATAAATTAGTATGTTTACCTGCTGATCTGAGAGAAATCATTGCTAAAATCTACATCATGCACACTACTCTAAACTTGTGGGTGTCTCATTAAATAAGGTATTTTAAAACACCACACATGCACGGAAAGCCGCAGAAGCATAAGCGATAAATGAGAGGTTGAACATAATTTGGCCAGTAGACATTGGCAAATAGATATGATCCAGTGTTAGTTGCCGGAGTGTGTGCGCATGCATGACAGGATGGCCGGTGTGTGTGCGCATGCATGACAGGATGGCCGGAGTGTGTGCGCACGCATGGCAGGATGGCCGGAGTGTGTGCGCATGCATGACAGGATGGCCGGAGTGTGTGCGCATGCATGACAGGATGGCCGGTGTGTGTGCGCATGCATGACAGGATGGCCGGTGTGTGTGCGCATGCATGGCAGGATGGCAGGAGTGTGCGCGCATGCATGACAGGATGGCCGGTGTGTGTGCACATGCATGACAGGATGGCCGGAGTGTGTGCGCATGCATGACAGGATGGCCGGTGTGTGTGCGCACGCATGGCAGGATGGCCGGAGTGTGTGCGCACGCATGGCAGGATGGCCGGAGTGTGTGCGCACGCATGGCAGGATGGCTGGAGTGTGTGCGCACGCATGGCAGGATGGCCGGAGTGTACAATGATCTTAGTTAGCTGAACAACTGTTTTATGGCATTTTGCGATATTGAATTTAGTAGTATTTATAACATATAGGATTGTTAAAATAATATTTATACAAAACGAGTTATTATTGTGATCTTTCATCTCTTAATATTAAAACAATTACACAATTTGGTGATGAAATAAAATGTAGTATACAGAGACTGCTCTACAGCAATTAACAACAAACCAATAAATGTAGTATTATAGACACCGCTCTACTGCAATTAACAACAGTTAACAACAATTAACAACAAACCAATAAATCTTCACATTTATAGATGAAATAAAACGTTTTTCAACTAATGATTTGTTGATCTGTTAAATTCCTGTATTATACATTGTCTTATACATTGTCTTATACTTTGTTTTATACTTTGTCTTACACATTGTCTTACACATTGTCTTATACATTGTCTTACACATTGTCTTACACATTGTCTTATACATTGTCTTACACATATTGTCTTATACTTTGTCTTATACATTGTCTTACACATATTGTCTTATACATTGTCTTATACAACTTCTAACGATAGAAATACTACAATAAAGATTAAAACATGAAGAATGAGCCTCTGATTTCTGTTATATTATCATTATTATTATTAAGAACAACACTGATAACTTAGATGTACTTTGAGAATTAAAAAATTAAGAGAATTGTGGCATTTTAATTATATGAAACTCCCAGCGAGCTCCGTATCAGTTGACTAGTGAACATCTTTGTACACTTCGTTTAAACAATTCACAACAAGTCATAGGACATCATTTCTTAGGAAAGTACTGATATCTCATTCCCATAAGTACTGACATATCATTCCCATAAGTACTGACATATCATTCCCATAAGGGAACTGGAATAAATTGCTGTCAGGAACAGGGGGAAAAAATTATTGTTGTTTAAATGAACTGGTCTGTTTTGTTGAGTTCATTCGTGGCAAACACTTCTCATATTTGATGAGGGCATACCATTAGCTGTGCTGGGTGATGTAGGGTTAACACATCCTTTGTTAAATGCAACTATGTGTTCTGCAAAGCAGGTTTAAAATGCATTCACCAGTTGAGGATGGAGGAAGGTGTAGGACTGGGAAGAGTTTCCTGCTAGTGCTATGGGGTGTAACTGTGCCTGCTGGGATGTAACTGTGCCTGCTGGGATGTAACTGTACCTGCTGGGATGTAACTGTGCCTGCTGGGATGTAACTGTGCCTGCTGGGATGTAACTGTACTTGCTGGGATGTAACTGTACCAGCTGGGATGTAACTGTACTTGCTGGGATGTAACTGTACTTGCTGGGATGTAACTGTGCCTGCTGGGATGTAACTGTACCTGCTGGGATGTAACTGTGCCTGCTGGGATGTAACTGTGCCAGCTGGGATGTAACTGTACTTGCTGGGATGTAACTGTACCTGCTGGGATGTAACTGTACCTGCTGGGATGTAACTGTACCTGCTGGGATGTAACTGTGCCTGCTGGGATGTAACTGTGCTTGCTGGGATGTAACTGTGCCTGCTGGGATGTAACTATGCCTGCTGGGATGTAACTGTGCCTGCTGGGGTGTAACTGTACTTGCTGGGATGTAACTGTGCCTGCTGGGATGTAACTATGCCTGCTGGGATGTAACTGTACCTGCTGGGATGTAACTGTACCTGCTGGGATGTAACTGTACCTGCTGGGATGTAACTGTACCTGCTGGGATGTAACTGTACCTGCTGGGATGTAACTGTACCTGCTGGGATGTAACTATGCCTGCTGGGATGTAACTGTGCCTGCTGGGATGTAACTGTGCCTGCTGGGATGTAACTGTGCCTGCTGGGATGTAACTGTGCCTGCTGGGATGTAACTATGCCTGCTGGGATGTAACTGTACCTGCTGGGATGTAACTGTACCTGCTGGGATGTAACTGTGCCTGCTGGGATGTAACTGTATCTGCTGGGATGTAAATGTGCCTGCTGGGATGTAACTGTACCTGCTGGGATGTAACTGTACCTGCTGGGATGTAACTGTACCTGCTGGGATGTAACTGTGCCAGCTGGGATGTAACTGTGCCTGCTGGGATGTAACTGTACCTGCTGGAATGTAACTGTACCTGCTGGAATGTAACTGTGCCTGCTGGGATGTAACTGTACCTGCTGGGATGTAACTGTGCCTGCTGGGATGTAACTGTACTTGCTGGGATGTAACTGTACCTGCTGGGATGTAACTGTACTTGCTGGGATGTAACTGTACTTGCTGGGATGTAACTGTGCCTGCTGGGATGTAACTGTACCTGCTGGGATGTAACTGTACTTGCTGGGATGTAACTGTGCCTGCTGGGATGTAACTGTACCTGCTGGGATGTAACTGTGCCTGCTGGGATGTAACTGTACTTGCTGGGATGTAACTGTACCTGCTGGGATGTAACTGTACTTGCTGGGATGTAACTGTACCTGCTGGGATGTAACTGTACCTGCTGGGATGTAACTGTGCCAGCTGGGATGTAACTGTGCCTGCTGGGATGTAACTGTGCCTGCTGGGATGTAACTGTACCTGCTGGAATGTAACTGTACCTGCTGGAATGTAACTGTGCCTGCTGGGATGTAACTGTACTTGCTGGGATGTAACTGTGCCTGCTGGGATGTAACTGTACCTGCTGGGGTGAGGGGACAGGGGATTGGCTTGACTGGTGAGCCTTGAGAAGACATTGTCGGGGCGAGATCGTCGGATGGACATTGGAGAACATGGAGGTGTGCTCTCAACAACATCATTGCTGCAAGAAACAAGCACATGCCAAGAGCCACATCAAGACAACAGCGCAAAAAGCAACCCAGGGTTCAACACCAACACTGACACACATGCAGGTGTGTAGGTGACAGCCAATGACAATACTGACACACATGTAGGTGTGTTGGTGACAGCCAATGACAATACTGACACACATGCAGGTGTGTAGGTGACAGCCAATGACAATACTGACACACATGTAGGTGTGTAGGCCACAGCCAATGACAACACGGACACATGTGTAGGTGTGTAGGCTACAGCCAATGACAACACTGACACACATGCAGGTGTGTAGGCCACAGCCAATGACACTGACACATGTGTAGGTCTATAAGCCACAGCCAATGACAACACCGACACACATGCAGATGTGTAGGCCACAGCTAATGAGATTACTGTCACACATTCAGGTGTGTAGACAACAGCCAATGACAACACTGATACATGTGTAGGCCACAGCCAATGACAACAGTGACACACATTCAGGTGTGTAGACAACAGCCAATGACACTGACAATAGTGACACACATGCAGGTGTATAGGCCACAGCTAATGACAACACTGACACATGTGTAGGTGTGTAGGCCACAGCCAATGACACTGGTAACAGTGACACCACAAGTGAGTTGATCACACCCAGTAACACTGATAGGCAACACACTAACACACATGGTTCATTAGGCCACAACAGAATATGTACACATCCCACACAGCATGCAACAGATGGGCTACCAGAGACATGTACACATCCCACACAGCATGCTGTGTTGTGTTGTTGGTAGTGGCCTGTAGATGTCTCCACCAGTGTTGTGGTGTTAACAGTAGCCTGTAGGTGACTCCACCATTGTTGTGGTGTTGACAGTGGCACGTAGATATTGCTACCAGTGGAGATGTCTAGTCTCTCTCACAAAAAATATATTTGTACACATAATGTACATTCTTTATTAAATACATACACACAACCACTGTGCACAGACACACGCATGCATTCAGACATGCAAGCAGACATGCATGCAAAAATGCACGCACACACGTCTATACAGCTACTGTTCACCTGTACTATTCAGTCTCATGCTCATGGGGGATGGGGAGGGGGGAGGGGAGGGGGAGGGGGGAGGGGAGGGGGGAGGGGAGGGGGATGGGGTTGCACAAATTACTAGGAAACAAACTAGAGAAACACATGACCTTACACTCTTAAAGATTCATAGAAGCTTCATTTTCTTCTGAACAATTTAATTAACTATGAGAGGTAGATGGAGAGCTACTAGGTTGTCAGTGCAGTTGAACAACATAGATAATCTGTTTCTAGAGAGGTAAGACTGTTTTCAAGGATCTCATTAAATGTTACTGAGACGACCAAAAGAGCTTTGTAAATTGGCTGATTCTTAGCCAGAGTATGATCACTTCTGTGCGTCATTATCCATGAGAGCGCATGCAAGCTTTTCACCAAACCGTCTGTGCACTAGCAGTTGGCTGTGCACTGTGTAAATATACAGTAACCCCCATGACGCCAGTTCTGTGTATGTGCAAGGTAATATCATAATAGCAGTGTTTAGTTGCTGCTGTCATGTGCCAAACTGTCAGTGTTTGTGCATGTTAACGGACATGCAGCATTCTGCACACATGTGGAAGTCCAGTGGACATGTACGGCTGGTAGTTGTGGGTGAGACAGAGCACCTTGCACATGAACAGTTTATCTCGTCACATAATCTAACGACTTTTAAAAGCAATATTTAAGGAGTTTGGCACTGAGCCAAGTGATAAAAGTTGTGAGAAACTGTTGTTTTTCACAGACAATTATCTATTTGACAGTTGGTTGTTACAGACAGGTTATGTTACAAAGGTGCGTCTTACAAAGGTGAGTGTTACAGACAGGTGTACATTACAAACAGGTGTACATCACACACAGGTGTACATTACAGACATGTGTATGTCTGAAATATGTGTACATCACAGACAGGTGTACGTCACAGACAAGTGTATGTCACTGACAGGTGTATGTCAGACAGGTGTACGTCACAGACAGGTGTACGTCACAGACAGGTGTATATTACAGACAGGTGTATGTTACAGACAGGTGTATGTTACAGATTAAATCTTTCAAAATTTAACCCATAACTTAATATATAACATTACACATGATTCCTATAGCCCTCTGCCTGTTCTTAGACTACCTCCAGTGCCTACATTATTACCACAGAACGCAATAAAATATCAGTTACATTATAGCAGTGATTAACTCCAAAGATAAATACATTGTTAGCAAGTAGGAGCTTATCTTTGAGATCATCTCTTTTACGGACACTTCTGTTCGCTTTATGTACATTAATACAATCCAGTAATAGCAGCACGAGGGGGGAGCAGTGATATTATAAGGAATCAACGGTAATTAACACATGTAGAGCACTAGTTTAATGATGTTGGACCAACTGACCTGACTATTAGACATTGTTGTTCTGTCAAGTAGTAATCAGTCCACTGTGCATTTCAGGCCACCATTGAAAAGCTGAACCACTTTAGTGAAGTGACGACGTTAACCAGGACGTATCAGACATCAGAGAAAACAACATTTGGACACACACAGACCAACTACGGATGTGTCCACTGCAGTGTGGGGGTCTTGCAAGGACAGACAGTGAAGCTGGAATGGTCCGCAGTGGACAGTTACCAGTGGACACTTCTACAAGTTTTGAACTGAGTACAATCAGTAGTATTTCCATGTCGTTGTCCTTGACAGGATGCATGGAAGCCACACAGGTATGCAAAAATGACATACAAACACAAGATTAAATTAACTTAAATGAACTTAGTTGCAATTAGCAATCTGCGACTGATAACCATTGACAATAAACTCAACAGCCAGACTGGCCAAGTGGACCAGACCGAGCAATGAACATGGGGAGTTTGTCATCTCCGCATACAAATGGCTCCAGGTCTGGCTCACAAATGTCAAGCATGTTTCCAAAGTTGCCCCACACAGATTCTCCAGGGGCAGCCAGCACTGAGGAAAAACCACTGCTGTACAGTGTGTCACTGAAAAATTCACACAACACTCTGGATCCGAAACCACGCACAATACCGCCCAGGCAGAAACCTATCAGCACAGACGACAGTCCACTGCAGACAAAGTCTGTTCGCTTTGCACCAGGTGTCAAGTTTGTATCGCAAGAAAATCGCACTGTTCCACTCCGGCGCCTTCCAAAGGTCATCCCGTATAAAACCGGGCCAACTCGTGGCTCCTCCAGTGAACCATCTCAACATCAGCTGCCAAATATCAATGCAGAAAAGTCGACCATTGTTGGCACAAACTTTCTTGGTGATGCGACCAGGGCCTTGCCGATAAATGGTCGGGGTGGTGCAAAGGCCCCGATCCAATCAACCCTGAGCACCACTGAGCGGCAACTGAACAAACTACACAAGCGGCGCAAACAGATTCGGTGGCGTGAGACAACTCTTAACAAAAACACAGCACAATCGTACGTGAACATGAAGCGGTTCTCGGTGAAGGGGCACCACATCGATGGCACAGGAAATGATGCAAATGGAATTTACGGCTCATCAGCGCCATTACTTCCACGGCGGATGGCCCCGGTTCTCTACAGCAGCACGACAATGGAGAAACGAACATTTGCCAGCGGTATGATTCTACAGTTGCTCACCAGGGAGCCAACCAATCTGTCAGTGTCGGGCAACTGCATCTCCGGCAAAGGCACCCACTCTGTTGATGGTAGATTTCTCAACCTCGGGAACACGTCACCAAAACCCAACAAAAAGTGGGGTTCCGCCAACCGGGCTGCCCAGTTCCACGAGAAGTTCGCCGACATGTACCGAGTGCCAGCGAACATGTCGTCTGCATTTAGACGTGACGTGTGGAATACAACCAAAGGTGGGGACGCTTTCATGCACATGGTCAGTCCGAGAAGTGTGACAAACAGTACGCCAGTGGACATCTCGCTTAAGGTACCCAAACTGCAGGATAGGACATAGTGCTAGGACATAATGGGAATGCCATGTGCTAGGGCATAGTGGGAATGCCTTGTACTGTAGGGCATGTGGGAATGCCTTGTACTGTAGGGCATGTGGGAATGCCTTGTACTGTAGGGCATGTGGGAATGCCTTGTACTGTAGGGCATGTGGGAGTGCCTTGTACTGTAGGGCATGTGGGAATGCCTTGTGCTAAGGCCTATTGTGAATGCCTTGTGCTATGGCATAGTGGGAAGTCTTGTCCTTTGACAATACCTTGAGCAAAGAACTACTGTGAATGCCTTGAGCAAAGGACTAAAAAGACACAACGATGCTCATAACCTTTCAACAAATACAAAAGTGCCAACATCTTGTATATTCTACTATAATCTGTTGTTTGTTTGTTTACTGTGTATCAGTGTGATCAATAATTGCTCCTTTGTCAGTTCACTAGTTGCTGTTACACTTCACAGATGTTGACGTTAAATCTCTATCTTGTCATGTGCAGCTGCTACACTTGGTAGGCCCTGCTGAGCCATTTGTCAGGCATAGTTGAGACATTTGTCAGGCATAGTTGAGCCATTTGTCAGGCATAGTTAAGACATTTGTCAGGCATAGTTGAGACATTTGTCAGGCATAGTTGAGACATTTGTCAGGCATAGTTAAGACATTTGTCAGGCATAGTTGAGACATTTGTCAGGCATAGTTGAGACATTTGTCAGGCATAGTTGAGCCATTTGTCAGGCATAGTTGAGCCATTTGTCAGGCATAGTTGAGCCATTTGTCAGGCATAGTTAAGACATTTGTCAGGCATAGTTGAGACATTTGTCAGGCATAGTTAAGACATTTGTCAGGCATAGTTAAGACATTTGTCAGGCATAGTTGAGACATTTGTCAGGCATAGTTGAGCCATTTGTCAGGCATAGTTGAGCCATTTGTCAGGCATAGTTGAGACATTTGTCAGGCATAGTTGAGCCATTTGTCAGGCATAGTTGAGACATTTGTCAGGCATAGTTGAGACATTTGTCAGGCATAGTTGAGACATTTGTCAGGCATAGTTAAGACATTTGTCAGGCATAGTTGAGACATTTGTCAGGCATAGTTGAGACATTTGTCAGGCATAGTTGAGACATTTGTCAGGCATAGTTGAGACATTTGTCAGGCATAGTTGAGACATTTGTCAGGCATAGTTGAGACATTTGTCAGGCATAGTTGAGCCATTTGTCAGACATAGTTGAGACATTTGTCAGGCATAGTTGAGACATTTGTCAGGCATAGTTGAGACATTTGTCAGGTATAGTTGAGACATTTGTCAGGCATAGTTGAGACATTTGTCAGGCATAGTTGAGACATTTGTCAGGCATAGTTGAGACATTTGTCAGGCATAGTTGAGACATTTGTCAGGCATAGTTGAGACATTTGTCAGGTATAGTTGAGACATTTGTCAGGCATAGTTAAGACATTTGTCAGGCATAGTTGAGACATTTGTCAGGCATTGTTATGACATTAGTCAGGTATTGTTGTGACATTTCGGAGACATTATTGCTGCACTACTCAGTCAGAAATACTTACCACAATATATTGAGCCTCCACAAATCGTCTACATTGCAAAGCAAACATTTTTCAGTTGCTTAATGTAATTGAAAATTCATTAACTCATGTATAAGACATGTCATTAATGTTTCATTAAAGCACGAGGATGGCTTCTTCTGATGTCAAAGCTTCCTACTACTGCCAGGTGATCCACTGTTGAATGTTGTCACAGACAAACCATTTGTCATATGCTACTATACAGCTAGGACAACACTGCAAAACAAATAGTCAGCTAACACGTCTCTCAAGATATCTTCAAATAGCCATGTCACTGCATAATGAACGACTCAGAATAAGAATAACAACAGACAGGAACATATTCAGTCAGTCGGGACTGGTCTGGGGGACCACTCTCTACATACGCAGCTATTCAAACTACTTATTTGCAAAATAATTCTTTATCATTATATGCATGTATAAAATATAGGGCAAAACCAACAAATAAACCATCAGTACTGTTACTGGGTCCTTGGACCCTTGAAACAAATAAACCATCAGTACTGTTACTTGTTACTGGGTCCTTGGACTCTTAAAACAAATAAACCATCAATACTGTTACTGGGTCATTGGACCCTTGAAACAAATAAACCATCGGTACTGTTACTTGTTACTGGGTCCTTGGACTTAAAACAAATAAACCATAGTGGGGCGCGGTAGTGTAGCAGTCACAACCTTGGGCTCTCAATCGAGAGAACCCGATTTTGTTCATCCCACATTGCCACAGTTCACTTAGCTGTATAAATGAGTACCTGGCTACAGACAGAGGTGGATATCTGAACGAATAATCTTCGTGCAGTAATTGCAGCATGGCTGAATGCTTCTCAGAGAAGTCGAGATGGCCTTGGAAAATGAACAGGTCTGCCAGAGAGTGAATTGTAAAGCACTTTGAACAGTCCCAAGGACTGGATACTGCGCTACACAAGAACATGTCCTTGATGACATCGCCTAACAAGTGTCCCAGTACCCACCTGGGGACAATTGTCATAGCCACCCCTAGGGACAAACACTGACAAGTGTCATAGCCACCCCTAGGGACAAACACTGACAAGTGTCATAGCCAGCCCTAGGGACAAACACTGACAAGTGTCATAGCCACCCCTAGGGACAAACACTGACAATTGTCATAGCCAGCCCTAGGGACAAACACTGACAATTGTCATAGCCAGCCCTAGGGACAAACACTGACAATTGTCATAGCCACCCCTAGGGACAAACACTGACAAGTGTCATAGCCAGCCCTAGGGACAAACACTGACAAGTGTCATAGCCACCCCTAGGGACAAACACTGACAAGTGTCATAGCCACCCCTAGGGACAAACACTGACAATTGTCATAGCCAGCCCTAGGGACAAACACTGACAATTGTCATAGCCACCCCTAGGGACAAACACTGACAAGTGTCATAGCCACCCCTAGGGACAAAACTGACAAGTGTCATATCACCACTAAGGGAGACAGCCACTTTTGGATGCATTGGCAAAGTCTTATAAGTTCTGAACAGTCTTATAAGTTCAGAACAGCACAAGCAGCATGGAGAGCTGTGATTCTGCGGATTTAACAAGATTGTCATCTAAGGCAAAAAATAACCAGACAGCAAGTGGACAAGGAAGCCATTAGCTTATCAAGAGTCCAGCGATTACTCGTCTACATGTAACCCACCCACCCAAGATATTTGCCAATTATATTAATAAACATATTAATGCTGCAAGCATTTGCAGAACCAGAAGGGAACAACTGGTGTTGTTAGAAATTTACCAGCTAATGACATGTGTGAGAGAAATGTGCACAGGAATGCCATATATTAAAGTCACTGATGTGTGTCTAGGAAGCAGATCATCTTCAATGCTTCACGCATGACTGCATTCTACAGGTAGTCAGGCTGTGCTACAGGTAGTCAGGCTGTGCCACAGGTAGTCAGGTCTGTGCCACAAGTAATGCAGACAGCAGAAGAGCAACAGTGAAGTCTGGAGGACTAAGAGGATCACAGATTTGACGCATTGCAGTTGTCACAGCATGGCAGACATCCAAGTGTGGCTGTCACACAGCCACAGACTGTGTCCTTGATACTGCTTACCTAACACGGCTGACATGGCATACCTGACACTGCGTACCTGACACTGTGTACCTGACACAGCATACCTGACACTGCGTACCTGACACTGCGTACCTTACACTGCGTACCTGACACTGCATACCTGACACTGCGTACCTGACACTGCATGCCTGACACTGCGTACCTGACACTGCGTACCTGACACTGCATCCTTGACACTACATACCTGATATTATTCTTCTTTAACAAAATACATACAAACAATACATACATACATTTCTTGAACCACAGGCATGGTGGACCAATTTGTAGTAAACCTCAAATTGGTTCAGTCCCACACAACAGTTCCTGGGTAATTGGGTTACTTTATTACTCGCAACTTCTGAAGGTATCAATGTCATGTAGATAGGACCCAAGTGTAATTAAGTTGCTAACTAGACCATTTGACTAGCAATCCATTTACGAGAACAATAAGACAATAAGATCCGATGTAGAGTCACTTCACTTGTTGTGGTCTGATTAGAAACAGACCACAACAAGTGACTCAACAGAGTAGAAACCAAAACAACACTCCCCAATATTCAAAGTGATCCCAAACAACATTCCCCGAATATTCAAAGTGATCCCAAACAACACTCCCCCAATGTTCAGAGTGATCCCAAACAACACTCCCCCAATGTTCAGAGTGATCCCAAACAACACTTCCCCAATGTTCAGAGTGATCCCAAGCAACACTCCCCCAATGTTCAGAGTGATCCCAAACAACACTCCCCCAATGTTCACACTGACCTCACAGCCGAGGAATAATTAGGTGCCACGCATCAGGCTCTGTACTCATGGTGACACAGCTATCTGATACGCAGCACCGCGCCTTTCAGTCTATCTGCCCTGCCATACATGGTAACATATCATAGTAGAAGCAGCTTCAAGAAGCAGCTTAAGACTCTTCTTTTTTAAATGTGCATTTTCTCTTTAAACCCTATTAGCACATTTCAGACTTCCAGGTAGTTGGGGACTCATGCTGATTTTACCTCAAAAACATAACAGTTAGTATTCATGTCTAAATGTCAGTGGTAATTTAAATGTTACAGTTTCATTTATTTATTATCAATATTATTTTAATGCATAACATCTAAAATGTTACAGTTTCATTTATTTATTATCAATATTATTTTAATGCATAACATCTATCCCATTAAAAAAATTCACACACAGTGCATGGTGAAGACAAATGCTGTGTTATATTTATTACTACGCTGAACTGAATCTTCCATCTGCCTCTACTGTGTGAGGCTCACTGCTCACTCCAGTGACAGAGTTCTCCCTCTGCCTCTACTGTGTGAGGCTCACTGCTCACTCCAGTGAACAGAGTCTTCCCTCTGCCTCTACTGTGTGAGGCTCATTGCTCACTCCAGTGAACAGAGTTCTCCCTCTGCCTCTACTGTGTGAGGCTCACTGCTCACTCCAGTGAACAGAGTCTTCCCTCTGCCTCTACTGTGTGAGGCTCACTGCTCACTCCAGTGAACAGAGTCTTCCCTCTGCCTCTACTGTGTGAGGCTCACTGCTCACTCCAGTGAACAGAGTTCTCCCTCTGCCTCTACTGTGTGAGGCTCACTGCTCACTCCAGTGAACAGAGTTCTCCCTCTGCCTCTACTGTGTGAGGCTCACTGCTCACTCCAGTGAACAGAGTCTTCCCTCTGCCTCTACTGTGTTAGGCTCACTGCTCACTCCAGTGAACAGAGTTCTCCCTCTGCCTCTACTGTGTGAGGCTCACTGCTCACTCCAGTGAACAGAGTTCTCCCTCTGCCTCTACTGTGTGAGGCTCACTGCTCACTCCAATGAACATAGTCTTCCCTCTGCCTCTACAGTGTGAGGCTCACTGCTCACTCCAGTGAACAGAGTTCTCCCTCTGCCTCTACTGTGTGAGGCTCACTGCTCACTCCAGTGAACAGAGTTCTCCCTCTGCCTCTACTGTGTGAGGCTCACTGCTCACTCCAGTGAACAGAGTTCTCCCTCTGCCTCTACTGTGTGAGGCTCACTGCTCACTCCAGTGAACAGAGTCTTCCCTCTGCCTCTACTGTGTTAGGCTCACTGCTCACTCCAGTGAACAGAGTTCTCCCTCTGCCTCTACTGTGTGAGGCTCACTGCTCACTCCAGTGAACAGAGTTCTCCCTCTGCCTCTACTGTGTGAGGCTCACTGCTCACTCCAATGAACATAGTCTTCCCTCTGCCTCTACAGTGTGAGGCTCACTGCTCACTCCAGTGAACAGAGTTCTCCCTCTGCCTCTACTGTGTGAGGCTCACTGCTCACTCCAGTGAACAGAGGTCAAGTTCGCAAGGTACAAACATAATGGTTCATGCTCATGGCTTTCAACAATTAGGTCAAACAGTTTGGTTCCATTGTATTGATGTGTTTCTACACCAGCTGTGGGCTACACAATTAACACAATTGCATTCTTGTGAGTATGGTTACCAATAAGATCTTTTAAATTGTGCCACTGTATAGTAACTAGTATATTAATTTGATCAAGTGAGATACTTGACCATGTGTCATTGGCTTGTTCATGGGTACATTGACATACAACAACACCACACATGTACAACAACACATGTACAACACCACACATGTACAACACCACACATGTACAACAACATATGTACAACACCACACATGTACAACACCACACATGTACAACACCACGCATGTACAACACCACACATGTACAACACCACACATGTACAACAATGAAGGCACAGTTCTTGTACAGACGGGGTCAGGTCCAACTAGAGGTGTTACTGTTCATTATTAATGTAAAAAAAATAACAGTTATGACAAAGACATAAAAATGCAACCTATTTCAATAAATATTTTATTTCACTGGCAGCTTAACAACATATATAAAATAATGCAATAATAATTGCTACTGAATTTATGTAATTAAAGTGTTATATATCACAGAGTAATTGTAATAAAAATGGGCCACTCTAATCATAATAAAAACGTTGCAATTAAACCCACAATACAGTAGGGGTGATTTCAAACATCAGTGTATGACACTACACAACACTGAGACAGTAGGGGTGATTTCAAACATCAGTGTATGACACTACACAACACTGAGACAGTAGGGGTGATCTCAAACATCAGTGTATGACACTACACAACACTGAGACAGTAGGGGTGATCTCAAACATCAGTGTATGACACTACACAACACTGAGACAGTAGGGGTGATTTCAAACATCAGTGTATGACACTACACAACACTGAGACAGTAGGGGTGATTTCAAACATCAGTGTATGACACTACACAACACTGAGACAGTAGGGGTGATTTCAAACATCAGTGTATGACACTACACAACACTGAGACAGTAGGGGTGATCTCAAACATCAGTGTATGACACTACACAACACTGAGACAGTAGGGGTGATCTCAAACATCAGTGTATGACACTACACAACACTGAGACAGTAGGGGTGATTTCAAACATCAGTGTATGACACTACACAACACTGAGACAGTAGGGGTGATCTCAAACATCAGTGTGTGACACTACACAACACTGAGACAGTAGGGGTGATTTCAAACATCAGTGTATGACACTACACAACACTGAGACAGTAGGGGCGATCTCAAACATCAGTGTATGACACTACGCAACTCTGAGACAGTAGGGGCGATCTCAAACATCAGTGTATGACACTACACAACACTGAGACAGTAGGGGTGATTTCAAACATCAGTGTATGACACTACACAACACTGAGACAGTAGGGGTGATCTCAAACATCAGTGTATGACACTACACAACACTGAGACAGTAGGGGTGATTTCAAACATCAGTGTATGACACTACACAACACTGAGACAGTAGGGGTGATTTCAAACATCAGTGTATGACACTACACAACACTGAGACAGTAGGGGTGATCTCAAACATCAGTGTATGACACTACACAACACTGAGACAGTAGGGGTGATTTTAAACATCAGTGTATGACACTACACAACACTGAGACAGTAGGGGTGATCTCAAACATCAGTGTATGACACTACGCAACACTGAGACAGTAGGGGTGATCTCAAACATCAGTGTATGACACTACACAACACTGAGACAGTAGGGGTGATTTCAAACATCAGTGTATGACACTACACAACACTGAGACAGTAGGGGTGATCTCAAACATCAGTGTATGACACTACACAACACTGAGACAGTAGGGGTGATGTCAAACATCAGTGTACAACACTATACAACACTGATATCTTTTCATTAACCTCAGAAGCCCTACCCCCCCACCACATGAAACTTTGAATTACATTGTCCGGTGAATACTCATGACAATGTCCCCGTCCTTCCTGCTGTTGCCATCACACCACATGCTAACATGACTGTAACATTATTCTGGATATACCGTGCTTTATAAACAAAAGTTATCAATGTTATCATCATGAAAATAAACACTGATTTAGTGAGAGAAAAAATTTATGTATCATGCTAAACAAAACAGCTGCTAAAACCTCATGAAACCAATTTCATGTAGAATCATAGATCTGTATTTTGAGACCATCCCTTAGCACACCTGACAATAACTGAGAACGAAACACCAGGTGGCGCTAGTGTACTTACGTGGAGCTGTGTCGAGACAGTGACCCGGATGATGAGGTCGTGGCGGCAGTGGACGACGCTGGTGTCTTCCGTCTCATGCTTGGTGACATGTCAGGGGCACAACTAGACTTGGTGAAGGCCTTATAAGGCATTGAGGGGGAAGGGGTGGAGTCATGTCTTGTTGCTCCGTTCTCCACTCTGGAGCACACACGCCCAACTGATGTCACATCTGAGGCTTTTCACAGGATATATATTCAACTTTGCATAAACATCGGGCTATATAATAGTAAGAGGCTAAATACAAGAGGCTAAATACAAAAAATCCCAAATAAATTGGATAGGACTGACCAAATAAACCATCAACCCATCCACTGACCCACATCCAGTTTTTTTATTGCTGGAATTGTCTATATTTACACAGCCCCTAATTAATAGTAACTAAATTTGCATTATTGTGTCATTGATTGACATGTACTAAATTGAAATTCCTACATTCCCTGTACTCTGCACTGTGTTAGGCTTCATTAATTTTGTATTCTGTGTTGCATTAGTTTATAGTAACTTAAGCATTGTGTTTATTTTATACTTTATTTAATTGTAATACAATTATAAGATTATGACACACTGCCTCAAGGATAAATGGGATTGTCACTGACATATGTTGTATTTATCAAACAATGATAGGCTCTACGCCATTTTGAAGGTCTTTTAATTATCTGATAAAAAATTGTCAAATGCGACATTTGGTCATTTAGGACAGCATGGGAAACATGTGACAATTCATATAACATAACTGGTCATCTTGTGATGCTTGGGCAGTGCTCTGTGACCTGTACATGACATGTGACACCCATTGCTGTGACCTCACCTGGCATGGGCCGTCGGTATGGCTACGCGAGGCCGTGCAGGCACTGTCCGTGGAGGTGGCATCAAAAATGAATTGGTGATAGTCGTTGGCGATGGCGTTGTTATAGCAACTGTTGTGCCATTGACTTTGGCTGCCGACTCCGTGCTCTTGACCAATGGATGGGTAGGAAGGGCTGGTTCTGCCCTGCCAGCATAGAGCAGGTCTTCTGGGGTGGCTGTCTTCCTACGTGCCTGACAAACACAAACAACAAAGTTCAAGGGACATTCAAGAGGAAGTGTATCTACAATTTCAGTTAGAATTTTTTATCAGAGTTAGTGCATCCCTGCATCAAAAGTTGCCAGTACAAAATTACTACAAATATCAACATTTTTAGTTGATTATTTTCAACACCTCTGCAGAACATTGTCTTGACAAGTGCATTTCTATACACACAAGAACCAACAATGCTTCCATCGGTCATAGGTAAGAAAAGGGTAATACTTTTCTAAACTCTACTTCTTATTTCTTGTATCACAGTGTTCCACACTACATGCAACAGGCTTTGTAAGAGACATTTTGAATAACAAATACTGCTATGTACAAGTAGTAACAATGATAGTAATAACAAATACTGCTATGTACAAGTAGTAACAATGATAGTAATAACAAATACTGCTATGTACAAGTAGTAACAATGATAGTAATAACAAATACTGCTATGTACAAGTAGCAACAATGATAGTAATACTAAATACTGCTATAGCCCTGCTTCATCTTTGGCCTTTTAAAATCACTTTACAATACAGTTTTATAGAAGAATAGAATATGTTTTTTTTTTAAATGTTCATAAAGTTGGTATATATATATATATATATATATATATATATATATATATATATATATATATATATGAATTACGATTTTCTTCAACCACAACTGTTTAAATGACTTACTCAGTGTTTCAACTGCCATCAGCAATCTTCATCAGGAATTCTGGGATGGCTAGTTTTCCCCTGCTCGCCAGTTGTCTTGGCAAGCAGGCGGTCCCATATGTGACTCAGTCTATATCCCCCCTCATCTCGATTCATGACTTTCGGATCCATATACCCTCTTTGATCCATCTTACGTTTCTGTTACGCTCTCTGTCAATCACTGTTGCCCACTCCCAGTCTATGATGCAATTGTTCCTGTCTGCATGGTCTGTTATTGTAGATTTATGTTCTATCACCGTTGACACTCTCTTCTGTTCCCTGGTAGATCGTCTGGTTGTGATGTTTTCAACCTCCTTCTTGTGTTCAACGTCTTGTGTTCAACGTGTTCCAAATGTTCTCCCTGTTTCGCCGATATGCGTGTGGTTACAGCTCTTACAAGGGACCTGGTATACACAGTCTGTCTTCTTACTATCTCCCACTTTGTCCTTTGGATGCACTAGTATTCTCTAGATGTTTTGATGAGGTTTAACAGATTTAGCAATCTCATGGTGTTTTAAATCCACTGTACAGGTTATGTTACACCTTTGACATACGGGAGTGTGACCATACCTTTGACATACGGGAGTGTGACCATACCTTTGACATACGGGAGTGTGACCATACCTTTGACATACGGGAGTGTGACCATACCTTTGACATACGGGAGTGTGACCATACCTTTGACATACGGGAGTGTGACCATACCTTTGACATACGGGAGTGTGACCATACCTTTGACATACGGGAGTGTGACCATACCTTTGACATACGGGAGTGTGACCATACCTTTGACATACGGGAGTGTGACCATACCTTTGACATACGGGAGTGTGACCATACCTTTGACATACGGGAGTGTGACCATACCTTTGACATACGGGAGTGTGACCATACCTTTGACATACGGGAGTGTGACCATACCTTTGACATACGGGAGTGTGACCATACCTTTGACATACGGGAGTGTGACCATACCTTTGACATACGGGAGTGTGACCATACCTTTGACATACGGGAGTGTGACCATACCTTTGACATACGGGAGTGTGACCATACCTTTGACATACGGGAGTGTGACCATACCTTTGACATACGGGAGTGTGACCATACCTTTGACATACGGGAGTGTGACCATACCTTTGACATACGGGAGTGTGACCATACCTTTGACATACGGGAGTGTGACCATACCTTTGACATACGGGAGTGTGACCATACCTTTGACATACGGGAGTGTGACCATACCTTTGACATACGGGAGTGTGACCATACCTTTGACATACGGGAGTGTGACCATACCTTTGACATACGGGAGTGTGACCATACCTTTGACATACGGGAGTGTGACCATACCTTTGACATATGGGAGTGTGACCATACCTTGGGATTTCTCTGTGTTCTTTTCCTTCTTTTCTTTGGTTTTTTCCTTCTGAGATTGCTGTTCTTTCACTTTCTTTATGGTCCAACTTGGGTACCCACATCTTTCTAGTGCTTTGGTGATGTGCTCCACCTCTCTCTGTCTTCTGGCTCTGATGCGATGTTGTTGCATCTATCCAGTAACGTTTTGATGACCCCTAGTTTCTGGTGTAACGGATGGTGAGACGTGAAGTTCAGATATTGGTCTGTGTGCGTCTTCTTCCGGTACACTAGGAGTTTCACTGTTCCATCTTCTTTTCGTATCATAAGTGTGTCCAGGAAGGGCAGGGAGTTGTAGCTCTCTTCTTCTTATGTGAACTTAATGCTGCCTGTGGTGTCTACGCTGTTGAGATGCTCTGTCAGTTCTTGTTCACATCCCTTCCTCACTACTTCCATCACATCGTCCACATATCTCTTCCATAATTTCGGTTTCCAAGTTATTGGTGCTGTGAGAATAACTTGCTGTTTCAGCCATTCCATGAAGAAATTTGTAATTACAGATGACGCCGGACTTCCCATTTCTGTGCCAAATTTTTGCTGATAAATAGTGCCCCTGAAGCTAAAATATGTAGTTGTGACGATGAACTTCAGCAGCTCCATTATGTCATGCACATTTAGATTTGTCCGAAGTTTCAGTGCTGTGTCAACTTCTAGTCGCTTCTTGATGATATCCAGTGTCTCGTTGATCTGCGTGTTAGTGAGGAGACACCACTTCATGTAATAGGAATATATCATCTTGTTCGATCATGATAATTGCCATTTCATTAGCTAAGTGCTTCAAGTTGTTTATGTCGTGATGTCTTACCCACAGTAGGTCTGCCAGTGATCTTGATACATTGTACCCTATTGACCCTGTCTGGGGGTTGTCTGGAGAGAGGGTTGTCTGGTTTATACATTTTTGGAGTGCAGTACATCTCTCAGCTGTCGGTAGAGGTACTGTTCTTCTGCGATTTTGTCATCTTCCTTCAATTTTCTCATGACGGACACTAACTTTCTCTTGTACTTTTGCATTGGATCTTTCTTCAGCTTCACATACATCTTGTCATCTGATAACACGGTGGTGACTTTCTGTTCATACTCATCAGTGTCCATAACCACTGTTGCGGTTTCCTTGTCTGCTGGCTGAATCACTAAAAAAAATTTTCTTTCCTGCCAAGACAAGTGGCGCGAGGGGAAGAACTAGCCATCCCAGAATTACTGCTGAAGGCTGCCGGTGGCAGTCGAAATGTTGAGTAAGTAATCAAAATAGTTGTGGTTGAAGAATATCGTAATTCATAGAATATGTTTTATTTGATAACTCAGAATATACATAGATGGGATGCAAACATTCATATACCTGTACATACAAATATACATTAAAAATATATATATATATATATAAATTATAACATATACAAAAATAATAGATACAAGTCCACAATTAATCAGTGTACACCATTTCGAACACCGCACTAATATGCCGAAATACCAGAACGATCTGAGAAATGTGGTGACCTACTTTGTCCTTGCGGCCAGGGAGGCTTGACGTGCTTGTGCTGACTGAGTCGAGAGAGCCAAGGGCGCCGGGCAGGGCCGTGGTCGGCGTGCTACTTAACATGACGGCATTCCCTAGTGGGTGGGGCACGCAGGACGGACTCTCCAGCGCACTGCACAAGTCAAAGGTCACGCTGGGTCAAGGTCAGCAGCATCCACGGCACGCCCAGGTGAAGTGGATGAGGGGGAAATGTGGGGGCAATTGGGGAACATGCAGCGGGGGGGGGGGGTAAATTAATACCATTCATATAAATCTGAAGCTGAAGCTGAAGGTGGAACTGATAATGTAAATTCAGACTTGTCATGCATGCATAAATAGCCACCACTTTCAATTAATTTCATCTTAAATCCACATATATACTATAAATAAAGTTATTTTTAAATACCAAGACTCTGTATTAAATTATATAACTACTCTACTTATTTTTAAATACCAAGACTCTGTATTAAATTATACAACTACTCTACTTATTTTTAAATACCAAGACTCTGTATTAAATTATACTACTACTCTACTTATTTTTAAATACCAAGACTCTGTATTAAATTATGTAACTACTCTACTTATTTTTAAATACCAAGACTCTGTATTAAATTATACTACTACTCTACTTATTTTTAAATACCAAGACTCTGTATTAAATTATACTACTACTCTACTTATTTTTAAATAACAAGACTCTGTATTAAATTATACTACTACTCTACTTATTTTTAAATACCAAGACTCTGTATTAAATTATACTACTACTCTACTTATTTTTAAATACCAAGACTCTGTATTAAATTATACAACTACTCTACTTATTTTCATAACATCTGTAAAAACTAAAAAATATATTAGAAAATTTGCTAGCTATATATTGGTCCCCAATTTGAAAAGTTCTTGCATATAAAAATACCATTATGACATTTACATTGCTGTGTACTCATGTTCACAACTACTTTTGAGATTCACATCTAAAATTAACAAAAAGTAAAATTAAAACTGCAAAACAGAAATTACCACCACATGATAAATAAAATTAAGCAATCACTAAACACCAACATATAAATTTAATCACTAGAATTTAAAACAGGGCATTTTACATAGCACCACTAAAACCCCTGAAGAAAAGGCAGCAACGACTGAAGAAGAAACATATAACAAGGAAAAAACAATTTTAATGAGTTTTGATAAACAGCTTGGTGTCATGACTAGGGAGAGATTGGGCTTGGTCAACAGATTGGTGTCATGACTAGGGAGAGATTGGGCTTGGTCAACAGCTTGGTGTCATGACTAGGGAGAGATTGGGCTTGGTCAACAGCTTAGTGTCATGACTAGGGAGAGATTGGGCTTGGTCAATAGATTGGTGTCATGACTAGGGAGAGATTGGGCTTGGTCAACAGATTGGTGTCATGACTAGGGAGAGATTGGGCTTGGTCAACAGATTGGTGTCATGACTAGGGAGAGATTGGGCTTGGTCAACAGATTGGTGTCATGACTAGGGAGATATTGGGCTTGGTCAACAGATTGGTGTCATGACTAGGGAGAGATTGGGCTTGGTCAACAGATTGGTGTCATGACTAGGGAGAGATTGGGCTTGGTCAACAGATTGGTGTCATGACTAGGGAGAGATTGGGCTTGGTCAACAGATTGGTGTCATGACTAGGGAGAGATTGGGCTTGGTCAACAGATTGGTGTCATGACTAGGGAAAGATTGGGCTTGGTCAACAGTTTGGTGTCATGACTAGGGAGAGATTGGGCTTGGTCAACAGCTTGGTGTCAGGACCAGGAGAAACTGGACTTGGTCGACAGCTTGGTGTCAGGACCAGGAGAAACTGGATTTGGTCGACAGCTTGGTGTTAGGACGAGGAGAAACTGGACTTGGTCGACAGCTTGGTGTCAGGACCAGGAGAAACTGGATTTGGTCGACAGCTTGGTGTCAGGACCAGGAGAAACTGGACTTGGTCGACAGCTTGGTGTCAGGACCAGGAGAAACTGGATTTGGTCGACAGCTTGGTGTCAGGACCAGGAAAAACTGGACTTGGTCGACAGCTTGGTGTCAGGACCAGGAGAAACTGGATTTGGTCGACAGCTTGGTGTTAGGACGAGGAGAAACTGGACTTGGTCGACAGCTTGGTGTCAGGACCAGGAGAAACTGGATTTGGTCTACAGATTGGTGTTAGGACGAGGAGATACTGGACTTGGTTGACAGCTTGGTGTCAGGACCAGGAGAAACTGGATTTGGTCGACAGCTTGGTGTCAGGACCAGGAGAAACTGGACTTGGTCGACAGCTTGGTGTCAGGACCAGGAGAAACTGGATTTGGTCGACAGCTTGGTGTCAGGACCAGGAAAAACTGGACTTGGTCGACAGCTTGGTGTCAGGACCAGGAGAAACTGGATTTGGTCGACAGCTTGGTGTTAGGACGAGGAGAAACTGGACTTGGTCGACAGCTTGGTGTCAGGACCAGGAGAAACTGGACTTGGTCTACAGCTTGGTGTCAGGACGAGGAGAAACTGGACTTGGTTGACAGCTTGGTGTCAGGACCAGGAGAAACTGGATTTGGTCGACAGCTTGGTGTCAGGACCAGGAGAAACTGGACTTGGTCGACAGCTTGGTGTCAGGACCAGGAGAAACTGGATTTGGTCGACAGCTTGGTGTCAGGACCTGGAGAAACTGGACTTGGTCGACAGCTTGGTGTCAGGACCAGGAGAAACTGGGTTTGGTTGACAGCTTGGTGTCAGGACCAGGAGAAACTGGATTTGGTCTACAGCTTGGTGTTAGGACGAGGAGAAACTGGACTTGGTTGACAGCTTGGTGTCAGGACCAGGATAAACTGGACTTGGTCTACAGCTTGGTGTCAGGACCAGGAGAAACTGGACTTGGTTGACAGCTTGGTGTCAGGACCAGGAGAAACTGGATTTGGTCGACAGCTTGGTGTCAGGACCAGGAGAAACTGGACTTGGTCGACAGCTTGGTGTCAGGACCAGGAGAAACTGGATTTGGTCGACAGCTTGGTGTCAGGACCTGGAGAAACTGGACTTGGTCGACAGCTTGGTGTCAGGACCAGGAGAAACTGGATTTGGTCGACAGCTTGGTGTCAGGGCGAGTAGAGACTGGACCAGGAGAAATTGAGTGCAACAAAAGCAAGCAAAACAATGGCAGCAAAGCAAGAGAAGTCGCTAGCAGGACACGCAGTGTTAGGTGGTCTAGCAAGGGTTCATTAGTTCCCGGGCGTGTGACGAAGCCGCACGAAGACGAGTGAGGAAAAGAAAGAAGAAAAATAAATTAGTATTAATGGAGTGACTGAATATGTACACTAGGAATATGTAAGCTAGCAATTATGTACACTAGGAATATGTACGCTATGAATATGTATGCTAGCAACATGCTAAGAAACATGAAATACCAAATGTATGAATATCTCACATATGCAAACAATTCCAGACAGCAATACTGCTTAAATTATTTAAAAGTTTTTTTAAAATGTACTTAGTTTGGGATGAAATTGATGATTTACATAGAGTAATTTAGTAAGATACTACATTAATATCAAAGATACATGCACCCATAACAACTATAACCAGATGGTAATGAATTCAGTTCAACAATAACTAACAATAACTACATTTATACAACAAGGGACAAGTGAACTCTAACTAAACAATCATATGCATGTATACATGCACAGACACATGCATGAATGCACATGTATGCACACATGTATGCACATGTTACATGTATGTAAGCACTCATACATACATACATACATACATACATTCATGCATACACAGAATGACATGTATGCATGATCACTGTCACAAATGGAGTCATTATTATGTACACTGGTAAAATGCATACTAGATAAGATATAATTGCATTGAGTTTGTATGCCATAGGCTGAATGCACTAGTTTCAATGAAGTGACCATATAATAGCTCAGTGCCTCCCGGCAGGCTAAAGGGAGAATACTTGGTCAACTATAGAAGACTAGAGAGACAGGACAATAGAGTTATTAACCACACAGGTTTACAAACATAGAGAAACTGACCAGCTTTATCCAAGATGGAATGTTTAAGTAGCTCAATATAGTGTTTGATTAACTAATTAGTAGGCGCGCTGTGTCCACCATCAGTTCCATGTATTTACAGCAACGTAAACTAAATATTCTGAGCATACAGCTTCACACAACCTTTCAAAGTTTGTTTTAAATACACTCATTACCTACACTGTATCAACAACATGAATCAAATTTATAAAGTTTTGGAAGTAGAAGCAAATATTACGTTGAACAGGACACCAGTATAAGAATTCTTTTACTATATTGATATATAGGACCAAACACAAACTCAGATGAGCAATAATTCCAAACTTCTAGGCCAGCTAGGTTACCTTGTCGAAATATCTGGTAGCCCCAGCAGAAATTACTTCGAACCCACACAAAGAACAATGACAACATGGTTGACTCTGACACAGATCTACTATCTACAGTATCTGGAACAAAAGGACAGCTACACGTAGCTACAAGTTTGTCACTTTAATAACCAGCCAGAAATTAACTTGTAATAAGTGACAATTTAAGAACTCACCTTTCTATGAGGGAGGCTGAGCATGATGACGTGTCACTGTCACTGTCACTATCTGGTAACAAGAAACAACATTCAGTGAGTTCCACTATTTCATATGTTATTGGAATAAATATTTAGCTGTTCAGGGTCAGCTACATCAAGTCTCACGGGATCCAATCAATATATCCCAGTTTGCATAGATAACTCCTGTTGAGTTTGCACAGCAAACCAGTGGAAGTAGATAATCATAAGGGATTGTTTGTGGGTCTTATGGATTTCTGATTTCCGTCATCATGTGTCACACCCAGTTATAAATTATGCTTCGTTCTGTTTATTAGATAATTAGTTGATCATTATAAGGGATTGTTTGTGGGTCTTATGGATTTCTGATTTCAGTCATCATGTGTCATACCATTACAAATTATGCTTCGTTCTGTTTATTAGATAATTAGCAAATTATCATAAAGGATTGTTTGTGGGTCTTATGGATTTCTGATTTTCATCATCATCTGTTACACCCAGTTACAAAATATGCTCCGTTCGGTTTGTTGCGTAAGATTAAGCTTTCTTTTGCTTCATGTTGTGGCTATTACATACTGCTCATATTCAGCTACCATAATGCAAGACTGCATGCTCAGAGGGCCTCCTTCAACAAGCACTTGCTTGAACAGTGGTCGGAAAATAATCAACGTTTGGGATAAATACATCAATATACAACGTTAAATGAAATAACTGCTTACCATTCCATGAAACAAGTTTTGCATAATGCTGAACAATGATGCTTTGACTTAATAGTTTGACGCAAGCAACTGAGCACACTAGAAGCAGATCATACAAAGTTATATAACAGCATACAAAGGTATATAAATCCGCATAAAAAAAAATTAAAACATGTAGATTTCTTCTCCACTGTATACCTGCTGCATTAATTCATGCCAGAATGATGAATATCTACATTCCTGCACAAAGCCCGGCTGCCAATAACAACTAGAAAAACAAATCTGTCAGGCCGAGTCTACCAGAGAATATTTCTGTTTAAAGATTGCATCATTAGAAATGTCTGGATAAAAATCAACTTCTGCTGCGTTTTTGTGACCAACCAAATCACACGTTTTCTGCCTGTCATGCCACCTGTCACCTGTCACCTTGGTTAAACCACTGCGTTGGCTTGCATTGAACACAAGTGAATTGTTGTGAGGACGCAGTGTTGGATTGGTTTTAGTTAACTGACTCAACCCTAATTCAGACAAACCATTTTCCTTTTGTTGAAATTCATATTTTTGACTTGAAATTCTGTAAAAAAATTCAATGGTTAATACAGCATTCCGATTCCGGTCGATAAGCCAACAAAATAAATAATGACAGATTTTTTCTTGAATTTCCATATAAATTGAGGATACAGCCACATTCCTTCCAATCTGTACTTAATACAGGTAATCTTACATAACTAGCCCCATGTCATATAATTATGAATTGATGGAGCCTGGTTATATATGTAATGACTGGACCAAGTGGCTGCAATTGGCCTGAGCCAACTCCAAGACAATAGGGACCATCTCATTAATGACAGGGTTGGTCTCACCATTGTGTTGCATAAGTAGACTGTCATCAATGTCGATGTCGACCTTGTCTCGGATGAGATACTGGAGCATGTCTCTCTGGAAGGTGCCGTCCATGCGCTCCTGGTGCAGCTTGGCCACAAGCTCCTTGCTCTCCGACTCCTTCTGGGCCGCCAGCACGCCCTGGGGAAACAAACAACAGGGGTCGGGGAGGATGAATAGACACTACACGGATCATTGATAGACACCACATGGATCATAGATAGACACTACATGGATCATGGATAGACACTACATGGATCATTGATAGACACCACATGGATCATGGATAGACACTACACGGATCATTGATAGACACCACATGGATAGACACTACATGGATCATGACATAGACACTACATAGATCATGGACAGACCACAGATCATTGATAGGCACCACATGGATCATGGACAAACACCACAGATCATTGATAGGCACCACATGGATCATGGACAGACACCACAGATCATCGATAGGCACCACATGGATCATGGACAGACACCACAGATCATTGATAGGCACCACATGGATCATGGACAGACACCACAGATCATTGATAGGCACCACATGGATCATGGACAGACACCACAGATCATTGATAGGCACCACATGGATCATGGACAGACACCACAGGGATATGTATAATTTTTAGCAAAATTATTATAAAAGAAAACGAGTGAAGACTGAACTGAGGAGGGAGCCTCAGACTGTAAGAATAAGTGACAGGGACGAGACCTACCTTGCTGATGGACATTGTCACAAAGTGCTCCAGTAGATACTTGGCTTCCTCCAGCGAGTCACAGCTGTTGAATGTCACCACAGGCTCCTGGTCAACGTCCTGTCAATAACACACACTGGTGACAGTCAATACTAGCAGGAAACACTTCCCAGAATTGACACAGACACTGGAACTGTGACTTTATCGGCTGCTGCACCAACTGTTTGGAACTCACCCCGTGTTAGTGCTAGGTCAGGAAACACAATAACACTTCACTGTCATCTAAAGACTTGTCTTTTTAACCTTGTTTACCCCTCTTAGCTCCCTGGGTGTTCATCCACCATACTGTTTACCCCCCTTAGCTCCCTGGGTATTCATCCACCATACTGTTTACCCTCCTTAGCTCCCTGGGTGTTCATCCACCATACTGTTTACCCTCCTTAGCTACCTGGGTATTCATCCACCATACTGTTTACCCTCCTTAGCTCCCTGGGTGTCCATCCACCATACTGTTTACCCTCCTTAGCTCCCTGGGTGTTCATCCACCATACTGTTTACCCCCCTTAGCTCCCTGGGTATTCATCCACCATACTGTTTACCCTCCTTAGCTCCCTGGGTGTTCATCCACCATACTGTTTACCCCCCTTAGCTCCCTGGGTATTCATCCACCATACTGTTTACCCTCCTTAGCTCCCTGGGTATTTATCCACCATACTGTTTACCCCCCTTAGCTCCCTGGGTATTCATCCACCATACTGTTTACCCTCCTTAGCTCCCTGGATGTCCATCCACCATACTGTTTACCCTCCTTAGCTCCCTGGGTGTTCATCCACCATACTGTTTACCCCCCTTAGCTACCTGGGTATTCATCCACCATACTGTTTACCCTCCTTAGCTACCTGGGTATTCATCCACCATACTGTTTACCCTCCTTAGCTCCCTGGGTGTCCATCCACCATACTGTTTACCCTCCTTAGCTCCCTGGGTATTCATCCACCATACTGTTTACCCTCCTTAGCTACCTGGGTATTCATCCACCATACTGTTTACCCTCCTTAGCTCCCTGGGTGTCCATCCACCATACTGTTTACCCTCCTTAGCTCCCTGGGTATTCATCCACCATACTGTTTACCCCACTTAGCTCCCTGGGTGTCCATCCACCATACTGTTTACCCTCCTTAGCTCCCTGTGTGTTCATCCACCATACTGTTTACCCCCCTTAGCTCCCTGGGTATTTATCCACCATACTGTTTACCCTCCTTAGCTCCCTGGGTATTCATCCACCATACTGTTTACCCCCCTTAGCTCCCTGGGTGTCCATCCACCATACTGTTTACCCTCCTTAGCTCCCTGGGTGTCCATCCACCATACTGTTTACCCTCCTTAGCTCCCTGGGTGTCCATCCACTATACTGTTTACCCTCCTTAGCTCCCTGGGTATTCATCCACCATACTGTTTACCCTCCTTAGCTCCCTGGGTGTTCATCCACCATACTGTTTACCCCCCTTAGCTCCCTGGGTATTCATCCACCATACTGTTTACCCCCCTTAGCTCCCTGGGTATTCATCCACCATACTGTTTACCCCCCTTAGCTCCCTGGGTGTCCATCCACCATACTGTTTACCCCCCTTAGCTCCCTGGGTATTCATCCACCATACTGTTTACCCTCCTTAGCTCCCTGGGTGTCCATCCACCATACTGTTTACCCTTCTTAGCTCCCTGGGTATTCATCCACCATACTGTTTACCCTCCTTAGCTCCCTGGGTGTCCATCCACCATACTGTTTACCCTCCTTAGCTCCCTGGGTATTCATCCACCATACTGTTTACCCTCCTTAGCTCCCTGGGTGTTCATCCACCATACTGTTTACCCCCCTTAGCTCCCTGGGTATTCATCCACCATACTGTTTACCCTCCTTAGCTCCCTGGGTGTCCTTCCACCATACTGTTTACCCTCCTTAGCTCCCTGGGTATTCATCCACCATACTGTTTACCCCCCTTAGCTCCCTGGGTATTCATCCACCATACTGTTTACCCCCCTTAGCTCCCTGGGTATTCATCCACCATACTGTTTACCCCCCTTAGCTCCCTGGGTATTCATCCACCATACTGTTTACCCCCCTTAGCTCCCTGGGTGTCCATCCACCATACTGTTTACCCCCCTTAGCTCCCTGGGTATTCATCCACCATACTGTTTACCCTCCTTAGCTCCCTGGGTGTCCATCCACCATACTGTTTGCCCTCCTTAGCTCCCTGGGTATTCATCCACCATACTGTTTACCCTCCTTAGCTCCCTGGGTGTCCATCCACCATACTGTTTACCCTCCTTAGCTCCCTGGGTATTCATCCACCATACTGTTTACCCTCCTTAGCTCCCTGGGTGTTCATCCACCATACTGTTTACCCCCCTTAGCTCCCTGGGTATTCATCCACCATACTGTTTACCCTCCTTAGCTCCCTGGGTGTCCATCCACCATACTGTTTACCCGCCTTAGCTCCCTGGGTATTCATCCACCATACTGTTTACCCCCCTTAGCTCCCTGGGTATTCATCCACCATACTGTTTACCCTCCTTAGCTCCCTGGGTGTCCATCCACCATACTGTTTACCCTCCTTAGCTCCCTGGGTGTTCATCCACCATACTGTTTACCCTCCTTAGCTCCCTGGGTATTCATCCACCATACTGTTTACCCTCCTTAGCTCCCTGGGTATTCATCCACCATACTGTTTACCCCCCTTAGCTCCCTGGGTATTCATCCACCATACTGTTTACCCTCCTTAGTTCCCTGGGTATTCATCCACCATACTGTTTACCCTCCTTAGCTCCCTGGGTATTCATCCACCATACTGTTTACCCCCCTTGGCTCCCTGGGTATTCATCCACCATACTGTTTACCCTCCTTAGTTCCCTGGGTATTCATCCACCATACTGTTTACCCTCCTTAGCTCCCTGGGTATTCATCCACCATACTGTTTACCCTCCTTAGTTCCCTGGGTATTTATCCACCATACTGTTTACCCTCCTTAGTTCCCTGGGTATTCATCCACCATACTGTTTACCCTCCTTAGCTCCCTGGGTGTTCATCCACCATACTGTTTACCCTCCTTAGCTACTTGGGTATTCATCCACCATACTGTTTACCCTCCTTAGCTACCTGGGTATTCATCCACCATACTGTGTGTGTGCAGTAACCTAAGGATGATGTTAAATCAATTTTGAAAAAAAAATTCTATTCGTGTTTAAGGCCACCACAGAGAGACAAATATCAATATATTCACACTGCACAATAACATGTTGGCAAAGTATACAAAGGATAATTGCACATTTCGGCTTACAACCTTCCCCAATTTATGAATGACATGTTAAGTGGTTACCATGGTTGCCAATATGAAAATGAGTTGGAACTTTATAGTATTGCCTTTATTTAACACAAATAACATGCACTGAACACTTGGCAATGATCCGTTGTGTGGTTGCTGAGATTTGACAAAGAGGTATTTTCGACCAGTGGGTTTGCTTAAGTGATGAATGACTGTGACACTGAGTGAGACAGTGACTGGTTGACAATGACAGTGTCACCTTGCTCTCCTCCATCTGCATGATGTTGCTCTGGCAGTCAGAGATGTTCTCCTGCACATAGGCGATGTTGTCCTGTAGACCTGAGATCTGTTCCTCCAGCTCCTGTACCAAGTCTTCCTCCTGCAATGCACAAACACACACTGTGTACACAAACACACAGTGGGTACACAAACACACACTGTGTACACAAACTCACAGTGGGTACACAAACACACACTGTGTACACCAGATCCCATGCAACAGTTGTAATCACACGTACATTGTCGAAACAGGGAAAACATTTGGAACAAGACTCGAGGAGCACAAGAAGGAGGTTTAAACCATCACAACCAGACTGTTTACTTGTGAAAAGAAGAGAGAGCCATCAAGAGAAGAATATAAGTCAGCAATCACAGACCAGGCCAACAGAAACAACTGCGTTATTAAATGGGAGTGAGCCAAGGCAACTGACAGGGAAAGCAGCAGAAGTGTGAGACACAGGAGGCCTCTGTATGAGAAAGTATGCCATGCATCATGAGTCAAGACAAAGTGGGACATCGACTTAGTCGTGTATGGGATGCCTGCTGGCCATACTATCTGGCAGCAGACGAACTAAGTCCCAGAATTCACTTCCTAAAGAAGGCAACCAATGGTTGCTGAAACGTTGAAGTGAGTCAACTCGAACAGTTGCGTTTAAATGAATATCTTTTTTTTATTAAATTATTCTCCTAACTTCACTAACACCAACAAACTCTTGCTGTACTCATCTGTACTCATATGTACTCATCTGTGTCCAGTCTTGAAACTTTCTACTTGTAAAAGGAGCTTTGTCTGTAACAGTGCTATACATTAAAACTAGGAAATAAATGACATACAAATGTAGTTTTTGACAATGCTCACACATTCAGGTTTGTCAGCCTACATACATGACAACTTATTTTTTAACACCGAGGTCTTCACAAATGGCCTTGAAGTAGAAATTAAAAGACAAGAAATGCCACAATCATCGAGACGTCATCTCACCTTGTTCTCTGACACAGCTTTCTCCTTCTTCCTCATAAACTTCTCCAGTTTCTTGCTCAGACTCGCTCGTTGCTGGCAACATACACAACATGATCACATGAGCACACACAACATTTGATCATTTAAATGTATGTTCTTCCTCAAAGTTCCCTTTAATAAAGGTTGATTAGTTTTTATCTTGCTGCATTGATTTAGCTGTTCATTTTCCCACTAATCTCTACTTTCATCTTTTCCCTGCCTCTACTCTCTGCGGCCTGCCTCCATCCACACCAAGTATCCTGCACACTTCCGGCTTCTTAAGTTCTTCCCGCTACGCTCACCTATGTCCCAATCTCTTCCCTCGGGTCATTCATCCTCCCAATCTCTTCCCTCGGGTCATTCATCCTCCCAATCTCTTCCCTCAGGTCATTTGTCCTCCCAATCTCTTCCCTCGGGTCATTCATCCCCCAATCTCTTCCCTCGGGTCATTCATCCTCCCAATCTCTTCCCTCGGGTCATTCATCCCCCAATCTCTTCCCTCGGGTCATTCATCCTCCCAATCTCTTCCCTCTGGTCATTCATCCTCCCAATCTCTTTCCTTTGGTCAATCCTCCCAATATCTTCCCTCTGGCCATTCATCCTCCCAATATCTTCCCTCTGGTGATTCATCCTCCCAATCTGTTCCCTCTGGTCATTCCTGCTCCCAATCTATTCCCTCTGGTCATTCCTGCTCCCAATCTATTCCCTCTGGTCATTCATCCTCCCAATCTCTTTCCTCGGGTCATTCATCCTCCCAATCTCTTCCCTCTGGTGATTCATCCTCCCAATCTCTTCCCTCTGGCCATTCCTGCTCCCAATCTCTTCCCTCGGGTCATTCATCCTCCCAATCTCTTCCCTCTGGTCATTCATCCTCCCAATCTCTTTCCTCTGGCTGGTCATTCATCCTCCCAATCTCTTCCCTCTGGTCATTCATCCTCCCAATCTCTTCCCTCTGGTCATTCATCCTCCCAATCTCTTTCCTCGGGCCATTCATCCTCCCAATCTTCTCCCTCTATCCGCCCCTTTGCTCCTGTAAGTCTCCGGGCCCAGTTGTTCTCACAAACAAAGCTTCAGTTGTTGCTGCTCCGTCTCCGTACAACCCGTACATTACACACAATATCAACACTTTCCCTTTCAACGGTTTTTATTTTTTTCCCACCTGTTGTGACTCCCTCTACAATGCTCCATGTGTAGGTGACGTGTTGACGACCACCTTGTGATTAATATTACATATTCCACATCCTGCATTATTGTGTATGAAACCAAAGCAATGACGACATCTACGTACCTTAAGCCACCGTTCCATGTCTCTCTCCATGTGACTTAATGTCTGGCGTTTTATAATAATCTGGGAAACCTGTAAAATAATACAAATTAACATAACATAACATATTGTTATTCTCTTGCTGAAGTTTGTGAGCAATGTACATGAACACTCTTGATGTGAACCTGTGAGTGACCCCAGTATACAGAGGAATGAAAAGCAAGTATAATTGATTGGAATTTTAACAAATGCACACGTGCCAATGTGTTGCCTGTAACTCTTTTGGATTTTCTGAGATCTGATGGTCTTACGAGTGCAGGAAACATTCCTTTGTGTGTTTTAAACAAGCTTTTTTGTATTACGGGACACAGCACTTGTGTTTCTCAAATGGCATGAGACGAACAGATCATCACTTCAAAACATGTTGAAAACACGATTAGTTTAGTTAGTGTAGCAAGATCTAATCAATGTATCCTAGTTTGCATGGTGATATTGAATACAAAGTTAAATACTACTACTTTGTTCAGCTAGGGTATATGGGCATATAGTGGTGTGAAATAGATGTTGAATAATCATGACGATAAATGTTTTTCAACTGGCACACTTTATTTAAAATAAAAAGGGAATACTGAAAGAATTGGAACTTACACATTTCTCCAAAGCATCCCATTTTGACTTCGCAGCTTTTGCTGAGAATTTTCGTTTCTTTTTCCGTACACCAACTGGATTCTTGGGAACTGGAAAGTTCAGACATTGCATTAGGCAGCTGCTTAACAACTGAATATAAGGGAGGGTTTCTAAACATGAGTAGTTCTAAAATACGTTCTGCAGCTGAAATGACTGAGCGAGCACAGGCTAGAATTAACTGATCAACTATTTTTTATAAATTATTTATTGGATCAGCTAACTTAAGTGGGCACAGTGGCCCAGTGATAGAGCACTGGACTGTCACGTGAGGGGGACGTGGCTCAAGTCAACCTGTTTCAAAACTTATAATAATAATAAAATGACTTCTTTGGCACCAATATCCTCGGAAAATTCGAGCTCAGTGGCGCAACAAAACTAAAGGATTAGGCATTCTTGTGATCATGTACAATGTGAAAAGTCATCAACAGATGGATCGATGTGCCAAGAAGCTAAGGAGGATAGGCAATATTAAAAAGATAGGTTCTCAGATGACAGGGAAATGAAACAGTATTTCCTGCTGATTTAACGCTGACGAGGAGTGAATTCCATAGGGTTGGTGCGGCAACTGAGAAAGCTCGAGTTCCAGCGTTTGTCTTAACTCTGGGAACAGAACGTAAATTAGAACCAGACAACCGAAGCTGTCTGGGCTGTCTTGCTGGAGTGAGCATAGAATGTAAATATGCAGGTTGTTTGGATGAAAAGGCGTGACAGGTAATTGTACACATCGCCAATGTAATTCCACAATGTAATTCTGTCTTCCCCCACGTTGCTTCTGTCTTTCGAAGAGATGCTAAACCTGGTGTGTATGCCGGGGGAAATAAGGCCCCCACACAGGGGGGAAGTAAGGCCCCCACACAGGGGGTAAGTAAGGCCCCCACACAGGGGAAGTAAGGCCCCCACATAGGGGGGAAGTAAGGCCCCCACACAGGGGGTAAGTAAGGCCCCCACACAGGGGGAAGTAAGGCCCCCACACAGGGGGGAAGTAAGGCCCCCACACAGGGGGTAAGTAAGGCCCCCACACAGGGGGGAAGTAAGGCCCCCCCACACAGGGGGGAAGTAAGGCCCCCACACAGGGGTAAGTAAGGCCCCCACACATGGGTAAGTAAGGCCCCCACACAGGGGGTAAATGTGTAATCTGCTGTGGACTCACATCTCTCAACCACATCATGAGTCACGGCAGAAGTGTCCATGATACAGTTTAGACAATGTTGTCAAATACCTCACGAGGACCTGATTGAGTGAACGAACTGACTGAACAGAGAGACAAAAAATTAATTATGACTGAATTGTGAATGACTCTGAAGATTGACACCGGTAATATGAAAAGGCTAAACTAAGTTTTGAGTGAACATATGAATCATGCACAAGGAACCAATTAAAACTGACTCCGCAATAAAAAAATGTTATTGTTGCATTTTATAATTATTTCATCAAAAATCAAACCTACCTACAACATGCTATCTCATTTGTGCAAATTTGTTATCTAGTTTTGGTGAAATCATTGGACAAACAATTAAATTATTTTTAATTGGGTTTGGTCATAATTCGGCAAAAAATTAGCAAAAGTTGTCTGGCTCTATATACTATGACATAAGTTGTCTAGCTCTATATACTATGACATAAGTTGTCTGGCTCTATATACTATGACATAAGTTGTCTGGCTCTATATACTATGACATAAGTTGTCTGGCTCTATATACTATGACATAAGTTGTCTGGCTCTATATACTATGACATAGGTTGTCTGGCTCTATATACTATGACATAGGTTGTCTGGCTCTATATACTATGACATAAGTTGTCTGGCTCTATATACTATGACATAGGTTGTCTGGCTCTATATACTATGACATAAGTTGTCTGGCTCTATATACTATGACATAATGCTATTCACACTGTTGTAAGTTATCAGACATAACGATCAAAGTCAACTCTTTCAATGATTTCAACAAAGGTTCACACTCTTTTATTGATCCGACCGACACTAGCCATGCACTACAAATCTGAACATCAAAAAACCTGATTCAGGATGTGCTAAATCAATTGTGGAAGGAGTTATCAATAAAATATATGTTTACTCTATCCTAAGTCTAAACTGTCTAACTGATAGAAGAGTTGTGTGCCAGGAAGTTCAAAATGAACTATTGGATTAGTTTACCGAAGTCCAAACATAAACGAAGAGGATAACACAAAAATACAAAATGTTATAAAGGAAGTTAGTAAAGGGGAATGTATCATAATGGGAGATTTTAACCATGGACACATACAATGGAAATCTCTTGAGAGTACAGGGGGTGAGGACCAACAATTTCTATTTTTGATTCAGGATAGCTTCCTTACTCAGCATGTGCTAGAACCAACCAGGGGAGATAATGTATTAGATATAGTTTTGTCATCACAAAAAGAATTAGTGGACAGTGCAAAAATACATGAACCATTGGGTAACAGTGACCACAATCAAATACATTTTGACATCAATGTAAAATCAGAAAGTAAAAAAAAAAACGCATCAGAGAAACTTCCACAAAGGTAACTGTAAAGATATGAGAAAATACTTAGCAAAGCTAAATTGGAATAACATGCTGATGAATAAGACTGCAACTGAATGTTGGAATATTCTAAAATATGAAAATGAGAGTATCATCGATAAATTTGTTCCCTTGAAAAAATAAGGAAAACGGTCTAGAAAGAAACACTTGTCAAAAGAAGCTATTTGAAAAATAGTGTTTAAGCAAACTATGTGGAGGGTTTATAGGCGTACCAGAAAGGATGAAGACTATGTAAATTACAAAGAGGCACTTAACCTAGCTACAACTGAAATTAGAAAATCTAAAAGAACCTTTGAAAAAGAATTTGCAGGTAATATAAAAATGACAGCAAGAGTTTCTATGCTTATGTAAGGAGTAAACAGAAAGTTCGAGAAAAGGTCGGACCACTGGAAAACAACAGTGGAAACATAATTTCAGACGGGTTTCAAATGGCAGAGGTCCTGAATGAGTATTTCAGCTCAGTTTTTACCACAGAAGATATCAGCTCACTTCCAGTTCCATTTACTAAATTTGAGGTCAGTAAATCAGATCATTTAGGGCAGTTATTTGTAACTCCTGAAATTATAGCAAAGAAAATTAAGAAGATAAAAGATAATAAATCAGCTGGAGTTGATGGGATACCACCAAAACTGCTTAAGGAAATTGTTAAGCAAATTAGTACACCACTTCCAAAATTGTTTAACTTTTGAGAAGAAGGAATAATTCTTTCAGAATGGAAAGAAGCAAACATTACACTGCTATTTAAGAAAGGATCGAGGAACAAGCCAGAAAATTACAGACCAGTGAGTTTAACATCAGTTGTATGTAAATTACTCAAAACATTAATTGGAGACTACAGGTGGAATTCCTTGTAAAACATAAATTAATAAATACATCTCAACATGGGTTCCTAAAAGCAAGGTCATGTCTAACCAATCTCTTATGTTTTTTGGAAGAAATTACAAAGTGGGTGGATGACGGGTCACCAGTGGATGTTGTCTACTTAGATTTTCAGAAAGCTTTCGATAAAATGTCACGTCAAAGAATGTTACTTAAACTAAAAGCCCATGGTATAGGTAATGATGTAATCAACTGGATAGAAAAGTGGCTTATACACAGAAGACAGAGAGTAATAGATGGTGAGATTTCAAACTGGAAATCGGTTTTGAGTGGGGTACCACAGGGATCAGTATTAGGCCCTATACTGTTTTTAATATATATATATATAAATGATTTGGAAGATGACATATCTAGCAAAGTACTCAAATTTGCAGATGACACAAAAGTTTTCAGAAAGGTTACTAATGATACAGATAAACAAAGTTTACAGGATGATCTAGATAAATTAGTTAACTGGAGAGAAAAATGGCAAATGTTATTCAATTTTGGGAAGTGTAAATGTATATAAAATGGGGGATGCTGTACTAGGTAGAACCACACAAGAAAAGGACTTAGGAGTAACATTTAGTGCTGACATGAAAGTTTCAGAAAATCAAATGCTAGGGCTAATTAGGAGAACTATCACGTATAAGGAGAACCAGCTAATTGTACCCCTGTACAAAGCAATAGTTAGACCACATTTGGAATATTGTATTCAAGCATGGAGGCCGTATCGTAAAATGGACATAGACAAGCTAGAAAGAATACAACGAAGAGCAACTAAAATGATTCCAGAATTGAGAGACCTTAGTTATGAAAGCCGCTTATTACAATGTGGTTTGATAACACTAGAGACCAGGAGACTAAGAGGAGACCAAATAGAAGTTTTTAAAATAGTGAACGGTTATGAGGATGTTGATAGGAATATGTTCTTCAAACTTAAAGAAGGCAGTAGAACCAGAGGACACAAAGCAGTATAGGTTGGACATGAGAAAGTACTCTTTCTCACAGAGGGTGATAAATGAATGGAACAAACTGTCAAATGATTGTGTTAATGCTAGTAGTGTGAATATGTTTAAAAATAGAATTGACAGATATTTGATAAGGGCACACTACACATAGATGATAAAATTGTTGGACTCTTGATAAGCCAATGGCTTCCTTGTCCACTTGCCATGTGGAACTTGTTTGGGATGGCAATCTTGTTAAATCTTGTTAAAAGTGATTGGAGGTGGACACTGACCTGTCACTGGGCGGTCATACCATCCGACCCTCCCAGCCACTTTACTGGACATTGGTCTCTGCTGCTGCAACCTCCTCAGTAGCGCCATCTGGCAACACAAACATGCAAACTTTACAGTTTTCAAGTCAATGACATATAATTAATTGACTTCCAGGTTCATGTTATATATGAACAAAGTGGCAGTGAATATGAGACGGTCCCTGCTTTTAAGGATTGTCGTATACAGACAGCGTCGAACCATGCTATAGTGTACTATTCTACTTTAGTGACCATAGTAATTTAATTTCCTGAACTATTTTCTGCCTTTTCACCTCTTCCTGTTTGCGGCGTATCACAACATCCTTCTTTTTTGTCTCCGCCTCAAGAGAGCGGATCTGGTTGTCCTTCTGTCTCTGTTCCTTCCTGAACTGTGCCACTTCCTTCGAGCGACGCTGTTCCACCCGCCGAACCTTCATTGATTCGTCTTTGATCTGGTTCATTAGTTTCACCTGGTGGACAATGCACAAACTAATTTTAAAACCTCTTTCACCAAGCGAAATGTTTCTGCTCCGTCTGTCATCATATAATGAGTATCAACAGTATCATCATATCATGAGTATCATCATGTCATGAGTATCAACAGTATTATCATATAATGAGTATCAACAGTATCATCATATGAGCATCAACAGTATCATCATATAATGAGTATCAACAGTATCATCATATAATGAGTATCAACAGTATCATCATATAATGAGAATCAACAGCAAACTTAATGTTTATCAGTTACCTTCTCAGATGTTTTGAAGAAAACTAGCTAAATTCAGCACGTAACCTAAGAGTTTTATTTCACACTTACCTGAGTTCAAAACATAAAAATTCTTCGAATAGCTTAAGCAATATGCTTACTCACTTACTTACGCCCATTGGCTCGTATGGGAGCATGGGCCATTGACAAATTTAATATGCGCAGTTGATTTAATAACAGCTAGAGGGCATACTTTTGTTATAGCCATCAAATGAATTGACATTGATCGAGTAACTTGTGAAAGTGTGACTAGGCTTATGTCATAGTATATAGAGGAGGATCACTTTTGCACTTTTTTGCCTGTAAAATTAATATAAAAGTTCGTCTGACGATTTCATCAAAACTAAACGACACATTTATACAAACGAGCTATCATGTCGTAGTGGATACTAGAGCTATCATGTCGTAGTGGATACTAGAGCTAGCATGTCATAGTGGAAACTAGAGCTATCATGTCGTAGTGGAAACTAGAGCTATCATGTCGTAGTGGATACTAGAGCTATCATGTCGTAGTGGAAACTAGAGCTATCATGTCGTAGTGGATACTAGAGCTAGCATGTCATAGTGGAAACTAGAGCTATCATGTCGTAGTGGAAACTAGAGCTATCATGTCGTAGTGGATACTAGAGCTATCATGTCGTAGTGGAAACTAGAGCTATCATGTCATAGTGGATACTAGAGCTATCATGTCGTAGTGGATACTAGAGCTATCATGTCGTAGTGGATACTAGAGCTATCATGTTGTAGTGGAAACTAGAGCTATCATGTCGTAGTGGATACTACAGCCAGCATGTCATAGTGGATACTAGAGCAATCATGTCATAGTGGAAACTAGAGCTATCATGTTGTAGTGGATACTACAGCCAGCATGTCGTATTGGATACTAGAGCAATCATGTCATAGTGGAAACTAGAGCTATCATGTCGTAGTGGATACTACAGCCAGCATGTCGTAGTGGATACTAGAGCAATCATGTCATAGTTGAAACTAGAGCTATCATGTCGTAGTGGATACTACAGCTAGCATGTCGTAGTGGATACTACAGCTAGCATGTCGTAGTGGATACTAGAGCTATCATGTCGTAGTGGATACTAGAGCTATCATGTCGTAGTGGATACTAGTGCAATCATGTCATAGTAAAAACTAGATGTTTTTATTTTTCATGAAATGATTTTAAAAGAAGACGAGTGAACAAACGTTGTTGTGGAAGGAGACGTTTAATAATAAACATGCAACTAGATATAGCGAGTGAAATGTCCTTGAACTAACCTTGAGCTTTTTCATCTCTTTAAGATCAGTCTGCATCATCTTCAGCTGTTTCTCGTATTGCTGTTGGTTGCGCAGTAGCTTGGCGTGTTCGCGCTTGGCCGCATTCAGTTTCTTCAGCTCATTCTGCATGTCATTCAGCTTCTTCTCATATTGCTCGTGGATACGCTTGGCCGCATCCTGAGAGTGCGATTCATATTCACCTGCTCAACCAAATAACATACACTGTTATACTAAAACAATACAATTATTAAGGTAATAATTAATTTATGTTACACTGCATGCATTTAATAAATTTCTAATTTATCTATTGTTATTATTTCACGGTTGATTAAACTTGCAAATATTAACATACTTTCTGTTCTGGCACAAATCTGTCGGATAATAAGTTATGATGAGCGGCCAGTTGTATTGACTTTAAAAGGTTTATTGGTTCACAATAACATACTTTATCGCTTAGCCATATGGCTAATGTGATTTTTTTCTTTGGCAACTTTTTTCAGCCAAATTAGCAAAAGGTCTTCCATTTTGGCATAAGCCTAGTGTGTGTATGTTGCATGTCACAATATTTCTTGGTGAGTTGGCATAAGCCTAGTGTGTGTATGTTACATGACACAATATTTCTTGGTGAGTTGGCATAAGCCTAGTGTGTGTATGTTACATGTCACAATATTTCTTGGTGAGTTGGCATAAGCCTAGCGTGTGTATGTTACATGTCACAATATTTCTTGGTGAGTTGGCATAAGCCTAGTGTGTGTATGTTACATGTCACAATATTTCTTGGTGAGTTGGCATAAGCCTAGCGTGTGTATGTTACATGTCACAATATTTCTTGGTGAGTTGGCATAAGCCTAGTGTGTGTATGTTACATGTCACAATATATCTTGGTGAGTTGGCATAAGCCTAGTGTGTGTATGTTACATGTCACAATATATCTTGGTGAGTTGGCATAAGCCTAGTGTGTGTATGTTACATGTCACAATATTTTCATTTGGAAATATAGAATTGAACAATCCATCAGGTCATACTATGGATCAACACTATCTACAGCTTACATCTAACAAGGTAAGTGTGGAGAATAGTAAAACAGTATGAATGACTGACCGAGGTTAGAGAGGACCTTGTCTCTCTCCACTTCTGTATCTTTGATTCTGGTTGTCAGAGCGAGCAGTTTGCCCTCGTACTGACTGCGCAGACCGGCCAGTTTACGCTGACTCAGCTCCAACTGTTCGATGAGTTTCTGTTTGATGGAGATCTCACACGTCAGGTCGGCGAGGTCCTCATGTAAGTTTTCCGCCTCTGCAGAGGGGAAACATTTGTGTGTATAACAGATATCATTGACAAAGACAGATGTAAAACATTTCACCTATGAAATTTAACTTAAATTTGAAACAGAATTTATCAATCAAAACAACAGCCTATCTTGATTAACTGCAGAACCTTATACAGGAAGGAGTCTGGCATGTGTGTAGGTTTTTGCATGGTTAAGTTTTCATAAAATAACTATTGTTAGCAAAGAAGGATATATATATATACCTTGCTTTTTAATGTGACCTCGGCATGTATATATATATATATATTATATATATATATATATATATATATATATATATATATATATATATATGTATAAACATACTGAGGTCACATTAAAGAGCAAGGTGGTAAGCTATCATCATCACAAGATTTGGGATCAATTCACAATGTTGATGTCTAAAATTATCTTAATAATATTAATATTATGAGCACAAAATAAATGATTGATTGTGGTTCTTAACTTTAATCCAATGCCTCTGTTTCATAATTAAAAATAAAACTAATAGCAGACCTGCACCAGTACACTTACGAACATGAATACATTTAATTCATACATAAAACAGACCCTACTCCAGCATACATGTCAGTTCGATTACGTCTATAATTTCACGCTTACGCTCAGCCAGCCGGGTGTCACCACCTGGATAGTCTGCAATTAATGAGTGTTAATTGCGGCGAAGTACATGCAACAACGATGTTTCCTGTTAGCAAGAACACAACAAAAAGGTGATTTTTCCAAACAGAAAGTCACTATTGACATGCGTGTAATGTTAGCGAACCAATAACATCAGACAACATGCAGTTTAGAAACTATTTAATCATCACAATCAGGAGAGCCCATGTGTAACCTTGACCTATGACCTTGCCTCAAGATAGCCGACCCTCGTTAGTAAAAAGTTATTAAAAGATGCAACCCACTGTGCTAACATTGAGTGATTTGTTTGCCGTTCATGCGGACAGTGGTTTTGTTAGCGTCAACAACACAAACGTTAACGAAGAGAATAATCAGGTTTGGTCCAGGGAGAAATTGTTATTTTTCTAAGTTTGGAATGCCAACAAAAAACTAACTATTGCTGCACAGAATGACAGAATAGTTTCCACTGCTTGTGTGGATTTGTGTCTTAATAGATTTTTGTGTAAGTACATTATAAATTTAAATTCGGCACCTGGATCAAACCTGTGAGAATAAGACAGTCACAGACTGATCACAGACGCCACAATCCCAGTCCCCATCTCAATCCCAGTCCCCATCTCAATGGCTACAACTAAAATAATCTTAATTGTCTTAGTTATTCCTTATGAAATCAACGAAGAAAGGGCAAAAATATGTTCAACCACCTCTGATTTAGGTGAAATTTGGCAGACATGTTGGGCATGACATGTTGGGCATGACATGTTGGGCATGACATGAATCTTACTTATTCATAATTTCATACGTCTAAGTGAAATAGAGTTATTACATATTAATCATTAAAAAAGACAACCTTTAGTCTTTCCTTTTTTTATTGAATCATATTGAACCATAACTTGCAGACTGAGCAGCTATGTGGCTATGTGATCAGTCTGCAACATTGTCAACCCCGAATGCACATGTGTATACGAGTGTATGCATGCGTGAGTACTCGCGTGTCACGTGACACGAGGATTACCTTCCGCTACAATGGTTATTAACTGGGCTGAAATCAACAGACACACCAGTTACACACAGGGGTAATTAGGGGCTGGGGTGGAGGGGCACATGCAACAATACAGGTAGTGTGATGAGGGCGCACATGCAACAAAAGGGGTGGGGTGTTGAGAGGCAAAGACAACAACAGTGGGTGTTGAGGTATAGACAACAATGTGGGTGGGGTGTTGAGGCATGGACAACAACATGGATGGGGTGTTGTGGCAGAGACAACAATAGGGGGGGTGTTGTGGCATATACAACAAAGGGGGTGGGGTGTCGAGGCATAGACAACAATATGGATGGGGGTGTTGAGGCATAGACAACAATATGGGTGGGTTGTTGTGGCATATACAACAATAGGGGTGGGGTGTTGTAGCTTAGACAACAATAGGGGTGGGATGTTGCAGCTTAGACATCAATAGGGGTGTGGTGTTGTAGCTTAGACAACAATAGGGGTGGGATGTTGTGGCTTAGACAACAATAGGGGTGGGTGTTGTGGCATATACAACAATGGGGATGGGGTGCTGTGGCTTAGGCAACAATAGGGGTGGGATGTTGTAGCTTAGACATCAATAGGGGTGGGGTGTTGTAGCTTAGACAACAATAGGGGTGGGGTGTTGTAGCTTAGACAACAATAGGGGTGGGATGTTGTGGCTTAGACAACAATAGGGGTGGGATGTTGTAGCTTAGACAACAATAGGGGTGGGGTGTTGTAGCTTAGACAACAATAGGGGTGGGATGTTGTGGCTTAGACAACAATAGGGGTGGGTGTTGTGGCATATACAACAATAGGGGTGGGTGTTGTGGCATATACAACAATGGGGGTGGGGTGTTGTGGCTTAGACAACAATAGGGGTGGGATGTTTTGGCTTAGACAACAATAGGGGTGGGTGTTGTGGCATATACAACAATAGGGGTGGGTGTTGTGGCATATACAACAATGGGGGTGGGGTGTTGTGGCTTAGGCAACAATAGGGGTGGGATGCTGTAGCTTAGACATCAATAGGGGTGGGGTGTTGTAGCTTAGACAACAATAGGGGTGGGATGTTGTGGCTTAGGCAACAATAGGGGTGGGTGTTGTGGCATATACAACAATGGGGGTAGGGTGTTGTGGCTTAGGCAACAATAGGGGTGGGATGTTGTAGCTTAGACATCAATAGGGGTGGGGTGTTGTAGCTTAGACAACAATAGGGGTGGGATGTTGTGGCTTAGGCAAAAATAGGGGTGGGTGTTGTGGCATATACAACAATGGGGGTGGGGTGTTGTGGCTTAGGCAACAATAGGGGTGGGATGTTGTAGCTTAGACATCAATAGCGGTGGGGTGTTGTAGCTTAGACAACAATAGGGGTGGGATGTTGTGGCTTAGGCAACAATAGGGGTGGGTGTTGTGGCATATACAACAATGGGGGTGGGGTGTTGTGGCATAGACAACAATAGGGGTATCTGACCACAATAACAGCAGTTCAATGTTCTAAATGTCTCAAGCAGAAATCTCGACTCAAGTTTACATGAGTGCATAGACTTGAACATGAATGCATCCACTACATAAATGCATCCATTACATGAATGCATCCATTACATGAATGCATACATTACATGAATGCATCCATTACATGAATGCATCCATTACATGAATCCATCCATTACAGAGAATCTACAACACTTTTAATTGATTAACTGATTGATTGTTATACACAACACTGCAATACAGAATTTACCATTATCTATAACATCTCGATTTGTTAGAATAATATCCACATGGACCGTGTTATTGTCATCAATCTTCACCTCCTAATAGTGACGTAAAAGCACTGAACTAAAATATGCTAGTTTTGTTATATAAATAGAGACCTCTTTGCTGCATACAGAATAATAAATTTTCACCAGATGATTTACTTGTCTGTAAAATTTCAGTTTTATATCATTCCTGACAGTAAATATACAATAAAGATTAAAACAAGAAATTCTGAGAATTTGGGCATATTAATAATACATAACCCCCAACTAACTGTGTATGAGTCAGCCACTGACAACCACTGACAACCACTGTACACTCCAATTAACAGATGCACTCCTTCTTGCTCATGCAAGTAGGGAAGCTATCTGGGTTCATCAGCTATCTACTAGCTAAACATGCACAGCTATCTACTAGCTAAACATGCACAGCTAATGCAGTCTATGCTATTGCTAATGACGTGTAGCTACATCTAATGACAGAACCTTGGGTGCAAAGTAACATGACTTAACATGCACTAGTACAGCACCACTAGATCACATTATTGAACAAGCAAGGCCTTCAATTTGATCCTGATATCAACAGATGTTTCATTTGAATGTCTTCAAGACATTTTGAGATGACAATAATTCTAATTTAATTGAAATATTTCATGTGGCCTGGTCGTCCACTGAGAACACGCATCATCAGGTACACATGTGAACACACGTTTCACTACAAGTTTTAAATCTTTCATCTACTCAAGCTTCTCCTCTAGTAACAAAAACACGCAGCAAGGACTATAACAAACCATACTTTGGCCAAATTTTAAATTTAATTCTTGAAAAATTTTTTTCACCATTTCAGAATAATGATAATAAGAATATCAATAATAAAAATTTACAAAGAGTTCTTGGGTGCTTTACATAAAATTTACAAAGAGTTCTTGGGTGCTTTACATAAAATTTACAAAGAGTTCTTGGGTGCTTTACATAAAATTTACAAAGAGTTCTTGGGTGCTTTACATAAAATTTACAAAGAGTTCTTGGGTGCTTTACATAAAATTTACAAAGAGTTCTTGGGTGCTTTACATAAAATTTACATAGAGTTCTTGGGTGCTTTACATAAAATTTACAAAGAGTTCTTGGGTGCTTTACATAAAATTTACATAGAGTTCTTGGGTGCTTTACATAAAATTTACAAAGAGTTCTTGGGTGCTTTACATAAAATTTACATAGAGTTCTTGGGTGCTTTACATAAAATTTACAAAGAGTTCTTGGGTGCTTTACATAAAATTTACATAGAGTTCTTGGGTGCTTTACATAAAATTTACAAAGAGTTCTTGGGTGCTTTACATAAAATTTACAAAGAGTTCTTGGGTGCTTTACATAAAATTTACAAAGAGTTCTTGGGTGCTTTACATAAAATTTACAAAGACTTCTTGGGTGCTTTACATAAAATTTACAAAGAGTTCTTGGGTGCTTTACATAAAATTTACATAGAGTTCTTGGGTGCTTTACATAAAATTTACAAAGAGTTCTTGGGTGCTTTACATAAAATTTACAAAGACTTCTTGGGTACTTTACATAAAATTTACATAGAGTTCTTGGGTGCTTTACATAAAATTTACATAGAGTTCTTGGGTGCTTTACATAAAATTTACAAAGAGTTCTTGGGTGCTTTACATAAAATTTACATAGAGTTCTTGGGTGCTTTACATAAAATTGCATAAATAAAATATATACTTAGTTAAAACAAAATAAAATAAAACAAAATGACAAGAAAAAAGGCTTGCTTTGCAAGAAACCATTAATCTCTCCGATTTTGGTCAGGACATGACAATACTAATGATGGGAAGGAATATAACGAGAGCCTGACAAGAGCTGCTCCTACAAACCTTCCTCTGACTCAGAGTTACTGCTCATCTCCAGCTCCAGATCCTCCTCGTCTGACCCCTCATTCTCCTCCGTCTCCTACAACAAGGGTATGTCTCAAAACATGTGACAACCATCAATCTAAGTGTGGCCTGGACATCTTCGATCATCTAGCTCTCATCTACTTTTCGTTGACACAGTTAAAACAAACAATGCAACATGGACTTTCTCTGTTGTCGCACCAACTCTTTGGAACTCACTCTCTGTTTACTGTTAGTAAAATATTGCAGTCAGCTGAAGACTTCTTTGTTAACCTTGTTTATCCTCAGCTGCTCAGCGTAATCATCGGTTGACAACTTCAACATTGTTTGCCAATTTTGAAATGATCTAACTCTTTGGTCCAGAGTTCTGATAATAATAATAGTTAAATAATTAATTAATACAAAATTGAATGACAACAAAATTGAGTGATGAGGTAAGATGACGCTTGTAGGTGAGTTTACCTCATCTGATTCCTCCTCCTTCTCCTCCTCCCCCTCCACCAGCTCCTCCCCTTCCGCAGCCTCATGCTCCTGCTTCTCATCCTCACTCAACGTCTCCCTCTCCGTCTTCTCATCCCTGACAGGGCAAAGATGACAAACTCATCATCAGTGTCTTCCTGGCTTCTAATGTGTGGTATGTAATAAGTTGTGACAACGAGCACCCTGTAGCACACTCTGGGCATGCATGTATGTCCACCTGTGTGTGCGTGCATGCATGCGTGTGTGAATGTGTGCGTGCGCATTATGTATGTTTCTAATCACCCAGAACATCACTTTCATTCAAGCCTCAATCTCACCAACCAAGCCTCACTCTCACCAACCAAGTCTCACTCTCACCAACCAAGTCTCACTCTCACCAACCAGGCCTCACTCTCACCAACCAAGTCTCACTCTCACCAACCAAGCCTCACTCTCACCAACCAAGTCTCACTCTCACCAACCAAGCCTCACTCTCACCAACCAAGCTTCACTCTCACCAACCAAGTCTCACTCTCACCAAACAAGTCTCACTCTCACCAACCAAGCCTCACTCTCACCAACCAAGCTTCACTCTCACCAACCAAGTCTCACTCTCACCAACCAAGTCTCACTCTCACCAACCAGGCCTCACTCTCACCAACCAAGTCTCACTCTCACCAACCAAGCCTCACTCTCACCAACCAAGTCTCACTCTCACCAACCAAGCCTCACTCTCACCAACCAAGTCTCACTCTCACCAACCAAGTCTCACTCTCACCAACCAAGTCTCACTCTCAACAACCAGGCCTCACTTTCATTCACCCTTGCCTCTGTTTGTGAGTCTTCTTCTTGAGTATTTTAACTTCGCGCTTCGCTAGAGCGAGGACTTCAGAGACGTTTGAGTCAGCGATGCTGGTGAATGACATCTGACTGTGAGAGTCGCGTACAGACGACAGGACGGACTCACAGCGATAACTGACACGACACATTGCCTCAGACTCCAGCAGCTTAGCCCTGAAGATAGATAGGTTATTGAACATATCACCAGTCAAGTTCTATTGTCTGAGGCTGCCTCCGCACAAGTTGTCAGCACTTGACACTGGTGTGTGCTATGTCAACTGTGACACAACGTTCACCGCTGACAAGAATCTAAAGTGCTGACTGGTAAATTACTAGCCTAACCTGTAAGCAATTAATTCCATGTAAGCTATTTAAAAAAATTTATTTTATTCCGATTCTACCCACCTTATGGCAATTCTGCCCACCCTATGGTGATTCTGCCCACCCTATGGTGATTATACCCGCCCTATGGTGATGCTGCCCACCCTATTGGTGATTCTACCCACCCTATGGTGATTCTACCCACCCTATGGTGATTCTACCCACCCTACGGCGATTCTACCCACCCTATGGTGATTCTAGCTGCCTTATGGCGATTCTACCCACCCTATGGTGATTCTACCCACCTTATGGCGATTCTACCCACCCTATGGTGATTCTACATACCCTATGGCGATTCTACCCATCCTATGGCGATTCTACCTGCCTTATGGCATTTCCGATTCGACTTTTTTTTAGATTATCCGATTCTCTTTCCAGAATCGCACTTAAATTCTGATTAGGAAATATTTCCTACAGACCAATTCTGGAACCAGGCTTGAAGAAACAGGCCTTCCGCAATAGGAATCACCTCATATCTGCTACTAGCAGCGGGTTTCATCAACAAATACCAACAATGATCGAAAAAAGATAAAGGAAAGTTATTATATATCGCAGTATTCACTCAATGTGCCTTACACTTCACTCCCGGCAGACCTGGTCTTCACCCTGGCAGACCTGGTCTTCACCCCCGGCAGACCTGGTCTTCACTCCCGGCAGACCTGGTCTTCACTCCCGGCAGACCTGGTCTTCACCCTGGCAGACCTGGTCTTCACCCTGGCAGACCTGGTCTTCACCCTGGCAGACCTGGTCTTCACCCTGGCAGACCTGGTCTTCATCCTGGCAGACCTGGTCTTCACCCTGGCAGACCTGGTCTTCACTCCCGGCAGACCTGGTCTTCACCCTGGCAGACCTGGTCTTCACCCTGGCAGACCTGGTCTTCACCATGGCAGACCTGGTCTTCACCCCGGCAGACCTGGTCTTCACCCTGGCAGACCTGGTCTTCACCCTGGCAGACCTGGTCTTCACCCTGGCAGACCTGGTCTTCACTCCCGGCAGACCTGGTCTTCACCCCCGGCAGACCTGATCTTCACTCCCGGCAGACCTGGTCTTCACCCTGGCAGACCTGGTCTTCACCCTGGCAGATCTGGTCTTCACCCTGGCAGACCTGGTCTTCACCCTGGCAGACCTGGTCTTCACCCTGGCAGACCTGGTCTTCACCCTGGCAGACCTGGTCTTCACCCTAGCAGACCTGGTCTTTACCCTGGCAGACCTGGTCTTCACTCCCGGCAGACCTGGTCTTCACCCTGGCAGACCTGGTCCTACCAATACCATCTCCACTTCTCTGGGAAGCATTCAGCCACATCAATGACAGGGGAAACAGTCAGGCATTTCTCAGAAAAACTCAACAGAATATGAGACTGTTTATTGTTGAAGCCAGTTACCTGAGTTCCTCTGTTTCCTTCATATATCCTTCTATCAATGCTTTCACTTGGTCAGCATTCTCATCTGTTCCTGAAGCAGAATAGGCACAATAGGCAACCTTCATCTAAACCTACATTATCTGGCAAGACATTGTAGATAACTAGAGGTCACAGGGTAGATAACTAGAGGTCACAGGGTAGAGAACCAGAAGACACAGTGTAGAGAACTAGAGGGCACAGGGTAGAGAACTAGAGGTCACAGGGTAGAGAACTAGAGGGCATAGGGTAGAGAACTAGAGGGCACAGTGTAGAGAACTAGAGGCCACATGGTAGAGACTAGAGCTAGGCACAGGGTAGAGAACTAGAGGTCACAGGGTAGAGAACTATAGGTCACCATGGTAGATAACTAGAGGTCACAGGGTAGATAACTAGAGGTCACAGGGTAGAGACTAGAGCTAGGCACAGGGTAGATAACTAGAGGGCACAGTGTAGATAACTAGAGGTCACAGGGTAGATAACTAGAGGTCATAGGGTAGAGAACTAGAGGTCACAGGGTAGAGAACTAGAGGGCACAGGGTAGAGAACTAGAGGGCACAGGGTAGAGAACTAGAGGGCACACAGTAGAGAACTAGAGGGCACAGGGTAGATAACTAGAGGGCACAGGGTGGAGAACTAGAGGTCACAGGGTAGAGAACTAGAGGGCATAGGGTAGAGAACTAGAGGGCACAGTGTAGAGAACTAGAGGTCACAGGGTAGAGACTAGAGCTAGGCACAGGGTAGAGAACTAGAGGGCACATTGTAGATAACTAGAGGTCACAGGGTAGATAACTAGAGGTCACAGGGTAGAGAACCAGAAGACACAGTGTAGAGAACTAGAGGGCACAGGGTAGAGAACTAGAGGTCACAGGGTAGAGAACTAGAGGGCATAGGGTAGATAACTAGAGGGCACAGTGTAGAGAACTAGAGGTCACAGGATAGAGACTAGAGCTAGGCACAGGGTAGAGAACTAGAGGTCACAGGGTAGAGAACTATAGGTCACATGGTAGATAACTAGAGGTCACAGGGTAGAGACTAGAGCTAGGCACAGGGTAGATAACTAGAGGGCACAGTGTAGATAACTAGAGGTCACAGGGTAGATAACTAGAGGTCACAGGGTAGAGAACTAGAGGTCACAGGGTAGAGAACTAGAGGGCACAGGGTAGAGAACTAGAGGGCACAGGGTAGAGAACTAGAGGGCACACAGTAGAGAACTAGAGGGCACAGGGTAGAGAACTAGAGGGCACAGGGTAGAGGGCACAGTAAAGAGGACTAGAGGGCACAATGTAGAGAACTAGAGAGCACAAGGTAGAGAACTAGAGGGCACAGTGTAGAGAACTAGAGGTCACAGGGTAGAGACTAGAGCTAGGCACAGGGTAGAGAACTAGAGGTCACAGGGTAGATAACTAGAGGTCACAGGGTAGAGAACTAGAGGTCACAGGGTAGAGAACAAGAGGGCACAGGGTAGAGAACTAGAGGGCACAGGGTAGAGAACTAGAGGGCACACGGTAGAGAACTAGAGGGCACAGGGTAGAGAACTAGAGGGCACAGGGTAGAGGGCACAGTAACGAGGACTAGAGGGCACAATGTAGAGAACTAGAGGGCACAGGGTAGAGAACTAGAGGGCACAGGGTAGAGACTAGAGCTAGGCACAGGGTAGAGAACTAGAGGGCACAGGGTAGAGAACTAGAGGGCACAATGTAGAGAACTAGAGGGCACAGGGTAGAGAACTAGAGGGCACAGGGTAGAGACTAGAGCTAGGCACAGGGTAGAGAAGTAGAGGGCACAGGGTAGATAACTAGATGGCACACGGTAGAGAACTAGAGGGCACAGGGTAGAGAACTAGAGGTCACAGGGTAGAGACTAGAGCTAGGCATAGGGTAGAGAACTAGAGGGCACAGGGTAGAGAACTAGAGGGCACAGGGTAGATAACTAGATGGCACACGGTAGAGAACTAGAGGGCACAGGGTAGAGAACTAGAGGGCACAGAACTAGAGGGCACAGTAAAGAGGACTAGAGGGCACAATGTAGAGAACTAGAGGGCACAGGGTAGAGAACTAGAGGGCACAGGGTAGAGACTAGAGCTAGGCACAGGGTAGAGAAGTAGAGGGCACAGGGTAGATAACTAGATGGCACACGGTAGAGAACTAGAGGGCACAGGGTAGAGAACTAGAGGTCACAGGGTAGAGGGCACAGTAAAGAGGACTAGAGGGCACAATGTAGAGAACTAGAGGGCACAGGGTAGAGAACTAGATGGCACACGGTAGAGAACTAGAGGGCACAGGGTAGAGAACTAGAGGTCACAGGGTAGAGACTAGAGCTAGGCATAGGGTAGAGAACTAGAGGGCACAGGGTAGAGAACTAGAGGGCACAGGGTAGATAACTAGATGGCACACGGTAGAGAACTAGAGGGCACAGGGTAGAGAACTAGAGGGCACAGAACTAGAGGGCACAGTAAAGAGGACTAGAGGGCACAATGTAGAGAACTAGAGGTCACAGGGTAGAGAACAAGAGGGCACAGGGTAGAGAACTAGAGGTCACAGGGTAGAGAACTAGAGGTCACAGGGTAGAGAACTAGAGGTCACAGGGTAGAGAACTAGAGGGCACAGGATAGAGAACCAGAAGACACAGTGTAGAGAACTAGAGGGCACAGGGTAGAGAACTAGAGGTCACAGGGTAGAGACTAGAGCTAGGCACAGGGTAGAGAACTAGAGGGCACATTGTAGATAACTAGAGGTCACAGGGTAGATAACTAGAGGTCACAGGGTAGAGAACCAGAAGACACAGTGTAGAGAACTAGAGGGCACAGGGTAGAGAACTAGAGGTCACAGGGTAGAGAACTAGAGGGCATAGGGTAGGGAACTAGAGGGCACAGTGTAGAGAACTAGAAGCCACATGGTAGAGACTAGAGCTAGGCACAGGGTAGAGAACTAGAGGTCACAGGGTAGAGAACTATAGGTCACCATGGTAGATAACTAGAGGTCACAGGGTAGATAACTAGAGGTCACAGGGTAGAGACTAGAGCTAGGCACAGGGTAGATAACTAGAGGGCACAGTGTAGATAACTAGAGGTCACAGGGTAGATAACTAGAGGTCATAGGGTAGAGAACTAGAGGTCACAGAGTAGAGAACTAGAGGGCACAGGGTAGAGAACTAGAGGGCACAGGGTAGAGAACTAGAGGGCACACAGTAGAGAACTAGAGGGCACAGGGTAGATAACTAGAGGGCACAGGGTGGAGAACTAGAGGTCACAGGGTAGATTTAACAAGAAGATTTAACAAGATTTGCCATCCAAGCCAAAGGCCCAGATGGCAAGTGGACAAGGAAGCCATTGGCTTATCGAGAGTCCAACAATGTTCATCTACTTATAGCCTGCCCTCCTGAGATATGTGTCAACCTTGTTTTTAAACATATTCACGCTGCTAGCAGTTACACAATCTGTTGACAATTTGTTCCATTCATTTATTGTCCTCTGTGAGAACGAGTGCTTCCTGATGTCCAATCTACATTGATCCTTTACTAATTTTACCTCATGTCCTCTAGTTCTGCTATCCTTCTTGAGTGAGAAAAACATATTTCTATCAATATTTTCATACCCATTCAATATCTTAAAAACTTCAATCTGATCTCCTCTTAACCTCCTTGTCTCTAGAGTTGTTAAACCACATTCTTTCAGGCGTTCTTCATAACTAAGGTCTCTCAGTTCTGGAATCATTTTAGTTGCTCTCCTTTGTATGCGTTCAAGCGTATCTATATCCTTCTTACGATATGGTCTCCATGCTTGTATACAGTATTCTAAATGAGGTCTAACTATTGCTTTATAAAGAGGTATAATTAACTTTTTTCCCTTGTATGTTATGTTTCTTCTAATCAATCCAAGAATTTGATTACCCTTTGAAGCTGCAATACCACACTGCTCTGAAACTTTCATATCAGCGCTTATTGTAACTCCTAAGTCCTTTTCTTTTACAGTAGTACCCAGAACAGTATCTCCCATTCTATAGTTTACATTCAAGTTCCTATGTCCTGTATGTAGGCATTTACATTTCCCAAAATTGAACAACATCTGCCATTTCTCAGACCATTTCACTAATCTGTCTAGATCGTTTTGTAAATGTTGTTTATCACCATCAGTATTAACCTTTCTAAACAGTTTTGTGTCATCCGCAAATTTCAGTACGTTACTTGTTATACTGTCGTCCAAGTCATTGATATAAATTAAGAATAATATAGGTCCTAATACTGATCCTTGAGGTACCCCACTCAAAACCGATTTCCAATTTGAAACTTCTCCATCTACTACAACTCGTTGTCTTCTGTCAGTCAGCCATTGTTCTATCCAGTCAGTTATGCTATCCCCGATACCATGGGCTTTTAATTTAAGTAGTAATCTTTGATGTGGCACTTTGTCAAAAGCTTTCTGAAAATCTAAGTAGATAATATCTACTGGCGATCCCACGTCTATCCACTTAGTGATTTCTTCCAAAAAACATAACATATTTGTTAAGCATGACCTCGCTTTAAGGAATCCATGTTGAGATGAATTTAATAATTTATGCTTAACGAGGAAGTCCACCATATGGTCTTTAATTAACCTTTCTAATAATTTACAAATCACTGACGTTAAACTCACTGGTCTGTAATTCTCTGACTTATTTCTCGAACCCTTTTTAAATAATGGTATGATGTTTGCTTCTTTCCATTCAAACGGAACAACTCCCTCTTTTAATGACAAGTTGAATACTCTTGCAAGTGGTATACTGATTTGTTCTACTGTTTCCATTAGTAATTTTGGAGGAATCCCATCCACTCCCGGTGATTTGTTATCCTTCATTGCCTTTATTTTCTTAGCTACCAATTCTGGAGTTACAACTAACGGACCTAAATAGTCAGATTTAGCCCCCTGAAATTTAGCATCAGCAACTGGTAATGAACTAATATCTTCTTTGGTAAACACTGAACTGAAGTAACCATTTAGGTCTTCCGCCATTAAAAACCCCTGTGATATTATATTTCCAGCACTGTCTTCTAGAGGTCCAACCTTGTCTTGTACGTTTTGTTTACTCCTGACATATGCATAAAAACTCTTGCTGTCATTTTTTATGTTACATGCTAGTTTTTGCTCATAGCTTCTTTTAGATTGTCTGATTTCAGTTGTAGCTGCATTAAGTGCCTCTTTGTATTTTGCATAGTCTTCGTCCTTTCTGGTACGCCTATAAACCCTCCACATAGTTTGTTTTAGCATTATTTTTCTAATAGCCTCTTTTGACAAGTGTTTCTTTCTACACCGTTTTCCTTGTTTTTGGAAGGGAACAAATTTATCGATGATACTCTCAATTTCATATTTTAGAATATTCCAACATTCAATTGCGGTCTTATTCATCAGCATGTTATTCCAATCTAGCTTTGCTAAGTATTTTCTCATATCTTTGTAGTTACCTTTGTGGAAGTTTCTCTTGTACGTTTTCTTATTTTTACTTTCTGATTTTACATTGATGTCAAAATGTATTTGATTATGGTCACTATTACCCAATGGTTCAAATATTTTTACATTGTCCACTAATTCTTTTTGTGATGACAAAACTATATCTAATACATTTTCTCCCCTGGTTGGTTCTAGTACGTGCTGAGTAAGAAAGCTATCCTGGATTAAAAATAGAAATTGTTGGTCCTCAAACCCTGTGCTCTCTAGAGAATTCCATTGTATGTGTCCATGGTTAAAATCTCCCATTATGATACATTCCCCTTTACTAACTTCCTTTATAGCGTTTTTTATTTTTGTGTTGTCCTCTTCGTTTATGTTTGGACTTCGGTAAACTAATCCAATAGTTAATTTTGAATTTCCTGAAACAATTTTGCACCAAACAGCTTCATCGCAATCTGCTTCCCTTTCTAGTTTTATTTCATAAGCCTGAATAGATTCTTTAACATATAAAATAACTCCCCCGCCCCTTCTTCCTATTCGATCTTTCCTAAACATTACATATCCTGTCAGTCCTAATTCAGCATCTGTTATATCTATGTTGGCCCATGATTCAGTTATACCAATTATGTGAGGGTCAATATCTTCTACCATAATGTTTAATTCGTTTTTCTTATTTACTATGCTCCTTGCATTTAAACATACGCATCTATAACCTTTTTCAGTGATGTTTTTCGGATGATTTGATATTGGTTTATCTGTGCTAGTGGCCTCTTGTTCTGCTTGAGACACCTCTAGGTAACCCCCCTGCACTTCTAGTTTAAAGAATGTTTACTTCCAAAAATATTTGTCATTGTACCCAAGTCACTATCTACTGCTGCTGAAAGTTTGTCCGCGAATACTGCCGCCCCCTTTCCACTTAAATGAAGCCCATCCTTCATGTACATATCAGCCCTCCCAACAAAACTTCCCCATAAATCCACAAATCCAACTTCCTCTTCCATACATAACTTCTGGACTAACATGTTAATTGCCATCCCCCGACAATTTCGATATTTGTGACCCCTCCTGCCCATTACAGGTAAAATCCCTGACAGTATTACCTGCTCAACCCGCGTCTGTTTTAGTGTTCTGACCAACTGCCTATATTTCCTAACTATGGCAGTTGTACCCTCCCTCTCTACGTTATTTGTCCCTACGTGTACTAAAACAGATCCACCCTTTCCCGAGCCTACGATGTTTTTTACCCTCTGAGTTATCGCCTCTATTTTGGCTCCAGGCAAGCAGACCACCACATCATCTCCCTTGTTTAAGACTCTGTCGGTCTTCCTAACTATCGAATCCCCCACAAACACCCTCGCTCTCTTCCTCACCCCCTCTATCACTGCTGCAGAATAACTCTTCCGTTCGATCCCCTCCATCACATTCTGTCCTGACCCCTTCCCTCCTGTCTCCTTCGCTCCTGTCTCCCCCACTTCCCACTCCTTTGCTCTTGTCTCTCCCACTTCCCTCTCCTTCACTCCGGTTGTTTTCCCTCCCGTCTCCCCCACTTCCCTCTCCTTTACTCCGGTTGTTTTCCCTCCCGTCTCCCCCACTCCCTTCTCCTTCCCTCCTGTCTCCCCCACTCCCTTCTCCTTCCCTCCTGTCTCCCCCACTCCCTTCTCCTTCCCTCCTGTCTCCCCTACTCCCCTCTCCTTCGCTCCTGTTGTCTTCCCTCCCGTTCCTTTCTTTCCCGTCTCCTTACGTCCTGTCTCCCTACGACCTGTCACCTTCCCTCCCCTCAGCTTCCTCCCAGGCTGCGGTGAGCTCTCCCTAGCATCTCTTGTGTCTTTCCCCATTTTATCATCTACTGTTCCCCCACCGGAACTACTGGCACAACCACCCTGTTCCCTTCCCACCATTGCCACAACGAGCAGCCTCAGCTCTTCCAACTCCACCTCTAGTTCCTTCATCTTCGTACATCCCCTACACTCAAAACTAAAACTATCTGCCTGGACCTCAGCCCAGGACTTCTCGCACCCAGACTTAACGAAGTCCACCCAGTTGCTGCAACTGCCACAAATTAAGTGCCTTGTGGCCTTTAACTGCCGTTTGCACGGCGCCATCATACAATTTAATTTTAATTAGTTTGCTACGTTAGCCTTGAATAAGGCTGTTTTTGTGATCAAAAGAACACTTTAGTCTAATATACTTGCTAACTGTGTCTTCTATTAACCTCGCATGAGAAACAAAAAACCTGCCACCTAGCGAATACGGAGAACACTGTGTAACAAAACAACGAAGTCAGTGTGTACTAATTTACGCTAAAATCCTGCTGTTAATTCCTTTTTATCGAAAACGTTTACTACCACTATGTCAGATATTACCTTATGTATGTAATTTAAGTAAATAGATCACTGTATCTTATATATATATATTAGCCAATGTAAACTATTCACTATGCTATCTCAATTTTCGAATAGTAAACAACCTTATTATCGCTCGCTGAATTCCCCGACAGAATCCGAAACTAACTTACTCTAAAATACTCCCTCTGACTAATAATTAACAAAACCTGTTTCCTAATATATGTCTACAATACGTTTGTGTATAATATATATTCAATAGTAATACTTATTCTATTTGATATACCGCGTTTTTCTGTAAATTATCTACACCAAATTCAAGTCGCTGCACCAAGTCCAAGTAGCCGGAAGTAGAGGGGTAGAGAACTAGAGGGCATAGGGTAGAGAACTAGAGGGCACAGTGTAGAGAACTAGAGGTCACAGGGTAGAGACTAGAGCTAGGCACAGGGTAGAGAACTAGAGGGCACATTGTAGATAACTAGAGGTCACAGGGTAGATAACTAGAGGTCACAGGGTAGAGAACCAGAAGACACAGTGTAGAGAACTAGAGGGCACAGGGTAGAGAACTAGAGGTCACAGGGTAGAGAACTAGAGGGCATAGTGTAGATAACTAGAGGGCACAGTGTAGAGAACTAGAGGTCACAGGGTAGAGACTAGAGCTAGGCACAGGGTAGAGAACTAGAGGTCACAGGGTAGAGAACTATAGGTCACATGGTAGATAACTAGAGGTCACAGGGTAGAGACTAGAGCTAGGCACAGGGTAGATAACTAGAGGGCACAGGGTAGAGAACTAGAGGTCACAGGGTAGAGAACTAGAGGGCACAGGGTAGAGAACTAGAGGGCACAGGGTAGAGAACTAGAGGGCACACAGTAGAGAACTAGAGGGCACAGGGTAGCGAACTAGAGGGCACAGGGTAGAGGGCACAGTAAAGAGGACTAGAGGGCACAATGTAGAGAACTAGAGAGCACAAGGTAGAGAACTAGAGGGCACAGTGTAGAGAACTAGAGGTCACAGGGTAGAGACTAGAGCTAGGAACAGGGTAGAGAACTAGAGGTCACAGGGTAGATAACTAGAGGTCACAGGGTAGAGAACTAGAGGTCACAGGGTAGAGAACAAGAGGGCACAGGGTAGAGAACTAGAGGGCACAGGGTAGAGAACTAGAGGGCACACGGTAGAGAACTAGAGGGCACAGGGTAGAGAACTAGAGGGCACAGGGTAGAGGGCACAGTAAAGAGGACTAGAGGGCACAATGTAGAGAACGAGAGGGCACAGGGTAGAGAACTAGAGGGCACAGGGTAGAGACTAGAGCTAGGCACAGGGTAGAGAACTAGAGGGCACAGGGTAGAGAACTAGAGGGCACAATGTAGAGAACTAGAGGGCACAGGGTAGAGAACTAGAGGGCACAGGGTAGAGACTAGAGCTAGGCACAGGGTAGAGAAGTAGAGGGCACAGGGTAGATAACTAGATGGCACACGGTAGAGAACTAGAGGGCACAGGGTAGAGACTAGAGCTAGGCATAGGGTAGAGAACTAGAGGGCACAGGGTAGAGAACTAGAGGGCACAGGGTAGATAACTAGATGGCACACGGTAGAGAACTAGAGGGCACAGGGTAGAGAACTAGAGGGCACAGAACTAGAGGGCACAGTAAAGAGGACTAGAGGGCACAATGTAGAGAACTAGAGGGCACAGGGTAGAGAACTAGAGGGCACAGGGTAGAGACTAGAGCTAGGCACAGGGTAGAGAAGTAGAGGGCACAGGGTAGATAACTAGATGGCACACGGTAGAGAACTAGAGGGCACAGGGTAGAGAACTAGAGGTCACAGGGTAGAGACTAGAGCTAGGCACAGGGTAGAGAACTAGAGGGCACAGGGTAGAGAACTAGAGGGCACAGGGTAGAGAACTAGAGGGCACACGGTAGAGAACTAGAGGGCACAGGGTAGAAAACTAGAGGGCACAGTAAAGAGGACTAGAGGGCACAATGTAGAGAACTAGAGGGCACAGTAAAGAGGACTAGAGGGCACAGTGTAGAGAACTAGAGAGCACAGTGTAGAGAGCTAGAGAGCACAGTGTAGGGAACTAGAGAGCACAGTGTAGAGAACTAGAGAGCACAGTGTAGAGAACAAGAGGGCACAGTGTAGAGAACTAGAGGGCACAGGGTAGAGAACTAGAGGGCACAGGGTAGAGAACTAGAGGGCACAGTGTAGATAACTAGAGAGCACAGGGTAGAGAACTAGAGAGCACAGGGTAGAGAACTAGAGGGCACAGGGTAAAGAACTAGAGAGCACAGTGTAGAGAACTAGAGAGCACAGTGTAGAGGACTAGAGGGCACAGGGTAGAGAACTAGAGAGCTCAGGGTAGAGAACTAGAGAGCACAGGGTAGAGAACTAGAGGGCACAGTGTAGAGAACTAGAGAGCCCAGTGTAGAGAACTAGAGGGCACAGGGTAGAGAACTAGAGAGCACAGTGTAGAGAACTAGAGAGCACAGGGTAGAGAACTAGAGGGCACAGTGTAGAGAACTAGAGAGCACATTGTAGAGGACTAGAGGGCACAGGGTAGAGAACTAGAGAGCACAGGGTAGAGAACTAGAGGGCACAGGGTAGAGAACTAGAGGGCACAGTGTAGAGAACTAGAGAGCACATTGTAGAGGACTAGAGGGCACAGGGTAGAGAACTAGAGAGCACAGTGTAGAGAACTAGAGGGCACAGGGTAGAGAACTAGAGGGCACAGTGTAGAGAACTAGAGAGCACAGTGTAGAGAACTAGAGAGCATAGGGTAGATAACTAGAGGGCACAGGGTAAAGAACTAGAGAGCACAGTGTAGAGGACTAGAGAGCACATTGTAGAGGACTAGAGGGCACAGGGTAGAGAACTAGAGAGCACAGGGTAGAGAACTAGAGGGCACAGGGTAGAGAACTAGAGGGCACAGTGTAGAGAACTAGAGAGCACATTGTAGAGGACTAGAGGGCACAGGGTAGAGAACTAGAGAGCACAGTGGAGAGAAGTAGAGGGCACAGGGTAGAGGACTAGAGGGCATAGGGTAGAGAACTAGACAGCACAGGGTAGAGAACTAGAGGGCACAGTGTAGAGAACTAGAGAGCACAGGGTAGAGAACTGGAGAGCACAGGGTAGAGAACTAGAGGGCATAGTGTAGAGAACTAGATAGCACAGTGTAGAGAACTAGAGAGCACAGGGTAGAGAACTAGAGGGCACAGGGTAAAGAACTAGAGAGCACAGTGTAGAGGACTAGAGAGCACATTGTAGAGGACTAGAGGGCACAGGGTAGAGAACTAGAGAGCACAGGGTAGAGAACTAGAGAGCACAGGGTAGAGAACTGGAGAGCACAGGGTAGAGAACTAGAGGGCATAGTGTAGAGAACTAGAGAGCACAGTGTAGAGAACTAGAGAGCACAGGGTAGAGAACTAGAGGGCACAGGGTAAAGAACTAGAGAGCACAGTGTAGAGGACTAGAGAGCACATTGTAGAGGACTAGAGGGCACAGGGTAGAGAACTAGAGAGCACAGGGTAGAGAACTAGAGAGCACAGGGTAGAGAACTAGAGGGCACAGTGTAGAGAACTAGAGGGCACAATGTAGAGAACTAGAGGGCACAGGGTAGAGAACTAGAGAGCACAGGGTAGATAACTAGAGGGCACAGGGTAGAGAACTAGAGAGCACAGTGTAGAGGACTAGAGGGCACAGGGTAGAGAACTAGAGAGCACAGGGTAGAGAACTAGAGAGCACAGGGTAGAGAACTAGAGAGCACAGGGTAGAGAACTAGAGAGCACAGGGTAGCAATAATAAAAGAACAATGTAGAATAGACATGAGAAAGTAGTCATTCTCGCAGATGACAATAACTGAATGGAATAAATTATCTACTGATGTTAATACTAGCAGTATGAATATAGCTAATGACTTTGACTTCCTAATCCACTAGTGTTTGGAACTTATTGCTTTGGAAGGCAATCTTAAAAAAATTTGCATATAGTAAATAAAAGTGCTTTTACCCAACTTCAAACTGAAATAAAATGCCAGAGTTTGTTCTTACCGTCCCCACTGGCAATCATTGCTGTGTTGTGTTCGGCCAGCAAGGCGATGTTCTTGGCCGTGATGGCGTCAACTGTTTGTTGTAGTGCCTTCACACGCATACGCAGGTTGTTATTCTCTGTCTGTAACATCGTGTTCTCGTGGAACATGTCGTTGATACTCTCCACACCGTCTGCGTCCACCATATGCTTGCCCTACAAACACAACATCTGCACTATCTAATCACTCAACTCTAGCCCAGCATTCATTCATTCAATCGCATCTTCTTGTGAGGTAGTTAGCAGAACTGACTGAGCTGCATCATGAACTCTTCTGCAGTTGCTCATGAGAGATGGCGTCTACAACATTTAGCCTGTGTGGGATCTGTTACTTCCCCTGTCACAGACACCTGGTAGAAGGGACCAACAGCTTTTTGTGTCCGTTAAGAAAGACACAGGCAAAGTGGATTGAATGAAATTGCCCAAGTTTTGAAGCGGCAGCAGGTGGTTTCAGACCTGGTCCCCCAGAAAGACAGTCCGATGCTCTACCTCAGAGCCATCGTGACCCACAGTCATGATTCCACATGAACAATGTTCGCATTTGTTCTTGCAAGGAAACAGATATTTGATTAAATGGAATTAGATTTTAGTAAAAAAAGTCAACACAAAATACATTAAAATGATTACTAAAACAAAACAATTTTTACTATAAGTGAAGGGAGCAGAAAAGATAACTAAGGGGTGATCTCAAATTTATCTACGATACTACACAAAACAAATGTCATATACCCTCAGGTCCCCAGACCCCCTCAGGCCCTCTCCCCTGCTACGAAACTTTGAATTACATTGACTAGTGGAAACCTATGAAAATGTCCTCGCCCATACAGACATTGCAATGGAAACTTCATATTCGCCAGGCGACCCTTCAACTGTTTTAACACTACATTGCCTGTATGCACTCGAAGGTAGCACCTTTATGAACAGTTATCTGAAAGCAGCACCTTTATGAACAGTGATCTGAAGGTAGCACCTTTATGAACAGTGATCTGAAGGTAGCACCTTTATGAACAGTTATCTGAAAGCAGCACCTTTATGAACAGTTATCTGAAAGCAGCACCTTTATGAACAGAGGTCGAAAAATAAACAATGGTTTTGTGCAGTGTCTTACAGCATTGTTTTGAGATCATCAGAACTATATGAAAATATCATACTACAAAACTATCTTAGCACAATGTCACTTGAGAATAATAGAATGGTTAAACATCCCTATTAAACATTAGTGTAAATGTCTACTTAGTCTATTTAGTTTTGTTAACTCAACACTACCAAAGAGAGCAGAGGGGGTGAAACAGAGAAGCCACAAGAAAAGGGTCAGACCACAATTAAGATGGAAAGACTGCGCTAAGAGGGATATAAGAAAAGTGGAGAAGGACGACAGTTGGAGGCTGCTGATAGGAAGATAAGTGGAGGGAGAAGGGTGCTGATAGGGAGCAGTGGAAGACAAGTGGAGGGAGAAGGCTGCTAATAGGAGCAGTGGAAGACAAGTGGAGGGAGAAGGGTGCTGATAAGAGCAGTGGAAGACAAGTGGAGGGAGAAGGGTGCTGATAGGGAGCAGTGGAAGACAAGTGGCGGGAGAAGGGTGCTGATAGGAGCAGTGGAAGACAAGTGGAGGGAGAAGGGTACTGATAGAAGCAGTGGAAGATATGTGGAGGGAGAAGGGTGTTGATAGGAGCAGTGGAAGATATGTGGAGGGAGAAGGGTGCTGATAGGAGCAGTGGAAGATAAGTGGAGGGAGAAGGGTGCTGTTGGAGCAGTGGAAGACCAGTGGAGGGAGAAGGGTGCTGATAGGGAGCAGTGGAAGACAAGTGGCGGGAGAAGGGTGCTGATAGGAGCAGTGGAAGACAAGTGGAGGGAGAAGGGTGCTGATAGGAGCAGTGGAAGACAAGTGGAGGGAGAAGGGTGCTGATAGGAGCAGTGGAAGACAAGTGGAGGGAGAAGGGTGCTGATAGGGAGCAGTGGAAGACAAGTGGAGGGAGAAGGGTGCTGATAGGAGCAGTGGAAGAAAAGTGGAGGGAGAAGGGTGCTGATAGGAGCAGTGGAAGACAAGTGGAGGGAGAAGGGTGCTGATAGGGAGCAGTGGAAGACAAGTGGAGGGAGAAGGGTGCTGATAGGAGCAGTGGAAGACAAGTGGACGGAGAAGGGTGCTGTTGGAGCAGTGGAAGATAAGTGGAGGGAGAAGGCTGCTGATAGGGAGCAGTGGAAGATAAGTGGAGGGAGAAGGGTGCTGATAGAAGCAGGGGAAGATAAGTGGAGGGAGAAGGGTGCTGATAGGGAGCAGTGGAAGACAAGTGGCGGGAGAAGGGTGCTGATAGGAGCAGTGGAAGACAAGTGGAGGGAGAAGGGTGCTGATAGGAGCAGTGGAAGACAAGTGGAGGGAGAAGGGTGCTGATAGGAGCAGTGGAAGACAAGTGGAGGGAGAAGGGTGCTGATAGGGAGCAGTGGAAGACAAGTGGAGGGAGAAGGGTGCTGATAGGAGCAGTGGAAGACAAGTGGAGGGAGAAGGGTGCTGATAAGGAGCAGTGGAAGACAAGTGGAGGGAGAAGGGTGCTGATAGGGGCAGTGGAAGACAAATGGAGGTAGAAGGGTGCTGATAGGGAGCGGTGGAAGACAAGTGGAGGGAGAAGGGTGCTGATAGGGAGCAGTGGAAGACAAGTGGAGGGAGAAGGGTGCTGATAGGGAGCAGTGGAAGACAAATGGAGGGAGAAGGGTGCTGATAGGGAGCAGTGGAAGACAAATGGAGGGAGAAGGGTGCTGATAGGGAGCAGTGGAAGACAAATGGAGGGAGAAGGGTGCTGGTAGGAGCAGTGGAAGACAAGTGGAGGGAAAAGGGTGCTGATAGGGAGCAGTGGAAGACAAGTGGAGGCAGAAGGCTGCTGTAGGAACAGCGGAAGACAAGTGGAGGGAGAAGGGTGCTGATAGGTAGAAGTGGAAGACAAGTGGAGGGAGGAGGCTGCATATAGGAAGACAAGTTGAGGGAGAAGGCTGCTGATAGGAGCAGTGGAAGACCAGTGGAGGGAGAAGGGTGATGATAGGGAGCAGTGGAAGACAAGTGGAGGGAGAAGGCTGCTAATAGGAGCAGTGGAAGACAAGTGGAGGGAGAAGGGTGCTGATAAGAGCAGTGGAAGACAAGTGGAGGGAGAAGGGTGCTGATAGGGAGAAATAGAAGACAAGTGGAGGGAGAAGGCTGCCGACAGGGAGAAGTGGAGGGAGAAGGCTGCTGATAGGAGCAGTGAAAAGTGACAACCAAAGGAGTGCAGCAGTACAAGAACTAGTCGACCTCACCCCTTTATAAAGGGAACCCAGAGAAAGAACAAGATTTACACTCCAGCCAGCGACTGTGAGAGTGTGCTGGGAAGGGACTGACCGTCTTGTAGAGGACGAGCTCTTGCTGAAGGTCAAGGATCTCCGCCCTCAGTGCTGTCATCTGTCTGCTCGTCTTGTCCTGGTTGATGCACACTTTGTTCTTGATGTTGCGGGCACGGTTCGCGTACTTCAGTGTGTTGAGCGTCTCCATGAAGTCACGGTCGGATGGAGACACACACGCAATCATCACAGTCCGGCTGGAAATGTCACAAGTTTGTCACTACAGTGGGGACACTGAATCCCTACCTATGGGGCTTTGTAATTATAAAAAATTCCAATAATCCAACAAACTGTTGGACAGAATTGACCCCATCTTGGCCAATATCAAAAACACAACACATTGCAGGCACTGTACACACATTGCCAATGCAGAGAATGGAAAGTTGATTATTGCACAATTTTAACCAGGAAAAGCTTTAACATCTGGCTTTCATATTTTGTTGTTTTAATCCAAATGGACCACTGACTGACTCACACACGTTGACCCACCCATATGCATAATTTTTTTTATTATTGGAATTTCTTAGCATAATGAAAGCTTGTTCACCACTAGATCCTGATTGGCTAAACTTGAGTCAATCATCCGCATCCATGCAACTGTTACAACAGAAGTAATCAGCAACAGGCTTGATTTCATCCATTTCAATATTTACAGTATACAAAAAACAAATTATATGATAGGATTCCAAGGTAACTATATATGTTTATAACATGAAACCCTAAATAACCATTTAATGTGTTAATTCCTGAGATGACCTTATTAGAATTAATGGGAATCACCCAAACCATGAATTTGATGGTGATCGGTTTACAGGCACCAGAAGCACACTAATGAATTTTCATGACATGCAATGAATAAACAATTGAACTGAGACTTTCAAGTGGTGCTAAATATAAATTGCTCACATTTCTATGCCGATTAATAATTTGATGTTTTGGTCATGAGAGTGTACATTGTTGCATCTCATGAATATTGAACAATCAGCTTCACGTGCTCCTAAACAAGCCACAATCCATATTTACATTTATTGCTAACAGCGGCAAGAAAGCCCAGACAGCTTCGGTCATCAAGTTCTCAACTACTTTTTGTTCCCAGAGTTTAAACAAAGAACCAGGGATTTCTCGGCTGCTTCACCAACTCTTTGGAATTCACTCTGTTAGTGTTAGTAGGAAACATCTGAAGACTTGTCTGTTTATCTTATTGTTATGTATTCTGATTGGATGGAATTCTGCCGAGGACGAGTGAAAGAAACTGTGATGCACTGAACAATCAATATACATACTCGTCTTCCCTGGCCAGTGCCAGCTCCCAGGTTGTGGGTTCTCCACTGTGGGACTCACCTGTTTCCTCCGAGCGAGTCCTGTAAGAGACGAGTGAGCTTGGAGTCTCTGTAGGGAACATGGCTTCCCTTCTTAGCCTTGTCCCCCAGGGCTGAGATCACATTGCCCAGGGCTAACTGTAGGGAGAGGGAGACAGGGAAACGTAAAACCACTGTCTGTTTAACATTTTTAATTTACATATTTATATACACTGGAATTGTCAAGAAAAGATCAAAATGAAAGCAACATATTACATAATTAAATATGTCATAGATCAATGTTTTATGCTAAACCAAAAGAAAGTACACTGTTTCATATGTTACTGCTAGTTTCATTTCCCCATAAAGAAACTGTTAAAGTATTAAATATACTTTCTGGCTGGTGTACTGATTTAAAATTTTTGAAATTCCATTTTAAATTGTTGGGAATCTCAGTTGAGGGTAACATGGTTCGAACCCTCTTGTGCCATTTCAAAGCTTAGACAATTTCATTCATTCCACATTGCCTCAGTTCACTCGTGAGTGTCGATGTACAGTATGAATACACATGAATGAATAGTCTTCGTTTCCCAGAGAAGGCAAGTTGATGTTGGAATGAACAGGTCTGCCAGGGGGTGGAGTGTAAGGTCTGCCAGGGGGTGGAGTGTAAGGTCTGCCAGGGGGTGGAGTGTAAGGTCTGCCAGGGGGTGGAGTGTAAGGTCTGCCACGGGGCAGAGTGTAAAGTCTGCCAGGGGGTGGAGTGTAAGGTCTGCCAGGGGGTGGAGTGTAAGGTCTGCCACGGGGCAGAGTGTAAAGTCTGCCAGGGGGTGGAGTGTAAGGTCTGCCACAGGGCAGAGTGTAAAGTCTGCCAGGGGGTGGAGTGTAAGGTCTGCCAGGGGGCAGATTGTAAGGTATGTCAGGGGGTGGAGTGTAAGGTCTGCCAGGGGGTGGAGTGTAAGGTCTGCCAGGCAGTGGAGTGTAAGGTCTGCCAGGGGGTGCAGTGTAAAGTGTTTTGAGTAGGTCCCGTGGACCTGATACCGTACAGTTTAAGATGTAGTTTCACCCTTTATATTTTAACATTTATATAACACCAAAGTGGTTGCCATGGTAGCGATCACGTTTGGTTTAGCAGCATTCTTCCTGACCCATTGAAATAAGCAACATTTAGCAGTTGGTGAATGGGTAAATGCCAACAATTAAGTGTTTTCAATTGCAATGAATTAATCTGTCATGCTTGTTTTACATATGACATAAGAATTATATTCGTAATTTTTGTCAAAAGATGCCATTTTTAATGCTAACTGTGACCATGTTATGTTGTATCTTTTTTGGGCGAAATAAACACTTCTGATTCCGAATCAAGCATGTTCGAAACTAGCGTGTTATATCAACTGACCAGTCCACAGTTGATAGAGATGCCTTCCTTGGCGCGGTTGCCTGTCGCTCCAGTGCGCTTCAGTCTCTCTGAGCCAGCAAGGTCAACAAAGTGGAACTTTGCAGTCAGAGTCTCAAAGTCCGTGAACATCTCTGTTGTGTCCTGTTCCTTCCCATCGTCTGGCATCTGGGAGCAAACAGGGAGGAAACTGGGAGTCAGTTTCTGATGTTTCCATAAAACTTCTAAGTTGCTATGTTAAACGAAAATTTATACTGTGAATTTGAACGCACATAGTTAAAAATATTAACATTTGAAGGCATGGAGTTAACAATATTAACATTTAAAGGCACATAGTTAACAATATTAACCATTGAAGGCATGGAGTTAACAATATTAACATTTAAAGGCACATAGTTAACAATATTAACCATTGAAGGCACATAGTTAACAATATTAACATTTGAAGGCATGGAGTTAACAATATTAACATTTAAAGGCACAAAATTAACAATATTAACATTTGAAGGCACAGAATAAATAATATTAACAGGTTTCAAATGTCAGAGGTCCTGAATGAGTATTTCAGCTCAGTTTTTACCACAGAAGATATCAGCTCACTTCCAGTTCCATTTACTAAATTTGAGGGCAATAAATCAGAACATTTAGGCCAGTTATTTGTAACTCCTGAAATGATAGCAAAGAAAATTAAGAAGATGAAAGATAATAAATCACCTGGAGTTGATGGGATACCACCAAAACTGCTTAAGGAAATTGTTGAGCAAATTAGTACACCACTTGCAAAATTGTTTAACTTGTCACTAGAAGAAGGAATATTCCTTCAGAATGGAAAGAGGCAAACATTACGCCGCTATTTAAGAAGGGATCGAGGAACAAGCCAGAAAATTACAGACCAGTGAGTTTAACATCAGTTATATGTAAATTACTCGAAACAATTTCAAACTGGAAATCTGTTTTGAGTGGGGTACAACAGGGATCAGTATTAGGCCCTATACTGTTTTTAATATATATAAATGATTTGGAAGATGACATATCTAGCAAAGTACTCAAATTTGCAGATGACACAAAAGTATTCAGAAAGGTTACTAATGATACAGATAAACAAAGTTTGGTGTATGATCTAGATAAATTAGATAAACGGTCAGAAAAATGGCAAATGTTATTCAATTTTGGGAAGTGTAAATGTATACACATAGGACATGGAAACATGGACAAAGAATATAAAATGGGGGATGCTATACTAGGTAGAACCACACAAGAAAAGGACTTAAGAGTAACATTTAGTGCTGACATGAAAGTTTCAGAGCAATGTGAGATTGCTGCTTTGAAAAGAAATCAAATTCTAGGGCTAATTAGGAGAACTATCATGTATAAAGAGAAACAGCTAATTGTACCCCTATACAAAGCAATAGTTAGACCACATTTGGAATATTGTATTCAAGCATGGAGGCCATATCGTAAAAAGGACATAGACAAGCTAGAAAGAATACAACGAAGAGCAACTAAAATGATTCCAGAATTGAGAGACCTTAGTTACGAAAGTCGCTTATTACAATGTTGTTTGACAACACTAGAGACCAGGAGACTAAGAGGAGACAAAATAGAAGTGTTCAAAATAGTGAACGGTTATGAGGATGTTGACAGGAATATGGTCTTCAAACTTAAAAAAGGCAGTAGAACCAGAGGACACAAAGCAGCATTAGTTAAGGAGCAGTGTAGGTTGGACATGAGAAAGTACTCTTTCTCACAGAGGGTGATAAATGAATGGAACAAACTGCCAAATGATTGTGTTAATGCTAGTAGTGTGAATATGTTTAAAAATAGAATTGACAGATATCTGATAAGGGTGGGCTACACTTAGATGAGAAAATTGTTGGACTCTCGATAAGCCAATGGCTTCCTTGTCCACTTGCCATCTGGAACTTGTTGTTTGGGGTGGCAATCTTGTTAAATCTACAGAAATTTTAAATTTTGTAGTTCAGTGGCAACAAATACAAAGTTTACATTATTTTTGTACATAAATATTAGAGAAATAAATTTTACACTAATATTAACACTTTAAAAACTGTAGTAATTTCTGTAAACCACCGCAGAATATGTGTTAACATTAGTCAAACTATTGATACAATTTTTGTGATAACGATAAATTAGACTGCGTGTTTTTACCGCATCCAGAACAACTCGCTGTTGCTTGATATGCAGTGTAAAGATTGCGTGTGACCGTGATGACTCGGCGTTCATGTTCGTGCTTGCCGTCGTCCGAGAGAGAGCCCCGTTCTTGAGGCATTGCATAGTCTACAAGCAGCGAACAGTGCAGCTGGATAGAAATGATGCTTACATATGATAATAATAATATATAAGCATTTATATAGCGCCCGATCAATCAAGATTGTTCTCATGTGCTTTATATACATGCAATCATGACTTACAATTCTGTTAAAAACAATAATTAAAAAGTATACATGCAACAAAAAATAATTCATATATATATATATATATATATATATATATACACACACACACACAATAAACTCCCAGATGTGTCACAACAAGAAACCCCCAGATGTGTCACAACAAGAAACCACCAGATGTGTCACAACAAGAAACCCCAGATGTGTCACAACAAGAAACCGCCAGATGTGTCACAACAAGAAACTCCCAGATGTGTCACAACAAGAAACCCCAGATGTGTCACAACAAGAAACCACCAGATGTGTCACAACAAGAAACCACCAGATGTGTCACAACAAGAAACCCCCAGATGTGTCACAACAAGAAACCACCAGATGTGTCACAACAAGAAACCCCCAGATGTGTCACAACAAGAAACCACCAGATGTGTCATAACAAGAAACCCCCAGATGTGTCACAACAAGAAACCACCAGATGTGTCATAAAAAGAAACCCCCAGATGTGTCATAACAAGAAACCCCCAGATGTGTCACAACAAGAAACCACCAGATGTGTCATAACAAGAAACCCCCAGATGTGTCATAACAAGAAACCCCCAGATGTGTCATAACAAGAAACCCCCAGATGTGTCATAACAAGAAACCACCAGATGTGTCATAACAAGAAACACCCAGATGTGTCAGATGTTACAGCTAGAAAGAGAAAACAACTGGGCATTAGTTGTAGTAATAAAAAAATAATCTTAAACTATATTTCATTGAAATATAGATGCAATAGAAAGTCTCCTTTTATTATGCATGTCTCTCAGTAAGTTAACATGGGAAGGTGTCACCCATTGACAATATCATACCAGCTGATGTCAACATGTATATATATATATATATATATATATATATATATATATATATATATATATATATATATATATATATATATATATATATATATATATATATAATATATATATATATATATTATATACATTATATATATATATATATATATATATATATATATATATATATATATATATATATATATAATAAAAGGAGACTTGCATGTTGTAACACATCTGGGGGTTTCTTCTTGTTGTAACACATCTGGGGATTTCTTGTTGCAACACATCTGGGGATTTCTTGTTGTAGCACATCTGGGGTTTCTTGTTGTAACACATCTGGGGGTTTCTTGTTGTAGCACATCTGGGGTTTCTTGCTGTAGCACATCTGGAGGTTTCTTGTTGTAATACATCTGGAGGTTTCTTGTTGTAACACATCTTGGGGTTTCTTGTTGTAGCACATCTGGAGGTTTCTTGTTGTAATACATCTGGGGGTGTCTTGTTGTAACAAGTCTGGAGGTTTCTTGTTGTAATACATCTGGAGGTTTCTTGTTGTAATACATCTGGAGGTTTCTTGTTGTAATACATCTGGGGGTTTCTTGTTGTAACACATCTGGAGGTTTCTTGTTGTAATACATCTGGAGGTTTCTTGTTGTAATACATCTGGGGGTTTCTTGTTGTAACACATCTGGAGGTTTCTTGTTGTAATACATCTGGAAGTTTCTTGTTGTAACACATCTGGAGGTTTCTTGTTGTAACACATCTGGGGGTTTCTTGTTGTAACACATCTGGAGGTTTCTTGTTGTAATACATCTGGAAGTTTCTTGTTGTAAAACATCTGGAGGTTTCTTGTTGTAACACATCTGTGGGTTTCTTGTTGTAACACATCTGGAGGTTTCTTGTTGTAATACATATGGAGGTTTCTTGTTGTAATACATCTGGAAGTTTCTTGTTGTAACACATCTGGAGGTTTCTTGTTGTAATACATCTGGAGGCTTCTTGTTGTAATACATCTGGAGGTTTCTTGTTGTAATACATCTGGAGGTTTCTTGTTGTAACACATCTGGGATTTCTTGTTGTAACACATCTGGAGGTTTCTTGTTGTAACACATCTGGGGGTTTCTTGTTATAACACATCTAGGGGTTTCTGTGCCAAATTTACAAAAATGTAAATTTTATTAAATGAAGAAATTGTACATTTCAAGGAATAGGTTTGTTCTCCCTCTGGCCCCTCAGGGGACCATTGTTTTGAGATCATCCCTAAGAACCAGGCAATTACTGGGGTTCAGAATTTTCATAACCTTCTGGACAGTTAAGCTTTTAGAATAGTTGAGTAGACTCATTCATTAGATGAACCAGTTAGCTGTCACATATTCACCTCTTGTAGTGAAGTCACCTGACGTGTCGTCACGCCAACCGTGTAGATACTGCCACTTGCATCTTCGTGGATCTTTATGTGGGATTTACCCTTCTGGAAATAAATATTTATGGTGAGACAACACGTAGGTGGGAATGGAAGTGTCACCTGATCTGTGTGACAGAAGACAGGCAGGCTAGACACATTGTGTATGGCAACCAGGAGGAGGGGCATTGTATGGGGGGGGACACTAGGTCGGCATGGTTGATTTGGGAGGAAGGTGGGAAAATGTTGGAAGAGGGACAGTGGAAAATGTAGGAATGCCTTGTTGCTGTTGTTCTTCTCATTATCCCTGAAGTCCAGGGTGAGGCTGGCACCTATACTTGAAGTCCAGGGAGAGTCTGGCACCTATACTTGAAGTCCAGGGTGAGGCTGGCACCTATACTTGAAGTCCAGTGAGAGGCTGGCACCTATACTTGAAGTCCAGGGAGAGGCTATCACCTATACTTGAAGTCCAGGGTGAGGCTGGCACCTATACTTGAAGTCCAGTGAGAGGCTGTCACCTATACTTGAAGTCCAGGATAAGGAAGGCTGGCACCTATACTTGAAGTCCAGGGTGAGGCTGGCACCTATACTTGAAGTCCAGGGAGAGGCTGGCACCTATACTTGAAGTCCAGGGAGAGGCTGGCACCTATACTTGAAGTCCAGGGAGAGGCTGGCACCTATACTTGAAGTCCAGGGTGAGGCTGGCACCTATACTTGAAGTCCAGGGAGAGGCTGGCACCTATACTTGAAGTCCAGGGTGAGGCTGGCACCTATACTTGAAGTCCAGGGAGAGGCTGGCACCTATACTTGAAGTCCAGGGTGAGGCTGGCACCTATACTTGAAATCCAGGGAGAGGCTATCACCTATACTTGAAGTCCAGTGAGAGGCTATCACCTATACTTGAAGTCCAGGGAGAGGCTATCACCTATACTTGAAGTCCAGGGTGAGGCTGGCACCTATACTTGAAGTCCAGGGAGAGGCTGGCACCTATACTTGAAGTCCAGGGAGAGGCTATCACCTATACTTGAAGTCCAGGGAGAGGCTGGCACCTATACTTGAAGTCCAGGGTGAGGCTGGCACCTATACTTGAAGTCCAGGGTGAGGCTGGCACCTATACTTGAAGTCCAGGGAGAGGCTGGCACCTATACTTGAAGTCCAGGGTGAGGCTGGCACCTATACTTGAAGTCCAGGGAGAGGCTGGCACCTATACTTGAAGTCCAGGGTGAGGCTGGCACCTATACTTGAAATCCAGGGAGAGGCTATCACCTATACTTGAAGTCCAGTGAGAGGCTATCACCTATACTTGAAGTCCAGGGAGAGGCTATCACCTATACTTGAAGTCCAGGGTGAGGCTGGCACCTATACTTGAAGTCCAGGGAGAGGCTGGCACCTATACTTGAAGTCCAGGGAGAGGCTGGCACCTATACTTGAAGTCCAGGGTGAGGCTGGCACCTATACTTGAAGTCCAGGGTGAGGCTGGCACCTATACTTGAATTCCAGGGTGAGGCTGGCACCAATAGTTGAAGTCCAGGGTGAGGCTGGCACCTATACTTGAAATCCAGGGTGAGGCTGGCACCTATACTTGAAGTCCAGGGTGAGGCTGGCACCTATATTGAAGTCCAGGGTGAGGCTGGCACCTATACTTGAAGTCCAGTGAGAGGCTGGCATCTATACTTGAAGTCCAGGGAGAGGCTATCACCTATACTTGAAGTCCAATGAGAGGCTGGCACCTATACTTGAAGTCCAGGGAGAGGCTGGCACCTATACTTGAAGTCCAGGGTGAGGCTGGCACCTATACTTGAAGTCCAGGGTGAGGCTGGCACCTATACTTGAATTCCAGGGTGAGGCTGGCACCAATAGTTGAAGTCCAGGGTGAGGCTGGCACCTATACTTGAAGTCCAGGGTGAGGCTGGCACCTATACTTGAAGTCCAGGGTGAGGCTGGCACCTATATTGAAGTCCAGGGTGAGGCTGGCACCTATACTTGAAGTCCAGGGTGAGGTTGGCACCTATACTTGAAGTCCAGGGTGAGGCTGGCACCTATACTTGAAGTCCAGGGTGAGGCTGGCACCTATACTTGAAGTTCAGGGTGAGGCTGGCACCTATACTTGAAGTCCAGGGTGAGGCTGGCACCTATACTTGAAGTCCAGGGTGAGGCTGGCACCTATACTTGAAGTCCAGGGTGAGGCTGGCACTTATACTTGAAGTCCAAGGTGAGGCTGGCACCTATACTTGAAGTCCAGGGTGAGGCTGGCACCGATAGTTGAAGTCCAGGGAGAGGCTGGCACCAATAGTTGAAGTCCAGGGTGAGGCTGGCACCGATAGTTGAAGTCCAGGGAGAGGCTGGCACCAATAGTTGAAGTCCAGGGTGAGGCTGGCACCGATAGTTGAAGTCCAGGGAGAGGCTGGCACCAATAGTTGAAGTACAGGGAGAGGCTGGCACCGATAGTTGAAGTCCAGGGAGAGGCTGGCACCAATAGTTGAAGTCCAGGGAGAGGCTGGCACCAATAGTTGAAGTCCAGGGAGAGGCTGGCACCAATAGTTGAAGTCCAGGGAGAGGCTGGCACCGATAGTTGAAGTCCAGGGAGAGGCTGGCACCGATAGTTGAAGTCCAGGGAGAGGCTGGCACCGATAGTTGAAGTCCAGGGAGAGGCTGGCACCAATAGTTGAAGTCCAGGGTGAGGCTGGCACCGATAGTTGAAGTCCAGGGAGAGGCTGGCACCAATAGTTGAAGTCCAGGGTGAGGCTGGCACCGATAGTTGAAGTCCAGGGAGAGGCTGGCACCAATAGTTGAAGTCCAGGGAGAGGCTGGCACCGATAGTTGAAGTCCAGGGAGAGGCTGGCACCAATAGTTGAAGTCCAGGGAGAGGCTGGCACCAATAGTTGAAGTCCAGGGAGAGGCTGGCACCGATAGTTGAAGTCCAGGGAGAGGCTGGCACCAATAGTTGAAGTCCAGGGAGAGGCTGGCACCAATAGTTGAAGTCCAGGGTGAGGCTGGCACCGATAGTTGAAGTCCAGGGAGAAGCTGGCACCAATAGTTGAAGTCCAGGGAGAAGCTGGCACCAATAGTTGAAGTCCAGGGAGAGGCTGGCACCAATAGTTGAAGTCAGGGGTGAGGCTGGCACCGACACTGGTCGTCAATTTTTGCTTGTTTTCCTTCTCGCATCAAAGAGAAACAATTAACTAAGAAAACACCATTTCTCTGTTTTCTGACCCACAGCCTTGGCTGACCCACAGCCTTGGCTGACCCACAGCCTTGGCTGACCCACTGCTATGGCTGACTCACTGCCGTGGCTGACCAACTGCCATGGCTGACCCACTGCCTTGGCTGACCCACTGCCTTGGCTGACCCACTGCCGTGGCTGACCGACTGCCGTGGCTGACCGACTGCCGAGGCTGACCGACTGCCGAGGCTGACCCACTGTCATGGCTGATCCACTGCCGTGGCTGACCCACTGCCGAGGCTGACCCACTGCCGTGGCTGACCCACTGCCATGGCTGACCCACTGCTGTGGCTGACCGATTGCAGTGGCTGACCGACTGCCATGGCTGACCCACTACCATGGCTGACCCACTGGTGTGGCTGACCCACTGCCGTGGCTGACCCACAGCTGTGGCTGACCCACTGCCGTGGCTGACCCAGGTGTGTGTGGTTCCCTGTAGTTCCCTGCTCCCGTCCAGGTGTCATATGAGTAGCTGTATTGTCAACTAGAGATGGCTTCCATCTTGCACAATTCCCAGGCCATGGACATCTCTTAATAGCGGTAATCACACATCTGCATGCCTGTGTCATGTCATTAAAAAACACAAATAAATTAGACAATGAAATGTGATTTTGTATTCCCACATCCAATGCCTTCCCCAAACAAACATTTCCACACTGATTAACAACTAATGCAACAAAAGTTCTTTTTCAGTCAAATACCAACACTTCCTCCTACAAATACCAACACTTCCTCCTACAAATACCAACACTTCCTCCTACAAATACCAACACTTCCTCCTACAAATGTGTATATTTGACCGTAGCTCAGAGTTTGGGAGGAATGTAGACTGATATGCCATTGATGCATTGAGCAAACACAGAAGAGCTTGTGGTAGGGTCTCAATAAAGCAGTTCTGTTGCACAATATAGCCATGACCTTTGTGCACTGAACCAGAACCACTAACAGTGGCATCTATTACACCAGAACTGTGCCAGGAGCTATGGCACAAACAAATAGGGGACAGTCTCAAAACCAAAAATAAAAAAGAATATGGCACAATTCAAAACCACATGTTCATGATAAGAACTGACACTGTTGCTCTGATTTAACTGTAACAATAATAAATAATCTGACTTCAAAAGCTCAGACCTGGTGTTTTTGAGAAGCCACAAGACTAAGAAGAAGGAGGCCACTGTTTTGTATGTTGCGGAAACGATGCAGATATTATGGCTTGTGGAATTCCCCGTCAGTCGCTCGACAGTGTCATCAAAGCCATGCCAGTGTCCAAGTAACGGGCAGTAGTATCGGGCAGTAGTAGCGGGCAGTAGTAGCAGGGGCAGCAACAGTGACAGCGGGTTCCTGGATTGTCTTATGACATATACTCCAAACAGCCATGTTCAAGGGCTAAGTGTTTGAGTGAGTTGTAAAGATAGGGACAACCAGTTCTGTGGGTCCATGTTGCATGTTTGCCCCTTGTGTGGGATCTTTTACATCCCATGGCATAGACTCCAGGTGGAAGGGACCTATAACTTGTAGTGTCTCTTCCAAAAGACAGGCAAAGAGGGGTGAATGAAATTGCCCAAGTTTCAAAATGGCAGAGGTGGACTCGGACCCTGGTTCTGTCGACTGACCGTCCAGCGCTGTGACTGCCGAGCTACTGACCGTCCAGCACTCTGACTGCCGAGCTACTGTATATCATAAATGGAAAACACTGACATTGGGTATCACTTTCTAAATACATAAGTGTCATTCATCATTTGTATGTGCACTGTATAAGAACCATCCAGAGAACTCACACACACATCATTCATGTTGTGTGAACTAACTAAGGAAACCAAATATTCGTCTTGAACTTACAGCTAAATAGCTAGATACATAGCTGCCAACCTTTAGAAACCCAAAAACAGAATATCTGGTGGGAGGTGGGTTCAGCCTACTGTAACACCTCCTTGTGTCCCCCTCCCAAAAAGCAGGTGTTGGGGGCACAGCCCCCATAAGCTAAACAAAAGAATGCCATTTACAACATTCAAGATTAAATTTCCTGATACCTTTTACTAACTCAAAGAATGCATACAATTCAAATGAACATTCAATAAAACAGTCTTTAGACAGGCTAAAACAGTAAAACGATACTTTCTCAGCAAATTCACAACAGTGATTTTCCAGGCAGGTCACACAAGGACAAGTACTATAGTATCAGTTCATGTCACTTATCTTTAAACATACAGTACAAGTCTACTTTATGCAAGTATTGACACTATTAAGAATGTCCAGGCTCTCAATCTCACCATTCTTTAGCTTTTTAAAGATGTTCATTCTACATACACACACACACATGCTTTTCAGTGTTCAACAACCCATTAGCTGGGCACTCAAGCTGCCTTGTGCCTGAGGTGAATGGCTGGGGGAAAATAAGTGACCAAGGACGGAAATTTTTTTCTCGAGATATCGAGATGCGGTCATGTGCGTCCTGTAGCCGACTTCAGCAGGAAACTGCAGACCACATGCTCGTATCTGCATGGGAGTCGCCCCGGCGGTTGGAAGATTGATTTTTGTGAAATCTTGTACCAGAAAAAAGTCTGGAATGGGATTCTCGGAGTAACGTGCATTGCCGGTTGTTCCGAGTCGGACTCGTCGGTGGTCGCATTGGAATGCCGAACGAAGCTCCCGAATGACGTTTCCGTTGCACACAAGCATCGGGGACGTTGATTTTGGCTGATGTGAAAAGTTGATGATACATTGACATCTTGCCTGTGCATACAGGTCACCTACTTGTGCTACATATGTGCGGAGTAGTTAGTCGCTGGCCGGTTGGCACAAAAGTCGTAACTTCTGTTCTCTCCCATGTTCCCACGTGGGGACTGTTGCTGATTCATGGCTGGGGCTGTGAACTCACGTTCGGCAGGCACACTCGGTGAAATGGGTATCTTTCTTAGGAACAGTCGTGGAGCGTGTCAGATGTGTGAATCGTGATATTGACCTGATGGTCTTGGCACTTGGCATAGTGTTCGGCTTATCGACCGCGATTGTGCAGTGGTGACAACTGGACGCCAATGCGCCTGACCTGTTAGTGCTGCACATATTGCAAAAATTATATATAAAGCAACATTTACCACATTTCTAAATGACTATGTAACAAATATTTATCCTGTGTTATACCTGGATAGTTAAGCAATTAAGCTGCTAAACCACTGTTTGGAGTTTGAACACATGAGACATCCTTCTCTGGTAGCAATTACCTTGTCTGAGGCGTCTCTTGTTGTGTCCAACAGATCCAGGATCTCTTCATAATAGATCTACGGAGGAAAACAAACAACAACATGGAATTAAATATCTCAAGTGAGTGATAATAAGTGTTTGATGACCTGTAAGTGTTACATAATTGCTGCTAGGTGTTACAGTAGGCAATGCAGGGGGTCTATTGTTTCTGTATGCAGTGCCAGTGCTGCTAGGTGTTACAGCAGGCTATGTAGGGGGTCTGTTGTTTCTGTATGCAATGCCAGTGCTGCTAGGTGTTACAGCAGGCCATGTAGGGGGTCTGTTGTTTATGTATGCAATGCCAGTGCTGCTAGGTGTTACAGCAGGCCATGTAGGGGGTCTGTTGTTTCTGTATGCAGTGCCAGTGCTGCTAGGTGTTACAGCAGGCCATGTAGGGGGTCTATTATTTCTGTATGCAGTGCCAGTGCTGCTAGGTGTTACAGCAGGCCATGTAGGGGGTCTGTTGTTTCTGTATGCAATGCCAGTGGTGCTAGGTGTTACAGCAGGCCATGTAGGGGGTCTACTGTTTCTGTATGCAATGCCAGTGCTGCTAGGTGTTACAGCAGGCCATGTAGGGGGTCTGTTGTTTCTGTATGCAATGCCAGTGGTGCTAGGTGTTACAGCAGGCCATGTAGGGGGTCTACTGTTTCTGTATGCAATGCCAGTGCTGCTAGGTGTTACAGCAGGCCATGTAGGGGGTCTGTTGTTTCTGTATGCAATGCCAGTGCTGCTAGGTGTTACAGCAGGCCATGTAGGGGGTCTGTTGTTTCTGTATGCAATGCCAGTGCTGCTAGGTGTTACAGCAGGCCATGTAGGGGGTCTGTTGTTTCTGTATGCAATGCCAGTGGTGCTAGGTGTTACAGCAGGCCATGTAGGGGGTCTACTGTTTCTGTATGCAATGCCAGTGCTGCTAGGTGTTACAGCAGGCCATGTAGGGGGTCTATTATTTCTGTATGCAGTGCCAGTGCTGCTAGGTGTTACAGCAGGCCATGTAGGGGGTCTGTTGTTTCTGTATGCAATGCCAGTGCTGCTAGGTGTTACAGCAGGCCATGTAGGGGGTCTGTTGTTTCTGTATGCAATGCCAGTGCTGCTAGGTGTTACAGCAGGCCATGTAGGGGGTCTGTTGTTTCTGTATGCAATGCCAGTGCTGCTAGGTGTTACAGCAGGCCATGTAGGGGGTCTGTTGTTTCTGTATGCAATGCCAGTGCTGCTAGGTGTTACAGCAGGCCATGTAGGGGGTCTGTTGTTTCTGTATGCAATGCCAGTGGTGCTAGGTGTTACAGCAGGCCATGTAGGGGGTCTACTGTTTCTGTATGCAATGCCAGTGCTGCTAGGTGTTACATCAGGCCATGTAGGGGGTCTATTATTTCTGTATGCAGTGCCAGTGCTGCTAGGTGTTACAGCAGGCCATGTAGGGGGTCTGTTGTTTCTGTATGCAATGCCAGTGGTGCTAGGTGTTACAGCAGGCCATGTAGGGGGTCTGTTGTTTCTGTATGCAATGCCAGTGCTGCTAGGTGTTACAGCAGGCCATGTAGGGGGTCTACTGTTTCTGTATGCAGTGCCAGTGCTGCTAGGTGTTACAGCAGGCCATATAGGGGGTTAGTTCCAGTGCTGCTAGGTGTTACAGTAGGCCATGTAGGGGTTCAGTGCCAGTACTGCTAGGTGATCCAGTAGGCCATGTAGGGGGTCGGTGCCACTGCTGCTAGGTGTTACAGTAGGCCATATACGGGGTCAGTGCCATTGCTGCTACGTGTTACAGTAGGCCATATAGGGGGTCGGTGCTAGTGCTGCTATGTGTTACAGTAGGCGTCAGTACCAGTGCTGCTAGGTGTTACAGTAGGCCATGTAGGGGGTCAGTGCCATTGCTGCTAGGTGTTACAGTAGACCATGTAGGGCGTCAGTGCCAGTGCTGCTAGGTGTTACAGTAGACCATGTAGGGCGTCAGTGCCAGTGCTGCTAGGTGATCCAGTAGGCCATGTAGGGGGTCAGTGCCATTTCTGCTAGGTGTTACAGTAGACCATGTAGGGGGGTCAGTGCCATTGCTGCTAGGTGTTACAGTAGGCCATGGAGGGGATCAATGCCATTGCTGCTAGGTGATCCAGTAGGCCATGTAGGGGGTCAGTGCCATTGCTGGTACGTGTTACAGTAGGCCATATAGGGGGTCAGTGCCAGTGCTGCTAGGTGTTACAGTAGGCCATGTAGGGGGTCAATGCCAATGCTGCTAGGTGTTACAGTAGACCATGTAGGGCGTCAGTGCCAGTGCTGCTAGGTGTTACAGTAGACCATGTAGGGCGTCAGTGCCAGTGCTGCTAGGTGTTACAGTAGACCATGTAGGGCGTCAGTGCCAGTGCTGCTAGGTGTTACAGTAGGCCATGTAGGGCGTCAGTGCCAGTGCTGCTAGGTGTTACAGTAGACCATGTAGGGCGTCAGTGCCAGTGCTGCTAGGTGTTACAGTAGGCCATGTAGGGGGTCAGTGCCAGTGCTGCTACGTGTTACAGTAGACCATGTAGGGCGTCAATGCCATTGCTGCTAGGTGTTACAGTAGACCATGTAGGGGGTCAGTGCCAGTGCTGCTAGGTGTTACAGTAGGCCATGTAGGGCGTCAGTGCCAGTGCTGCTAGGTGATCCAGTAGGCCATGTAGGGGGTCAGTGCCATTGCTGGTACGTGTTACAGTAGGCCATGTAGGGGGTCAGTGCCAGTGCTGCTAGGTGTTACAGTAGGCCATGTAGGGGGTCAGTGCCAGTGCTGCTAGGTGTTACAGTAGACCATGTAGGGCGTCAGTGCCAGTGCTGCTAGGTGTTACAGTAGACCATGTAGGGGGTCAGTTCCATTGCTGCTAGGTGTTACAGTAGGCCATGTAGGCGGTCAGTGCCAGAGCTGCTAGGTGTTACAGTAGGCCATGTAGGGGGTCAGTGCCATTGCTGCTAGGTGTTACAGTAGACCATGTAGGGCGTCAGTGCCAGTGCTGCTAGGTGTTACAGTAGACCATGTAGGGCGTCAGTGCCAGTGCTGCTAGGTGTTACAGTAGACCATGTAGGGCGTCAGTACCAGTGCTGCTAGGTGTTACAGTAGGCCATGTAGGGGGTCAGTGCCATTGCTGCTAGGTGTTACAGTAGACCATGTAGGGCGTCAGTGCCAGTGCTGCTAGGTGTTACAGTAGACCATGTAGGGCGTCAGTGCCAGTGCTGCTAGGTGATCCAGTAGGCCATGTAGGGGGTCAGTGCCATTTCTGCTAGGTGTTACAGTAGACCATGTAGGGGGGTCAGTGCCATTGCTGCTAGGTGTTACAGTAGGCCATGGAGGGGATCAGTGCCATTGCTGCTAGGTGTTACAGTAGGCCATGTAGGGGGTCAGTGCCAGTGCTGCTATGTGTTACAGTAGACCACGTAGGGGGTCAGTGCCATTGCTGCTAGGTGTTACAGTAGGCCACGTAGGGGGTCAGTGCCATTGCTGCTAGGTGTTACAGTAGGCCATGTAGGGGGTCAGTGCCAGTGCTGCTAGGTGTTACAGTAGACCATGTAGGGGGTCAGTGCCATTGCTGCTACGTGTTACAGTAGGCCATGGAGGGGATCAGTGCCATTGCTGCTAGGTGTTACAGTAGGCCATGTAGGGGGTCAGTGCCAGTGCTGCTACGTGTTACAGTAGACCACGTAGGGGGTCAGTGCCATTGCTGCTAGGTGTTACAGTAGACCATGTAGGGGGTCAGTGCCATTGCTGCTACGTGTTACAGTAGGCCATGGAGGGGATCAGTGCCAGTGCTGCTAGGTGTTACAGTAGACCATGTAGGGGGGTCAGTGCCATTGCGGCTAGGTGTTACAGTAGGCCATGTAGGGGGTCAGTGCCAGTGCTGCTACGTGTTACAGTAGACCACGTAGGGGGTCAGTGCCATTGCTGCTAGGTGTTACAGAAGGCCATATAGAGTAACTGTCCTGTTCATCACTGATTCCACCTACTACATTGTGATGCCACAGGGAGATAGAGAGGGGAGCAGGGAAGAGGAGGGAGGGGAAGTGGGCTGGGGATAGGGCAAGGGAGGGGACAGGGAGGAGAGGAGGGGGAGGGCAAGGAGAGATACACATGACAGGAAGAGGGGGTGAGATGGTGGCGAGAATGTGGAGATTGAGAGTAAACAAAGGACATTAGCTGGTTGATCTAGCTGCCAACAGTATGGAGCTTATGAATTGTTGATTTTTTTATTCATTTGATGGATATTCATGTTTCTTTGCCCAATATTACAAAATACCAGAATGCTGGTAGTAAATAAGACTTATACTAAGACATTGAGTGAACCCTTCTATGGACAAACGTCAGTAATAAATGACTACAGAAGAAGGAATGCCGATGACATGTCAGAAACTAGACACATATACACCCAGAGGGTAAATACCTCTGCCCTTGTAGCATTGTTCTGTCAACACTTGGCTACAGTGACTAGATCCAGTCAAGCATTCAGTGCAGTTATCTTTGAGGCCAATCTGTCCTGTCATGTTTAATTAAACAGCAGTTAATGCAGGAGTTAATTGCTCCAAGGCAGGAACACAAGAGGACATAGGCAGTCTGGAGGAAACACAATACAACACAATACAATACAATATTAAACACTTCTATTGTGCTAAAATCCTCCAGAGAACCAATCTCGGGAAAGCACCAAAACAAAAGGGGTTAAGCAGTTCCTAATTGATAAGTAGTTCCAGTTGTAAACAGCTGGATTTCTAGGGTGGGTTTTTAGGAAGCTTTCTCTTTGGAATCCCCAACATTGCCGCCAAGTACCCGGTCTGTTGGCCAGGAATGTGTGACCATCAGTACAGTAGTCCAGTCAATGTCCAGACCCCCGCGGCACTACATGTGTGTCATGTGGGGCCAGTTTTTACTATTACTTGTGTAGTATGTGTCGCTGTTGCTAGTGTCTCTATCTACAATCTATCAAACTATACATGTCTTAACAAATTTACATTCTTGATGTTTCTATCTATTTACAAGAGAGGCAACATGGCCAACACATGACAACCTTGTGTGTGTGCGTGCGTGCGTGCGTGCGTGCGTGCGTGCATGCATGCGTGCGTGCATGCGTGCATGCATATGTGTCTCTGTGTGTCTGCATATAAAATATATAACATTATCTATACACAGAGTATATATACATACATCTATGCATGCAAAGGGCATTGCACACCCGCCAGAAATATTAAATTTTCAATGTTACACCAGAACATAACATAGGCTAAGCTACGAGAACATTTGACCTACGCCTCACCCCCTGACCCTCTGACCACCTGATCCTCTGACTCCCTGACCCCCATGACAAAACTAATACAATGTCACTGTTTTAATGCACTTGGTAGAAGAGAACAATGACATATTCATGACATGCAACTGACCTCCATGAACTGTGCGAGAACCTTGAACTCTGGAGGTGGTTCGCCTTTCTCAATGGCTGCTTTCCGGCGCGCCTCGATTCCATTAAACAGGTGCTCGACTGCCCGGGGAACAATCCCGATTTCTTCCTCCATGATGCCCAAGCCGAACCCAGTCCCCATCGTGTAGGTCTTGCCAGACCCAGTCTGCAAGTGAAGTGTAGTGGATTGGGCACAGACCGCAACATGGTCTATATTAGACAGTGATTTAAGACACCACAGGGTGTCTATGAATAGAAGTGACACACTCAATCATCTTTAAAGTCTAATTGTTTGTAATCGTAAAATAATGTTATATTAATGTTTTGACTACCCAAATGTTTTTAATGAACTACCTGGGTATAATTTTTTAATATAATTTCATTGTATCTATTTAAATTGAATGTTTTGACATGAATATGAAGTTTATATTGAGTGCGGAATGACAAACATTGCTATTCATAAATAGATAATGGTGAATTGCTTGTTAAATGGTAATAGATAATGGTGAACTGCTTGTTAAATGGCGGAAGTATAATGTCACTTTGTAGACCCAGTGGGTCCACATAAGTAGTCAGCAATGGTGGCATCCACACCATCAATTAGAGGGGGAAGGCATGACTGATGATGTAACAGTGGCACCACACCATCAGTTAGAGGGGGAAGGCATGACTGATGATGTAACAATGGCATCCACACCATCAGTTAGAGGGGGAAGGCATGACTGATGATGTAACAATGGCACCACACCATCAGTTAGAGGGGGAAGGCATGACTGATGATGTAACAATGGCATCCACACCATCAGTTAGAGGGGGAAGGCATGACTGATGATGTAACAATAGCACCACACCATCAGTTAGAGGGGAAGGCATGACTGATGATGTAACAATGGCATCCACACCATCAGTTAGAGGGGGAAGGCATGACTAATGATGTAACAATGGCACCACACCATCAGTTAGAGGGGGAAGGCATGACTGATGACGTAACAATGGCATCCACACCATCAGTTAGAGGGGGAAGGCATGACTGATGATTTAACAATGGCTTCTACACCATCAGTTAGAGGGGGATAGGTGTGACTGATGATGTAACAATGGCATCCACACCATCAGTTAGAGGGGGAAGGCATGACTGATGATGTAACAATGGCACCACACCATCAGTTTGAGGGGGAAGGCATGACTGATGATGTAACAATGGCTTCTACACCATCAGTTAGAGGGGGACATGCATGACTGATGATGTAACAATGGTTTCTACACCATCAGTTAGAGGGGGATAGGTGTGACTGATGATGTAACAATGGCTTCCACACCATCAGTTAGAGGGGGACAGGCATGATTGATGATGCAACATGCTCTTCCATGCCATTAGCTAAGGGGGGTGGACTCAGACCTGACTGGTGTTGACATACTGGACATTGCAGCCATCACTGATGGTAAATGGATATGCAATATTTTTTCAATCAGTTGTGAAACATCCGAAAATGTAAATTTAAGAGTGTTACATGTCACATACCATGAGCGATTTACTAACATGCTAAACGTGTTGTCTGTTTTATAATGCACACATATATAAGCGAGCACACGTCAACTCAAACATTCAAAGTGTGAGCTTAATGCATATCTTTAATAAATAATAATGACTCATAGCAATTTCATGCATTACACGAATGGCAAGAATCACTTGATGTTCTAGAAACATAATGAATCTATGAGCAGGAGCACCACAGACAAGCTGTATGCGACAGAGGCTGGTTCAGACATCTGGCATCAGATTAGTGGGATAAGGGAATGTGCCAGGCAGCCTAGAATGATGCAGCAGGGAAGGCAGACAGAATATGGGTGTGGCACAGGCCGAGGGATCAAAAGGCCTTCATCCCTTCCTTGTCTCTTCCAACCCTTGTCTAACCAGAAGCACGTGGGGAAGGAATACATGTAATCTTCTTCTTCTGTGTCTTGTGATGTTGCCGATCAATGACCCTCCACACAATTCTGTCGTTTGCAGTTATCAGCAGCTCAATGTCATTGGCCAGTTATACAAGTGATTTGGTCACTATTAGATAATAATGTATTGTAATCTCGACTCTAGCATTGTGACCTGTTGTGTCATATAAGGAACAGATGTTACGGAGGTTGTAAATACACAAAAACAGTGTTATTCAAACTCAGTTTAGCATTTATGTCACAGTATTTAACTTGGCTTAATTAAAACACAGCTACTTTGTCAAGTGTAGCGGAATACTGGATATTGATTGGGCTGTATGCTAGGGGACTATAAACCTGTCAGTGGGGGTGGTGGGTAGAGAAAGTGGCATGATGAAATTAAATACACCGGTGGTAGGCTTACATGAAAAAATTATTATTTATCAAAGGTTTGAGCTTAAAATTCTACCATTAAAAGAACATTTTATTATAAAAATGGGTTAGTGTTAATATGGTCATAAATAGAAATGATATGATGCATCAAAGAGATTATTTTTGTCAACAATAATTTCAGTTTATTGGAGAACAAAGGAGCTGAAAGCATCATTTGTTTGGGGAAACAACATGCAATTAACTGATGGATCAAATGGATCAAAATGTTAGCCGTCAATTGTGTATGAAAGTGATCAGATGAACAGACAATGGACAAACCCTCCTCATTTTATAAGTCGTATACAATCAGCATACATATTGTATACAATCAGCATACATATTGTATATAATCAGCATACATATTGTATACAATTAGCATACATATTGTATACAATCAGCATACATATTGTATACAATCAACATACACATCGTATACAATCAGCAGACATATTGTATACAATCAGCATACATATTGTATACAATCAGCATACATATTGTATAAAAATCAGCATACATATTTTATACAATCAGCATACATATTGTATAAAATCAGCATACATATTTTATACAATCAGCATACATATTGTATACAATCAGAATACAATGCATATTGTATACAATCAGCATACATATTGATATGTATATGAGCATTTAATTCTGGCCACAATGAGACAGTGTATGACCTTCATCTTTTAAAAGTCGCTTGCCCAAACACATTTCATGAAAATTTGTGAAAAAAATAACCTGATTGCACTGTCTTTTCTTCACAATCCTCCTTTACCCTTCTATTCTCACGTATTTCTGTCCATTTGGGGCCTGAATTTCAGCTTTTTTTCCAAATAAACGAACCAACATTTTGAAGATGAAAACGTGTCTACAAACTCAAGCTAATACTGTAGAAAATATGACTGGCCAATTTAGCAACCAATTTGGATATTGTGAAACATAAAATATTTAGCAGTCTACTGTTTTGGAAATAAATATGCTTTTGCAGTTTGAATGAGCAGATAAGCTTGATCTATGATGACATATAGTAACCAGAAACCTGAATTTAAAATTTCAGGCAAAATTAATTTATCTATTTAAACAAGAATGCTGGGCCACCAGCCAACAACTCCAGATAGTTACTGACCCGACTGAAAAGATATTGGCCTCGGGCAGATGGGCCAACAGGAAGGTGAACCACTGTTGACAAACACAGCAGCCCTGATGTCACACTGATGTCACACTGACATACTGGATATTATGACTGCATGCACAAGAACTTACCTGGCCATAAGCAAAGATTGTAGCGTTGTATCCGTCAAAGGTCCTGCAAGTAAAAAATTACCCAGTTTAACAATAAATTCACTGAAGATTACATCACCTGTTATAGAATGGAGTAACAATAATAGGCATTAGCTTTAAAAGGAATGGCTATAATTTATATATTGGTACTAACATAAGTATCTACAGTACTTAAATAGGCGTTAGCCCTGACAAGAATGGACTGAATTGGCCCTAACAGGAGTAACTATAATATGCATTAACAATTTACAGAAATGGACTTTAATAGGCTTTGACCGTAATAAGAGTGGTCCTAACAGGCATTAACCATAACATAATAGGCATTGACCATAACAGGAGTGGTCACAAAAGGCATTGACCATATAACAGGAGTGATCACTGGTCAGCATTGATCACAATAGGCATTAGCCCTAATAGGCATTGACCCTAACAGTATCAGGAGTGACTATGATAAACATTGGCCACAACAGGAGGGCCATAATAGGCATCAACTATTACAAGTAAATAGGCATTAGCTTTAACAAGAGTGGCTGTTATGTATCAAGAGTTGTCACAATAGGTATCGATGAGAATAGCCACCCTGCTAAGAGTGCCTAAACATCAGCCCTATCAGGAATGTCTTTGACTCCAAGAGACAGTTGAGTGATTCCATCCGCTGGTAACGCTGGATCATCCTAGGACGTTGACCCAACTCAATCTTGTTAAAACCTCAGTGGTTCTATTCAGCACACTCAGATACTTTTCTCTTAGGTACCTGTGCAATAATTATCTGTAAAATCAACATTAAATTTCTGCCACAACAATATATAATTATCACCTAGACACACCCTGTACTTTATAGCAATTTTCACAGGCAATTATATGTATTTCTTAATCTGTTTACTATTGCCATTAGAGGCATACCAGTTGTATTCATCATCGCCCCATCGAGAACTGCACATAAAATAAAATAAAAGAAACTTTAATGAGGACATTGAACATAAGCAGCCATGAGTCTAACAAGTCTGCACTCTCATTATGATAACCATATCTAACGCAGTCACAGTCTAGTTTCAGTGTGCCTATAATCATGCTGAAAGAACCTTTTCAGCACTGTTCATGGGGCATACCCAGTATCAGATGTTGACCTGTTCACACCAGGGACAGTTATCACCTGAAGCAGTGGGTCCCATGGCCAGTAGGTCAAGCTATAATTATAAGTGTGCAGTTGTCCAGAAAAATACAAAGAACACTCACAGGTTTATCTGCACAACATGACAGCCAAACTACACCGATACACAATGTATGAATGACTTGATTTGTCAAAAGAAATGTCAGAATACAAATTCTCTGTCACCTATCTCCTTCCTAGCAGTGAATGCTGCCAGCATTTTGTGGGGTGCAAACTATCGAAGGGACTTTGTGATGTACATCCATGCTACAGAAGGGACCTTGTGGTGTACATCCATGCTACAGAAGGGACCTTGTGGTGTACATCCATGCTACAGAAGGGACCTTGTGGTGTACATCCATGCTACAAAAGGGACCTTGTGGTGTACATCCATGCTACAGAAGGGACCTTGTGATGTACATCCATGCTACAGAAGGGACCTTGTGGTGTACACCCATGCTACAAAAGGGACCTTGTGATGTACATCCATGCTACAGAAGGGACCTTGTGATGTACATCCATGCTACAGAAGGGACCTTGTGGTGTACATCCATGCTACAGAAGGGACCTTGTGGTGTACATCCATGCTACAAAAGGGACCTTGTGGTGTACATCAAAGCTACAGAAGAGACCTTGTGATGTACATCCATGCTACAGAAGGGACCTTGTGGTGTACATCCATGCTACAGAAGGGACCTTGTGGTGTACATCCATGCTACAAAAGGGACCTTGTGGTGTATATCCAGGTTATGGAAGGGACCTTGTGGTGTACATCCATGCTACAGAAGGGACCTTGTGGTGTACATCCAGGCTACAGAAGAGACCTTGTGGTGTACATCCAGGTTATGGAAGGGACCTTGTGTACATCCATGCTACAGAAGGGACCTTGTGATGTACATCCATGCTACAGAAGGGACCTTGTGGTGTACATCCAGGCTACAGAAGGGACCTTGTGGTGTACATCCAGGCTACAGAAGGGACCTTGTGATGTACACCCAGGCTACAGAAGGGACCTTATGGTATACATCCAGGCTACGGAAGGGACCTTGTGGTGTACATCCAGGCTACGGAAGGGACCTTGTGGTGTACATCCAGGTTATGGAAGGGACCTTGTGGTATACATCAAGGTTATGGAAGAAACCTTGTGGTGTACATCCATGCTACAGAAGGGACCTTGTGGTGTACATCCAGGTTATGGAAGGGACCTTGTGTACATCAAGGCTACAGAAGAGACCTTGTGGTATACATCCAGGCTACAGAAGAGACCTTGTGGTGTACATCCAGGTTATGGAAGGGACCTTGTGGTATACATCAAGGTTATGGAAGAAACCTTGTGGTGTACATCCATGCTACAGAAGGGACCTTGTGGTGTACATCCAGGCTACAGAAGGGACCTTGTGGTGTACATCCAGGTTATGGAAGGGACCTTGTGGTATACATCAAGGTTATGGAAGAAACCTTGTGGTATACATCCAGGTTATGGAAGAAACCTTGTGGTGTACATCCATGCTACAGAAGGGACCTTGTGGTGTACATCCAGGTTATGGAAGGGACCTTGTGGTATACATCAAGGTTATGGAAGAAACCTTGTGGTATACATCCAGGTTATGGAAGAAACCTTGTGGTGTACATCCATGCTACAGAAGGGACCTTGTGGTGTACATCCAGGTTATGGAAGGGACCTTGTGGTGTACATCCAGGTTATGGAAGAAACCTTGTGGTATACATCCAGGTTACAGAAGAAACCTTGTGGTGTACATCCAGGCTACAGAAGGGACCTTGTGGTGTACATCCAGGCTACAGAAGGGACCTTGTGATGTACACCCAGGCTACAGAAGGGACCTTATGGTGTACAATAACATCCAGGCTATTGTACTTCTTCCACTGTGCACAGGGTCTCATAAGTTGTCAATTTACTGTTGTCATTCCAAAATTTGACAACTAAAGACTTCTGTTATCAGGGGCTGGGGTTTTAGTGTCTTAATTCCAAACAATTTTATGTATATGTATGTACCTGTACTGGCAAATAATGTCCTTTGGTCACATCACGCTAGTATGTGATATAATTTTTATGAGAAATACCCCTAGTGTCACGAGCAGTCACTGCGACATTAGCCACAACAGCTTCCTGGTTCGTTCAACTGCACCAAGCTTCTTATGCAATGTCCATGGAATACATTCATAGTTTGGGGCTCAAGTAGTAAGTAGTAACTAAGTACACAATAGACAACTGACTACAACAGAGAAACTAAGCTCCACATTAGGAGTTGGATATGCCAGCATCAAAGGACACCTGCTAATACTGTGGAAGCAGCTGAATGTAGGTTTAAACCATGTACAGTTGTACATGCATGCTTGCCTATCAAGAGTAGACTATGCTACTACACTAAGTACACAAGTACTTGATGCTACAAGCTCTCACACCAAACTCTGACCTAGTGAAGTGTTTGTAAGATATGTCTGTGGTCAGCTCAAGTGCAGGCCAAACACACCTTAGTGATGATGAGATGCTCTATTTAGACATCCTCAAGAGGCTTCTAATAAACACAGTGAAAATTATACATGACTGGCTCTATACTGCAGCATGCCAGGTAGACTGGCTCTATAGTGCAGCATGCCAGGCCGACTGGCTCTATAGTGCAGCATGCCAGGCCGACTGGCTCTATAGTGCAGCATGCCAGGTAGACTGGCTCTATAGTGCAGCATGCCAGGTGGACTGGCTCTTTACTGCAGCATGCCAGGTAGACTGGCTCTATACTGCAGCATGCCAGGTAGACTGGCTCTATACTGCAGCATGCCAGGTAGACTGGCTCTATAGTGCAGCGTGCAGGTAGACTGGCTCTATAGTGCAGCATGCCAGGCAGACTGGCTCTATACTGCAGCATGCCAGGTGGACTGGCTCTATACTGCAGCATGCCAGGTAGACTGGCTCTATAGTGCAGCATGCCAGGCAGACTGGCTCTATAGTGCAGCATGCCAGGTAGACTGGCTCTATAGTGCAGCATGCCAGGTGGACTGGCTCTTTACTGCAGCATGCCAGGTAGACTGGCTCTATACTGCAGCATGCCAGGTAGACTGGCTCTATAGTGCAGCATGCAGGTAGACTGGCTCTATAGTGCAGCATGTCAGGTAGACTGGCTCTATACTGCAGCATGCCAGGTAGACTGGCTCTATAGTGCAGCATGCCAGGTAGACTGGCTCTATACTGCAGCATGCCAGGTAGACTGGCTCTATAGTGCAGCGTGCAGGTAGACTGGCTCTATAGTGCAGCATGCCAGGCAGACTGGCTCTATACTGCAGCATGCCAGGTAGACTGGCTCTATAGTGCAGCATGCCAGGTGGACTGGCTCTTTACTGCAGCATGCCAGGTAGACTGGCTCTATAGTGCAGCATGGAGGTAGACTGGCTCTATAGTGCAGCATGCCAGGCAGACTGGCTCTATACTGCAGCATGCCAGGTAGACTGGCTCTATAGTGCAGCATGCCAGGTGGACTGGCTCTTTACTGCAGCATGCCAGGCAGACTGGTTCTATACTGCAGCATGCCAGGTAGACTGGCTCTATACTGCAGCATGCAGGAAGACTGGCTCTATACTGCAGCATTCCAGGTGGACTGGCTCTATACTGCAGCATGCCAGGCAGACTGGCTTTATACTGCAGCATGCCAGGTGGACTAGCTCTATACTGCAGCATGCCAGGTGGACTGGCTCTATACTGCAGCATGCCAGGTGGACTGGCTCTATACTGCAGCATGCCAGGCAGACTGGCTCTATACTGCAGCATGCAGGAAGACTGGCTCTATACTGCAGCATTCCAGGTGGACTGGCTCTATACTGCAGCATGCCAGGCAGACTGGCTCTATACTGCAGCATGTCAGGTGGACTGGCTCTTTACTGCAGCATGCCAGGCAGACTGGCTCTATACTGCAGCATGCCAGGCAGACTGGCTCTATACTGCAGCATGCCAGGTGGACTGGCTCTTTACTGCAGCATGCCAGGCAGACTGGCTCTATACTGCAGCATGCCAGGCAGACTGGCTCTATACTGCAGCATGCCAGATGGACTGGCTCTTTACTGCAGCATGCCAGGCAGACTGGCTCTATACTGCAGCATGCCAGGCAGACTGGCTCTATACTGCAGCATGCCAGGTGGACTGGCTCTATACTGCAGCATGCCAGGTGGACTGGCTCTTTACTGCAGCATTCCAGGTGGACTGGCTCTATACTGCAGCATGCCAGGCAGACTGGCTCTATACTGCATCATGCCAGGCAGACTGGCTCTATACTGCAGCATGCAGGAAGACTGGCTCTATACTGCAGCATGCCAGGTGGACTGGCTCTATACTGCAGCATTCCAGGTGGACTGGCTCTATACTGCAGCATGCCAGGTGGACTGGCTCTTTACTGCAGCATGCCAGGTGGACTGGCTCTATACTGCAGCATGCCAGGCAGACTGGCTCTATACTGCAGCATGCCAGGCAGACTGGCTCTATACTGCAGCATGCCAGGTGGACTGGCTCTATACTGCAGCATGCCGTTGGACTGGCTCTATACTGCACATGCCAGGTCGACTGGCTCTACACTGCACATGCCAGGTGGGCTGGCTCTATACTGCACATGCCAGGTGGACTGGCTCTATACTGCACATGCCAGGCGGAATGGCTCTATACTGCATATGCCAGGTAGACTGGCTCTCTACTACAGCATGCCAAGTAGACTGGATCTGTAATGTGAATGCCAGGTAAGCTGGCTCTAAAGTTCAGCATGACAGGTAGACTATGTTGGTCAAGTGATGGAAGGAAGATGACTGATGACAAATGGCACCATGTTGTGTCATGTTTGACTGACTCTGAGCTGCCCTGTTCCCTTCCTGCCTGTCAGAGTCACTCACCACCCAGCTGTACAGCTTCCTATGGCACCCTTTCCATCTCATCCTATTTGTCAACCCACTAGCTGCCACCAGATAGCTTCAGGCACAGGAAATCATAATATCACAGCCACTTCCTCCAGGAAAATAAGACTATATTTAGAATATTTCAAGCCTACTTTCTGCTCCCTTTCTCTAAGTTCCCAGATACTTTGATATATTTGATAGGACCATAATAATATATGTATATGTATATGTATATGTATATGTATATGTATATGTATATGTATATGTATATATATATATATATATATATATATATATATATATATATATATATATATATATATATATACACATTGTTTTATATTTCATTCACTTCTCTAAACAGTTGTCTTCTTGTGAAGCACCAATCAGGGTTGTTTGATTTAAATCATTGATTTAAATCATGATTTAAATCATGATTTAAATCACTTAAAAAAAATCATTGATTTATGATTTTTTTACTTTCGATTTTTTTAATTGCTGATTTATATGAATTTAACACAAACAATTGTTTGCAAGCATCAAGATCAACAAAGTTGTGTATGTTTTTTAATACAAAAGCACAAAGTGCACACACTTGTGTAGTTGTATTGTCACCAGATAGCCTGATAGTCAAATATTTTATGACATTGTGTATGTTTGAGCTATTCCCGTTCTGAATGTAGTGAAGCCACACAAATTTGTCATCCAGAGGAAGTATCTTTTCAAGTCAGAAGCCCTGAGTTAAAGTCCACTTAGAGCTTGTGCTAGTTGTTACCAATTCAGTATGTTGACTCAAGTGAGACAGTATGGGCTACAATTGTTTAATACTGTACCAGTTTGCAGTCTGGTTGGAGACAGAGCCCTGGATATGTGCTAATCCATCCTCTCGGCAAACAATAATTAGCACTGCTAAAGCCACAGACACACAGCATGCTTTCCTTTCCAAGACAGATTATGCAAATACAGGGGGTGAAGCTAATGTCTTTATATTAGCAAAAATCTGAATAGAACACGTTTGAAAGAGTTTATAAATATAAACATCTATACAAAATATATATATATACCAGAAAAAAAAAATTCAACAAATAAATAAATAAAAAATCCAATTTAAATCAAACAAATCCAATTTTTTTATATCATGATTTTTTCAACCAATACACAATGTGATGAAACATTGTGCTGCTGCAGCCAATAAGTGATGACAGTTGTCCAGTGTCACTCACAGCTGTCTGTCAATAATTACACTGTCTGGCTGATTACACACAAACTGGGCAGAACTCCAGGAATGTTGTCACTGATTTGGTCTTAGACAACTCACTCCTCCATCTCTTAACCTGCTCTCCCACTCTATCTACCCCTCTGTCCCTCTCCCACTCTATCTACTCCTCTGTCCCTCTCCCACTCTATCTACCCCTCTGTCCATCTCACACTATATCTACACCCCTGTCACTCCCTCCACTCTATTTACACCCTCTGTCCCTCTCCCACTCTATCTACCCCTCTGTCCCTCTCCCACTCTATCTACCCCTCTGTCCCTGTCCCACACTATCTATCCCCTCTGTCCCTTTACACTGTACTGCTCTATCTACCCCTTGTGTCCCTCTCCCACTCTATCTACCCCTCTGTCTCTCTCCCACTCTATCTACCCCTTCTGTCCCTCTCCCACTCTATCTACCCCTCTGTCTCTCTCCCACTCTATCTATCCCTTCTGCCCATCCCCCACTCTATCTACCCCTTCCGTCCCTTTACATTGTACCACTCTATCTACCCCTTCTGTCCCTCACCCACTCTATCTACCCCTCTGTCCCTCTCCCACTCTGTCTACCCCCTCTGACCCTCTCGTACTCTATTTACCCCCTTTGTCCCTCTGTCAATTGTTCTGCCTCTCTCAAGTCTCATCCCTCTTCCTATCTCTCTATGTGATCCTTTCTATCACCTCCCCCTATGTCCCTTCCTCTCCTCATTCTCCACCTCCCTCCCCTCCCCCCTCCCCCTCCCCCTCCCTCCCTCCCTCTTCTCCCTTGTATGTTTTTTTATAATGTCAATCACATGTTAAAAAAGGCATAGAATATTTATGCTGCACAATTTGAATTGCATTGAAAACCTCCAGTTTAGAATAATGTTGTTGGCTTATTTACATGACTACCTGCTAGTGCCAGTGCCAGATGTGAACATATTTCAGCAATTAATATGCAGAATATATATATATATATATATATACATATATATATATACACATATATATTCTATGTATTAATTGTTAAATATGTTCATATATATATATATATATATATATATATATATATATATATATGAGGAATTGTGATAAATAAACCGACATAATAAACTCACCCCTCAATGAGAGCATTGGCACAGCTCTCATAGATCTGTTGTTGATTGTTCTCCATGTCGTACACATAGTCAAAGGTGAAGGCCTTGTCTTTGCCAAGGAAGACCTGTGGCACCCCTGGTGTCACCGAAGTGCAAACCTGACACATGTCAATGCGTTCCTTGGGTAGCTGCGGGCGAATTCTAAAAGTAAAAAAAAATTATCAAGCCATGCATAAAACAACAATTGACGTGGTGTATTTATAATATGAGGCTGTGGAACTTGATAGGTTTGGTGGGAATATTCACATGTCAAGTCTGAGAACAGATGCTCATAGTTGAATGAAAAAATTGCTCAAGGTACGGTAAACTAAATTAGTACATTCATATGCATTCAACATGAGTTCATGCCAACATATACATTCGATTGAGTGAATAAAAAATTACAAGTGAGATTTTATTGGCAATTTATACAAAGTGACAATTATAAATGCATATTGGTTTTGTCACAACTTGTGAGGTGTTATGAAATGCATCCAGGCTACAAAATGCGCGACATGCATAAACTCAGAATGGCACTACATATGATTTTTATTACCGCACTGTATTTTCTGAGTTTAAAGATGACTACACATTTTAGAGATGATTACACAGTTTAGAGACGACTACACAGTTTAGAGACGACTACACAGTTTAGAGACGACTACACAGTTTAGAGACAATTACACAGTTTAGAGACTACTGCACAGTTTAGAGATGACTGCACAGTTTAGAGACGACTGCACAGTTTAGAGACGACTACACAGTTTAGAGATTACTGCACAGTTTAGAGATGACTACACAGTTTAGAGATGACTACACAGTTTAGAGACAATTACACAGTTTAGAGACTACTGCACAGTTTAGAGATGACTGCACAGTTTAGAGACGACTACACAGTTTAGAGACAATTACACAGTTTAGAGACAATTACACAGTTTAGAGATTACTGCACAGTTTAGATATGACTACACAGTTTAGAGACGACTACACAGTTTACAGACAATTACACAGTTTAGAGACTACTGCACAGTTTAGAGATGACTGCACAGTTTAGAGACGACTCCACAGTTTAGAGACGACTACACAGTTTAGAGATGACTACAGTTTAGAGACAACTACACAGTTTAGAGATGACTACACAGTTTAGAGACGACTACACAGTTCAGAGACGACTACACAGTTTAGAGATTACTGCACAGTTTAGAGATGACTACCCAGTTTAGAGATTATTGCACAGTTTAAAGATGATGACACAGTTTAGAGATTACTGTACAGTTTAGAGACAACTACACAGTTTAGAGATTATTGCACAGTTTAAACATGATGACACAGTTTAGAGATAACTGCACAAATTAGAAACGACTATACAGTTTAAAGATTACTGCACAGTTTAGAGACGACTACACAGTTTAGAGATGACTATACAGTTTAGAGACGACTACACAGATTAAAGATTACTGCACAGTTTAGAGACGACTACACAGTTTAGAGATGACTACACAGTTTAGAGACGACTACCCAGTTTAAAGATTACTGCACAGTTAAGAGACGACTATACAGTTTAGAGATTACTGCACAGTTTAGAGACAACGATACAGTTTAGAGACGACTACCCAATTTAAAGATTACTGCACAGTTAAGAGACGACTACACAGTTTAGAAATGACAACACAGTTTAGAGATTACTGCACAGTTTAGAGACGACTACACAGTTTAGAGATGACTACACAGTTTAGAGATGACTACCCAGTTTAAAGATTACTGCACCGTTTAGAGACGACTACCCAGTTTAGAGATTACTGTACAGTTTAGAGAAAACTACACAGTTTAGAGATGACTACAGAGTTTAGAGATGACTACACAGCTATAGGAAGCTCAATTTTGCAAAGCAACATCATCATCACAATGCCAATATTGTCAACAAATATGACGATTTTTGCTGATCTGTATGATAAAAATAGTCACATCTACATTCAATTTGTTTATTTGTAGCCTTGGAGAACTACTTCAAGTGTTTTGGGTGTGGCATATTTGGAAATGCCTCAAAGATCAAGTTTAGGATGGCACAAATAATATTAATAATGATACAAAATGTCCCCTGCAATCTGCAATACTCTTGTCTGATAAGATGGTATCATAGCTGACTGTGTATACAAGTATCCAATTATTGTGAAGAGACTGGTCGAGTCATCTGCACCAAGGCCTACATGCCATATATATATATATATATATATATATATATATATATATATATATATATATATATATATATATATATATATATATATATATATCTCATAACTGTTAATGTTATTATGAAAATTATCAGAAATATTTATGCGACAATTCCGACAAAATCATGACTTGTGAATGTATTCTGGCACTGTAGAGTGCCAGAAAAAGTTTAGATGTTGGCGATTTTGTAAGGAGACCCTTTTTGTAGATTTATTTTGGGGATTTGTTCTACTACCGGTACTACTGAAATGTAACATGAATATTTCAAAGAAGTGGATTGTTTATGACGACGTTTGAAATTTGTTTTGGAAATGCAAAAAGCACGAACTTTCAACGCTCACAAACAGTTGCTGGTGTACAGTAGTAGAACGTAATCCCAGACTCCTGAATATCCTGATAACTGGATAAATACCATAATTGATGAGCCATCACGTTATTAAATGACTCTACATAGGAATGCTGCACTGACTTGAGTGTGTGTACGTGTTACTACGTCAGTATGCACTACTCAACATACATGCTTGCACTGACTTGTGTGTGTGTACGTGTTACTACGTCAGTATGCACTACTCAACATACATGCTTGCACTGACTTGTGTGTGTGTACGTGTTACTACGTCAGTATGCACTACTCAACATACATGCTTGCACTGACTTGTGTGTGTGTACGTGTTACTACGTCAGTATGCACTACTCAACATACATGCTTGCACTGACTTGTGTGTGTGTACGTGTTACTACGTCAATATGCACTACTCAACATACATGCTTGCACTGACTTGTGTGTGTGTACGTGTTACTACGTCAATATGCACTACTCAATACATGCTTGCTATGGCTGCTGTTGGCAGATCTCAATCTGCTGACATGTCAATTCATAGAGAGTTAATACATTGCCACAGACAGAAGCCAGTAGAAGTTTTCATCCATACAACCCCTTACAGGTGGCAATGCCAGGTGAATGTGTGATTGATGATACCTCAATCCACCTGTATTGTTGTGAGGACAGGCCTTCACTGGTGTTGCTCAGTTCAGCTGATTGACGACACATGTTGGCCCTGCTATGGTGTTTCTCTTTCTTTGAGCTCAACCACAGACGTCTTATCTATTTGTCTTATGAGTACGTGCATGCGTACGTGCGTGCGTGCATGCGTGCGTGCGTGTGTGGATGGGTGTGCGTATATATCACCAAACAGCCCTTTTCTAGGGCTAACACAGTAGCGTTTTAGTGAATTTTACATATAGAAATCAGCAGCTCTGTAGGTCCACGACAGGCGACACATTTATTCACTGTGTGGGAATTGATTTTTTGCTCTCCCTGACTTAGACACCAGGAAATAGGGGCAATAGGGGCAATAGGGGCAATAGGGACCTACAGTTTTTAGTGTTTAATCTGATTCATCTAAAAAACACAGGGAAAGTGGGGTGAAAGTAGGGTGAATTAAATTGCCTAAGTTTTGAAAGAGCAGCAGGTGGACTCAAATCCTGGTCTTCTTGAGTCTGTTGCTCTAATGTCTGAGCTACTATGTCCTATATCAACCATACTGGTCTTGTATGCAGTCTGGTGCTCTAACCTCTGAGCTACTATGTCCTATATCAACCATACTGGTCCTGCATACAGTCTGGTGCTCTAACCTCTGAGCTACTATGTCCTATATCAACCATACTGGTCCTGTATGCAGTCTGTTGCTCTAACCTCTGAGCTACTATGTCCTATATCAACCATACTGGTCCTGTATGCAGTCTGGTGCTCTAACCTCTGAGCTACTATGTCCTATATCAACCATACTGGTCCTGTATACCGTCTGGTGCTCTAACCTCTGAGCTACTATGTCCTATATCAACCATACTGGTCCTGTATGCAGTCTGTTGCTCTAACCTCTGAGCTACTATGTCCTATATCAACCATACTGGTCCTGTATGCAGTCTGTTGCTCTAACCTCTGAGCTACTATGTCCTATATCAACCATACTGGTCCTGTATGCAGTCTGGTGCTCTAACTTCTGAGCTACTATGTCCTATATCAACCATACTGGTCCTGTATGCAGTCTGGTGCTCTAACCTCTGAGCTACTATGTCCTATATCAACCATACTGGTCCTGTATGCAGTCTGGTGCTCTAACTTCTGAGCTACTATGTCCTATATCAACCATACTGGTCCTGTATGCAGTCTGGTGCTCTAACCTCTGAGCTACTATGTCCTATATCAACCATACTGGTCCTGTATGCAGTCTGGTGCTCTAACCTCTGAGCTACTATGTCCTATATCAACCATACTGGTCCTGTATGCAGTCTGGTGCTCTAACTTCTGAGCTACTATGTCCTATATCAACCATACTGGTCCTGTATGCAGTCTGGTGCTCTAACCTCTGAGCTACTATGTCCTATATCAACCATACTGGTCCTGTATGCAGTCTGGTGCTCTAACCTCTGAGCTACTATGTCCTATATCAACCTACTGGTCCTGTATGCAGTCTGGTGCTCTAACTTCTGAGCTACTATGTCCTATATCAACCATACTGGTCCTGTATGCAGTCTGGTGCTCTAACCTCTGAGCTACTATGTCCTATATCAACCATACTGGTCCTGTATGCAGTCTGGTGCTCTAACCTCTGAGCTACTATGTCCTACTACTGGTCCTGTATACAGTCAATCTTAACTGGCATAGAATGTTGATAATGCTGGTTTGTTCTGACTCATCTCAGATAAAACACATGGGATAATAAAAGTGAGCATGGTATTGACAAGCAGACGTCCACACTTTATATACAATAACAATACAAAAACTTGTATTGCACCTAAATCCCCGGAGACCTGAGTTCACAAGTGCATCAAAACAAAAAGGGTTAAAATGTTCTCAGATGACCGCGTAACACTAGTAGGAGCGTATTCCAAAGAGTTGGTGCAGCAACCAAGATAACCCTACTTGCAATATTTGCTTTGAACTATGGGGACAAACCTTTAAATAGTAGATCAGAACTAGGTGATCAAAGTTGTCTAGGCTTTCTTGTTTGAATATAGCAAGATACATGATGCGCAGTCAAAACAGCAGTGTTGTAGCTCATACCTGTACAATGTCAACAGTCACTGTTAGCAATACTGCAGATTAGCTGCCGTGATTAAGACGTATGCTTGAGGTTAAATCAATATAACCAGATCTATCCATCGATTTGTGGACTTTCAACAGAGATACTAGTGGAATGAAGCTTGTCAGCTTGCCAGCTTGCCATCAATGCATGCATGCATACACACACCAATGCATGCATGCATGCATACACCAATGGCTGCATGCATGCACACACTAATGCATGCATGCATGCACACACTAATGGATGCATGCACACAATCGTCCACATGACCTGCCCCGGCCAACACAGTGAACTTGCACCAACAGTCACACCCATGTTGTCGTCTTACAAAAAGGAATAATAATATATCATGGATGGGAGATCAACAATGGAAATCATTTATCGTACGACACGTTCTACTGACAGTTGCCTGACAACTCCTTCATAGAATCAAGAACCAGCAAATTCTGAATAATGATACAGCAGAATTGTAGACATTCAATACCATCATATGTTGCAGGCCATTAGTTGTAGGTTGACAGACAGTAATTTCACTCTCTAGCCATTGTCTGGATCAACTGAAAGACTACCAGTGTCCAACCTTCATGTTCCCTGAGGTTGGTCTATTCAGTCCGCCAGTAGAATGTAGCAGTCACGGTTGAGTGATTGTCAAAGACTCACTGGAGTCATCAGAGTAGGACAGCGGAGACACTTTGAGGTAGAAATCAAACACAAGCAAGACTCTGTCTATGGTCAACTTATCTACAGAGTCATCTCTACGGCCGACATCGGAGTATGACATGTGTAGGAAGACCTGCTTCCTGTCATTTGTTCCACCAACATATATGTCCAACAAGTTCATATCTTCCACAAGGTTATTTCCCCCGAGGGATAGACCATGCTCACTTATGGAAAGTTTCAGTAAACTAACATGGCAGATTATTCTCCATAATTTTGTTTTGTGTACCATAGACACACCATTTTACTGGGTCTAGTAAACACATAAGCTGTTCTAAGGCCATATGATATATACATATTTCCAATATGCACTCACATGTCCAAACTTCCACACAGACTCAAGGTACTCTGGATATCCAGCAATGACTGGCCAATGTGAGTACATGATGTCTACTGCTACAGTTAATCACCTGTCTTATCCAGGCAGAAAGGAACTGCACATCTAGAAACTACTAAATGTTGGCTGCGGATAGGAAGTCAGATTTTATAAACACACAAGTTAATATATATATATATATATATATATATATATATATATATATATATATATATATTACACATGAAATCCAGTAGATTATGACTAAGCCATCACGGTGCCTCACCCTTACTTCCGTACCAAGGTTCTCAGTTCCCACAAAACAAGAGAAAACACCACTGAAGACTCAGCTGAATGTGAACATTTATGTTAGACCTGTTATCTTTCTGTTAAGACTAACATATAAATAAGAGTATTGTCTAGTAACAATGTACATGTATGCCAGTAACAATGTACATTTGTACATGTATGTACAATGTACATCACTAACAATAACATTTGTGGGGTGCGATAGCATACCGGTTAGAAGGCCGGACTCTCAATCGAGAGAACCTGGTTTCAAATCCCACTGCGGTCGCTTTGAACCTTTGGCAAGTTTGACCACCCCACGTTGTCACAGTTCACTCAGGTGTATAAATGAGTACCTGGCAATACAGACAGTGGATATGTGAACGAATAGCCTTCGTGCAGCAATTGCAGCGTGGCTGAATACTTCCCAGAGAAGTTGAAATGGCCTTGGAATGAACAGGTCTGCCAGGGGGTGAAGTGTAAAGCGCTTTGAGCGGTCCTACGGACTGGATACTGCACTATATAAGAACTTTACATGTATGCCAGTAACAATGTACATGTATGCCAGTAACAATGTACATGTATGCCAGTAACAATGTACATGTATGCCAGTAACAATGTACATGTATGCCACTAACAATGTACATGTATGCCAGTAACAATGTACATGTATGCCAGTAACAATGTACATATGTGCCACTAACAATGTACATGTATGCCAGTAACAATGTACATATGTGCCACTAACAATGTACATGTATGCCAGTAACAATGTACATGTGTGCCAGTAACAATGTACATGTGTGCCAGTAACAATGTACATATGTACCACTAACAATGTACATGTATGCCAGTAACAATGTACATATATGCCAATAACAATGTACATGTGTGCCAGTAACAATGTACATGTATGCCAGTAACAATGTACATGTATGCCAGTAACAATGTACATGTATGCCAGTAACAATGTACATGTGTGCCAGTAACAATGTACATGTATGCCAGTAACAATGTATATGTATGCCAGTAACAATGTACATGTATGCCAATAACAATGTACATGTATGCCAGTAACAATGTACATGTATGCCAGTAACAATGTACATGTGTGCCAGTAACAATGTACATGTATGCCAGTAACAATGTATATGTATGCCAGTAACAATGTACATGTATGCCAATAACAATGTACATGTGTGCCAGTAACAATGTACATGTATGCCAGTAACAATGTATATGTATGCCAGTAACAATGTACATGTATGCCAATAACAATGTATGCCAGTAACAATGTACATGTATGCCAGTAACAATGTACATGTATGCCAGTAACAATGTACATGTATGCCAATAACAATGTACATGTATGCCAATAACAATGTATATGTATCCCAGTAACAATGTACATGTATGCCAGTAACAATGTACATGTATGCCAGTAACAATGTACATGTATGCCAGTAACAATGTACATGTGTGCCAGTAACAATGTACATGTATGCCAGTAACAATGTATATGTATGCCAGTAACAATGTACATGTATGCCAATAACAATGTATATGTATGCCAATAACAATGTACATGTATGCCAGTAACAATGTACATGTATGCCAATAACAATGTACATGTATGCCAGTAACAATGTACATGTATGCCAGTAACAATGTACATGTATGCCAATAACAATGTACATGTATGCCAGTAACAATGTACCTGGTCAAACACATACATATTGACACAAACTTGGCCAAGTGCTAGGCCTATATATTTGTTATATCGTATACTTTGGCATTCACCATTAGTAAATTGTTTCATTACTTTCACTATGAATGTTGGTGGATACCCATGATTATGAATGTACTGAGGTTAACAAACAAACAAACCTGAGCCAACATTTACAGTCTGTGATGGAAATTTTTAAACATTGAAAGTCTTGATACAATAAGTCTTTGAGGCTATAAAAGTTAGGCTATTTACTTAAAGTAAATAACATTATTACAGCATTATTTGCATTATAAAAATAAAGCCATATAACAATACAGGTAGCCAGGTACATTAGAAAGTTGTAAGTCAATATTCCCTGCACCTCTGAGCTTGGGTCCTGAGGGTTCAGGTGATACAGAAGTTTATTATTATGAAATTGTTCAATTTAATCATACATTTTATTACATTGGACCTAGTTAGTTTCCTGCACTTGGAGAGCTCTATAAACTGACAAGTCTGTTAACAGGTTATGCCGTTGTTATGGTTACTAGAATCTGATGGTCTCATGAGGACTCTTTCAACTAGTCATGAAGCCGGTGTACATTGGTACATGAAACAGACCTGTGGTAACTCCCCCACAATGGTACATGAAACAGACCTGTGGTAACTCCCCCCACAATGGTACATGAAACAGCCCTGTGGTAACTCCCCCCACATTGGTACATGAAACAGACCTGTGGTAACTCCCCCACAATGGTACATGAAACAGACCTGTGGTAACTCCCCCCACAATGGTACATGAAACAGACCTGTGGTAACTCCCCCCACAATGGTACTTGAAACAGACCTGTGGTAACTCCCCCACAATGGTACATGAAACAGACCTGTGGTAACTCCCCCACAATGGTACATGAAACAGACCTGTGGTAACTCCCCCACAATGGTACATGAAACAGACCTGTGGTAACTCCCCCCACAATGGTACATGAAACAGACCTGTGGTAACTCCCCCCACAATGGTACATGAAACAGCCCTGTGGTAACTCCCCCCACAATGGTATATGAAACAGCCAAGTGGTAACTCCCCCCACAATGGTACATGAAACAGACCTGTGGTAACTCCCCCAACAATGGTACATGAAACAGACCTGTGATAACTCCCCCCACAATGGTACATGAAACAGCCCTGTGGTAACTCCCCCCACAATGGTACATGAAACAGCCAAGTGGTAACTCCCCCCACAATGGTACATGAAACAGACCTGTGGTAACTCCCCCCACAATGGTACATGAAACAGCCCTGTGGTAACTCCCCCCACAATGGTATATGAAACAGCCAAGTGGTAACTCCCCCCACAATGGTACATGAAACAGACCTGTGATAACTCCCCCCACAATGGTACATGAAACAGCCCTGTGGTAACTCCCCCCACAATGGTACATGAAACAGACCTGTGGTAACTCCCCACCCTCCTAACATTGGTACATGAAACAGACCTGTGGTAACCCCCCCCCCCGCACAATCAAACCAATGTTGTTGTTTATCAAACATCAATGTTTCAAGATAACCCCTAAGTGGGTCAAAATATAAGTTTACCCAATTTCTGTTAATCAACTCGTCGGCCAGGGTTTTCAAAACCTGGAGCGCTTGGATATAGAGTGAACAACCAATTTAGTCATCAGATAACAATGAACTGTCTTGTACTTTCAATTTCTGTACAGGTGAATGATGAGGCTTGAGCGCAGGCCAGACAGTGACAGTTGGGCAGTGACAGTCACACTGAATGTATAAATCACCCCCAGTGTCTGCTGGTTCAGTGTATTGTCTGGTCTCTGTGGCTAACTCCACATCAAGAGATGTTAACCTCTATACTGGACATGCAGTTGAGTTGACCATTATAAAACCACCAAATACTATTTTGATAATCTTCCTTTTTATATTAATTTTTACCTAAATGTTTTGCTTGCTTATGTCACATTTACAATATTTAATTATATTTGATTTTTTTTGACGTCACGATTGTAAGTATAAATAAAAGTAAATTATTCACTTGTAACAATAGCAGACTAATTTAATATCTGGCTACTGTTTGGTTTTACAGATGCTATAAAAATGTTACAAGACTGAACTCAGACTAGAACGCTCCTTCATGGCAATGATGAAGCACTGTTTTAATAAACAGTGATAAGGCATTATTTGTTGTTGGCATGAAAGCATTGTTTCTATACTTTCTGTATGCACATGTATAGAGAATGGGTTACTGGTAGTTTAATGTATAATCCCCTTATCCAGCAGACTATTTTTTTGACAAAGCGTTGAAGGCATCTTTTCTCCCTGAAAATCAACAGATTGCAATATTTTGCTTTGAATACATAAACAATTCAGTAAAGGGGTATACACACTTACCATTTCTACATAACCCCACAAACTGCCTCGTGTCACCCTTCAACCACCTCAGAATGATAGACACCTTTTGAAAAAAGAATTGGGTTAATAACCCTTGTTATTAAGAACCAAATATCTTGTCACTATGTTGATGTTTCAATTGGCTTTATGTGGTTTACAATCTGCACTACCAGTAATTAAAGTAAAACATTTTTTTTCATATCACTGTGCACGGGTGACCCAATATTATAAAGTCTTGTTACTTTTGAATACATGTTTCTAAGAAATAAGTTGCTTTCCTGACAGTGATAGGTGATTGCTGGGAGGTTGATCTAGTTCTGTCATACATACACTGAACTATAATTATTATAACGTGATGAAGCATATTACCCATTGTGAACCACCTGTCCGTCTAGAGATGGTGTCAAACCTGTATACATATGGCCCCTCTTGCACATCATGTTTTTGGGCCATCTTTTTAAGATTGCAAAGTGCAGTGATGAGATGTAAATGTTTTATACAAGCAAGTGATCCACACTACCATACTACTATTTATCACTTTTTTGTTTTGTATTTATAATTTTAAGCTTACTTATAATTTTATTAATCAATACATTTTATTGATCTTTTTTCTTTTCTTTTATTTATCTTTTTATTTTATTGATCATTTTCATTTTATTGATCATTTTTATTTTACTGATAATTTTTTTATTTTTAAACACAATATTCCCAATCTAAGCACAATATAATTTGTATGTTCAACTCCTAGTCCACTGACCTAGTTAATAAGACATGTTTCTTAATGGACACGCAAGATGTACATACAAGTAAACATCCTTTATTACCCCCACAGGCACCGAGTCCGCATTGTACATGTCTGGGCGAGACATAAGTTTGTGTAATCATTTATATGTGTGACAGTGACACAATAACGCATGTGTGCGTCACCTTCCATTTGCCAAGTGTTCTTTGGTCACCAGGTAGTGGTATGTTGTCATTGACTGTGTGTTTATGTTTTAATATACTCACAGTTAGAGACCATTAGCGTCCACCGTGAGCACAGTCAACTATCACACGCCTGGTTTGACTCGCGCTTTCCAGTGTGATTAATTCCATCAGAATGCACCAACTGGCTTCAATAAAAAAAATTATGTAAAAAAGTGGGTTTTAAATTTATTTGGTAAATTTTATGGCATGTTTAAATTATCTAATGGCTTTCTTTTATATATAATTCACCTTGTTTCTGCAGTGATCAATGTCATCTGTGAAAGGAATTTGTTGGCGATGACATAAATAATTCAGTACTTAATCTGGTTGTTAATGGTCTCTAATAACATTGTGGAGTGTTTTCACGCACTCTCAAGTTAACACTATTTTGTAACCCTTTCTTTGTGAACTATTATTGTCAATACAAAGATGTAACAAAAGTACAAATATCTTAGGGAAGATATCAAAACCTTGATTCCATGAGAATGCATTTTCCTAATTTTTTTCATAAGTTCAATGAATTTATTGTATATTTCCGCTTGTGTAAATTAATGTTAACGCGTATAGCTGGATTAAGTATTCATTATTGATCATGCATTCAAGTGTAGCAGTTAACGTTGGTGCATATGCATAGATAGCTTTTTATAATAAATTTTTTAGCATAATGTATATATCCCTGTAAGCTGGGTGTGGTCACCTTGTCTTTTAAAATGTCTGGAGTACTGTTGATGATAAGTGGTAAATTGTATTTCAGAAATGTTTTGGCAAATTCGTATTGTGTTCTAAATGTGTGTATTTTGTTGTGTTTACGCGTGAGATGATTATGTATGTATGTATTCTAATTTATCTGCCAGTTTGTAAGTATGCTGGTAATTGTTTGTGCAGGAATTTATAGTAAAATTGTAGTATCTGTATTTTAAGTAAGTCTTCAACCTTTAGAACAGTGAGGCTTTTAAATATGGTTTCATTGGCATATGTAATGAATTTAATGACAGTACTGGCTTGTGAGAAATCGTTAATATATATAATGAATAACAGAGGACCTAGTATTGAGCCTTGTGGGACCCCCGTGTTTATAGAGGACCTAGTATTGAGCCTTGTGGGACCCCACATGTTTATAGGTAAGACATTTGATTTTATGTCACCAATTTTGACAAAATGCTCACGGTTTGTTAAGTAACTCTTTAGTAATTGTAATGCTGATGATTCCAACCCATAATGTTCTAATTTTTGGAGGATAGTGTGGTCGAGTGTATCGAATGCTTTCGATAAATCAAGAAATATACTGATGGGTAATTGGTCGTTATTCAAATGTGTAGTGATCCTATCGACTATTTCTACTGCATATTCAGTTGAACGGTGGGGTTTGAAACTGTATTGATTATTAGACAGTAGTTTTGTATTAGTAAAATACATGAGCAATTGGTTATTCATAATTCTTTCCAAGACTATTGAAATAACCGGGAAAAGGGATATTGGTCTATAATTTGTGAATAATGTGGGATAATTTTTCTTAAATATGGTTATAACTTTTGCTACTTTTTTGTCAGGATATTGTCCTGTGTTCAGCACTTGATTTATTAATAATGTTAAAGGTTTCATTATGTCTGGTTCAATAAGTTTGAATAATTTGCTGGATATTCCATCAAAACCATAGCTATTTTTATTTGGAAGGTTGTTAATTATTTGTGATACGGATTCCTCTTGTATTTCTGTAAATCTGAAACCATTTTTATTCTTGTTTTTGAATGTACTGAACATAATGTGCACTGTTATGAACACAATGTGCACTGTTATGAACACAATGTGCACTGTAATGAACACAATGTGCACTGTAATGAACATACTATTACAATACTTCCTTTTGAACTAAGAAGACAATACACATCATTAGTATTTCACAACTTGCTAAATCGGACCAAGACTGTGTGTCTACATCTATCAGGGAAGTGTCTGGATTGGGAGAGAGACAGGAGACAACTGCAATGGTGATGTGGTAATTAATTTTGCAGAGGCAATCAATACTCCAGTGAACTCACATTGTACAACAGAAGCCAATGGTTTGGCCACGGCAGAGGGGCAGTGCACCCGCCCCCACCAGATGCTCAGAGCATCTGCCACAATCTCACAACAAAGCAGATTATCTGTTTGACACACCAGAGAAAAAATGACCAGATAACACTTGATTGTCTCCCACTCCGTTTCTGGGCCCTGATGTCTCCCACTCCGTTTCTGGGCCCTGATGGCCTCATGTCTACATAGACTGGTTGTGGTGTGTCACTGTTGGCAACTGTCAACCCACATGCTCATTAATACGAAATCATGACTACAGAAAATCAATTCCAATTCAACATGTTTTTAAATTCTCAATCCGCCATTGATGGCAGTTCCAATCTATGTCCAAGTGGATGCAAAACTCAATTCTAGAATATATCCGAATCTGGATTTGTTATGGTTCAGTTCATACAGGCAGTGCAAAGTTTCATAGAGGCAACATTTCTGACAACTGGTTTACCTCATGGACAGGTGTAACCCATAGATTCGATAAAAAAATGCAAATTAGGATTTTTTCACAAGATTTATTTCACATTTTTATTTTAAACACACTAAAATTTCTACATCCGAATGAAGCTGATCAATACCAAGAAATGTGCATTTTATTTATTTAAAATGTAATGTATAGGTAATAAAAAATTTCAAATGCCATTTTCTTCATTTAGTTTTTTTAGAAATGTCCTGTGTGACATTGTTCAATCATTTACAGAGACATGGCATATTTTGTCCACGCTGAAAATATGTTTCTGTAATGTTTGTACATAAATGATCAGTGACTGTAGGCCAATCCAATAAAACAGCAAGGACATACTTCTCTAATATGCCGATGATAAATGTTTGGCTGGATTCATCTGCCGTGACGACAACACAATGTATAAAAAAGAAGTGCAAAGACTAATGGCGCAGTTCAACGTAAAGAACACCAACGAAATTGTAATTGACTTTAGAACAAATAGAAACCCACCAACATTGACTGATAATGGCGAAAATGGCCATTTTGGATCACGTGACTTGTCATAATAGGGTCATTGTCTCTTTTTTCTGATATTATTGAACTTACTTGCCCAAATTTCATATTTTAAGACTTATAATAAGAAAGATATTGTTTGGGTTATACCTGTCCTTAAGATGGTCACCAATTGTGTTTTATGTCGCTCATAGCTTGCAGCAAAATGAGTATATATATCCCAACAACCACTGAATAAAAAAAAAATTGTCTGTAAGAATTGCTGTGGTACAATTATTTGATTTTCAAATCATGAAGCGAACTTTAGGGAATATTGACCAAAAAACATCACCAAACTGTACAGAATTCCAATGTCTTTGCCATTAACCCCGAGAAGCATGTTTCTTAGTTTTGTTCCACTAAAACAATTATTAAATTCTTATGGTTACTTTTAACTATCTATTTTGCACATTTTTGTCAACATGCATGAAAACATCATTTTCTAGATGGGTACCAATTGTGGTTTGTGAAGTGTGACTGGAATGTTTTGTTTCAAATTAAAATTACATAAAACCAACACCAGAAAGATAACAAACTCTTTCACACTGTGTGCTTAACAATATAATGAAAAGTTGTTAATATAAAATTTAAATAAACAAAGAAAATTTCAAACTAATGACCGACGATGCCACGATCAACAAAAGGGCAGGGCACAAAAAATTACTATGCCAAAATGGTGATGGCACGTGGTTGCCTCATTATCATATCTCGTTCTGTTTGAAATTTGAATCTGATCGGGTTATAAATTATGAAAAGCAACGGTCGGCAGACTGGCTAGCTGCTACGCACAATTACAGGCTTAGGTATTTTTGGCTGCTATGATCGGGGAAGTTTTAAAACTAATTATGATTATTGTTAATCTTCAGATGAAGTTGCTCTTTTCCTAGTTTAAATTAAATTAAATTATATCAATAGCATCACTATCAGCTGCATAACAACTACACACTTAGAAGTATGGCTTTCCAAATTCCATCGTCTTCTTATAATGTAGACAGCATTGCTAAATGTCGGAAGCCATGTTTGTGTACACAACCCAACTGGCCTACTCAGTGGCCCACAACCTTCTAGTAAAACCAACTGGCCTACTCAGTGGCCCACAACCTCCTAGTAACACCAACACTACTGGCCTACTCAGTGGTCCACAACCTTCTAGTAAAACCAACTGGCCTACTCAGTGGCACACAACCTTCTAGTAAAACCAACTGGCCTACTCAGTGGCACACAACCTTCTAGCAAAACCAACTGGCCTACTCAGTGGCACACAACCTTCTAGTAAAACCAACTGGCCTACTCAGTGGCCCACAACCTCCTAGTAACACCAACACTACTGGCCTACTCAGTGGTCCACAACCTTCTAGTAAAACCAACTGGCCTACTCAGTGGCACACAACCTTCTAGTAAAACCAACTGGCCTACTCAGTGGCACACAACCTTCTAGCAAAACCAACTGGCCTACTCAGTGGCACACAACCTTCTAATAAAACCAACTGGCCTACTCAGTGGCGCACAACCTTCTAGTAAAACCAACTGGCCTACTCAGTGGCCCACAACCTTCTAGTAACACCAACTGGCCTACTAAGTACTTCTAGTAACATTCATGTGCTGGCTTTCTATTGATTAAACAGTCTCAAGAGTGTCTCTAATGAATGCTCAATCCCAATGTATCGCTCCTCTGCACCAGCTCATAGATAATCCATATGTTATTAAACATGCTATTCCTATATAAAACTGAATTATCACAGGCACACACTTAATTAATTCCAAGAAATCATATTAAACTCTATACATATGTAGCAGTTTGTGATGATTTAGCTCAGTCTAAGTCAGTGAATACAAATAAAATAGAACCATGTGGTTGGTAAATGTTGTGGTTACAGTGCATTCCTGGTTATACTACGATACAATCGAGATCACTATATTCACCTGACTTGACCTAGATTCCTGGGTTTACTGCAGGTGGGGTCGAGCCCTGCACGGGTCTAGGACTTCTAAGAAGGAAAATTATAGTGTTTAATTGCAGTGGCCCAACATCTGAATGTCTAGTTTAGTATTGTCCACCATGGTCAGAATGTAGAGTCTAGAAATACAGGTAAACAATACATTAATTATTATTAAAGGGGTTAGACGTCTTGTGTAAAGTTGTGAGTATCACGAGCCCTGGTATGTTGGCTTACACTCACCTCAACACTCTGATAGTGTTAGGGGAATCAATGTTATACCCTTATATAGTATAGCGCTGCTGACATATATTTATATGTATATATATGTATATATATATATATATATACAGTGGTGAGATTTAGCAAGTCATGGAAGGTAGCCAGTTGGGCTACCAACCTTGCAAAGTGAAGTAGCCCGACAGCTTCTTAGGTAGCCCACTTGCTAATCAATAATTTGATGATAGAAAGTAAACAACAAACAAAAACATCAAAAGCACACATTTTTAAAACATTTATTTTCAAGGCAGTAATGTAATATACAATGTAATACACAATGTAATATACAATGTAATACACAATACTGAATAAAATACAGTATGCAATTGTACACGTGACAGATTGTTTTGTTTTCATAACATGGTACTCCAAGAGTCTACGCGTCACAGGACATCAGGTGGCGTTACGTGGCGCCAGCGTAGAGAAACTTTACCAGGTTCCCGATTAATTCACCGGAAGCGTATATAAAAGTGGCGCGACACGGCGCCAAGACTATTAACATGACCGGTTATTACTTCAGTGTAGAATGACCTTTCAGTTACACGGTGAGCGTCGATGTGGTTGATGAAAAATACAACGAATGCTCCCTATTGATATCGCTTCGGCTACGGTTTAGCAACATTTCTTGCAACATCAAACGTATCACAAACACATAAATGCAATATAAACCAGGACAACACTTCTGAGATGTTTATTAACATTCCTTTTATTTTTGCTGCATCTAAAATATTGCAGCTCTGTAAATATATTTTGAGTCGCCATGCGGGCCACTGTAGTCATAAATTGAAGTCGCCAGAAGCCATTTTTGGGCGGCATTGGCGACCGGGCAACCCCTAAATCTGATATATATATATATATATATATATAAGGTGCCACAAAATCTTTCAACCAAACAACTGAGGTTGTTTCCTCCCAGCTTTTTACCAGTTAATGAAAATCATAATGGTGCTATAGTTTTCCAATGATTGTCTGGAGCACCCCCAGACAGAATAACAATCAATAAGCACAGGAACATCAAGTAGCAATCAGAGCCAGATGGCTGCAGTGTCAGTGGATGAGTCACTGCCACAGACAGGGCATTGAAGCTCACAGAAAAAACGACACTAATAGCTCATGTACTGAGGTGATGTTTTGTGTCGTGCTTAAGTGTCTTCGGTGAGTTTTGCACCTGAGAGATGATGACGTTTCAAGATATACATGTCTAGGTGTTTCCTATGAATGCATTATATGAAGTTTTCTACTTGGGCACTTCCGCAACACAGGAGAACAGAATGAAGACCAGTGCACTAACAACTCGAATTACTTGATCTATAGAAAATTACTAAAACTTGTTTCTTAACTGCAATGTTAGGACTTGGTCTCAACCAACAATGAGATTAAAAACTGTTCACTGTGTCTTGTGCAATGTTAATGTGCATAACAAATTGCCAATTTTAGTTAAGTTACAAAGTCGCTTTCATGTGCCAAACCATGCCCTAGGTATTTATTTACATTTAACTAACTACTTTTAGCCACACAATAAATAAAACCATGTCTCAGCCACTAGAACATTGAGCGGCTACTTGCTACAACACCGCAGCTGTCTTGTACGTTACACATAACCAAACCTGTAGAGTCAATAACTAGTTACTAAAACACTTCACTTCCCTGAAGCATCTACACATATATCTACACAAACGATGTGTCATAATTGCTGTTAGAATCAGCCCATGCCCAGGAGGACGGCAGGAGTTATGGATGTGCTGCAACATCATCACAGAGGTCATTTCTGAGTGAACTTGAGGATAAAACAGGTTATTTACATGCACAAGGGATTGAATGGAACAACATTGCTTGAGTCACAGTGGAAGACCTGATAAACAGCCTCCAGGCTCATCAACAACCACCCTGGTTTCCTGAACGGGGGGGGGGGGGGGGGGGGGGGCAGGCCAATTTGTTACCCTATCTGTCCCCACCCCATACAGGTGGACTCATGATAGACCTGATATGATCCAATCAGAATATGAATGGCCCTTCACATCATCTTGGTTCTGATTACCTTCCCAAGGCTCCTGCCCAGACCCCATAAACCATCTGGGTCTAGGGAAATAAAATCTGCCAGTAAATACAGGTGTTATCTGCTATGGTTGCAGCCCACAGCACTGAATTGCTGTTATCTCACTAACTATCACACCAAACAGAAGATATGCCACTAGACTAGTTATTAGGTCTACAAAAGAATGGTTCAAAAACCAAGCAGGGTTTTGTGGAACTTATGCCCCACAGACACTGGTCAGAAGACAACTACAAGTTTATCAAGGGCTACTCCATTAGAGATTTAGACACAACAAAGATTCATCTAAAGATGCCCATTGTAGACTTTTTGAGAGCTACTCCTTTAGGCAGTGCACTAACCAGGAGGAGTTTCCATGACAACAGGCTGTAGTCACTACTCTGGCTAAGACAATGTCCACAACAAAATGCCCTCAGTGTGATATCACGCATATAAACAAATTTAACACATGGCACAAAACCCCAAGCCATGTTCAGTAGTTGTGATGTGGCTGTAGTAATCTGTAGTAATCTGTAGTAATCTGCAAAGATCAACTTATTAAAGCAGTTAATAACATCTCAACCAAAAGTAATTTTTTTTTCAAATTTAGAGTTTTATTCTCAATCAACCGCTCTGACTATATCCCACACAAACTTGTGAGCCTTCATAATCTAAGTAGGTTTATAATGTAGCTAAATTTTAAGTAGTTTCTGAGTAAAATCATGAAATGTTGTAGCATTGATGAATATTGCACGATTCACCGATGAAAGCTGCTAAACAGCAGAACAGGAAATGCCTCCCAAAATATACGACAATGATAAAAGCAAATTATGAATTAACAAATTTGGAAATGCTGTATAACATATATAGGAACATATTGGACCAATTGAGGCTGCTACAAAGCAGTTACTGCTACATATACAAAGCAGTTACTGCTACATGTACAAAGCAGTTACTGCTACATGTACAAAGCAGTTACTGCTACATGTACAAAGCAGTTACTGCTACATATACAAAGCAGTTACTGCTACATATACAAAGCAGTTACTGCTACATGTACAAAGCAGTTACTGCTACATATACAAAGCAGTTACTGCTACATATACAAAGCAGTTACTGCTACATATACAAAGCAGTTACTGCTACATGTACAAAGCAGTTACTGCTACATGTACAAAGCAGTTACTGCTACATATACAAAGCAGTTACTGCTACATATACAAAGCAGTTACTGCTACATGTACAAAGCAGTTACTGCTACATGTGCAAAGCAGTTACTGCTACATATACAAAGCAGTTACTGCTACATATACAAAGCAGTTACTGCTACATATACAAAGCAGTTACTGCTACATATACAAAGCAGTTACTGCTACATATACAAAGCAGTTACTGCTACATATACAAAGCAGTTATTGCTACATATACAAAGCAGTTACCCTCAGAAACTTCGCCTAATGGTATTTAATTCGCTTATCAACATAGCTATAAATGAATTTAATGAGGCATGCCAACCATAATTACAAAAAATTATATACGTAATATACACAGATTAGGTACACCGACTTACATGCGACATATATGTATAATGTAGAAAGAGGATGGTCATTTCACAGTAAAATGCCCATCACATAGGAGCTGTAGTGGTTGTACAGCTAACTTTTTAAGACATCATTATATTTACTGTTATTGTCACTGTATTCACTGATTTAAAAAATATTATATAATCCATTTAGTGGACAAAATGTACCAAACACTAAAAGTTGCTCTATTCAAAATACACTTTACAGATACTGTAATTGTAAAGATATTGCCGCTAAAATAAATACTAATAACAATAGTTACTGTTAATACGGATAATCATAACAGTTCCATCAATGAGCAAGCAACTGAGTTGTGCTGTTGCCCATGGAACCCAAAATAGTTCATTGCGTATGGTATCATTGGTATGATGTGTAGATCTGAATAAACTAGGCGAAAGTTTTATAAACTGTTTTCCATTGCAGCGTGCTACACATAAACATGATATGCACTGGAACGGAAAACAGAAATTATGAGTGAATAGTAGTTGGTACCTTTTATGTATTGTAGGAAATGTAAATGTTTTACTTGATACACACGGATGGCCAATTTCCACAGTTGAGCTTTGTGTACTGTACATAGCAAAAGAATGAATCAGTACTCTATCCGGGAGTTGAAACCTGAAAGCTGGAGCCTTTTACTTGTAAGCTGTAACTTGACTAGTGCATCACTGGAATAGAAAACTTACTACGAATTAGTAAGCAAGTTCTGCATATTGCAGGAACAGTGAACTGTAGTGTTTTACAGACAGGCGTTATCATAAATGCATTGGTCTTTTTCACTTGCACTCTCTGTCTACATATAATCATATATACTCGATGACATGATGTGGTTAATTAACTCTAAAGTGATCAGTCAAACATTTAATTATTATTTTTACATATACTAGTAAAAATGCCCGTCCACAGGACGGGATAACTTGGTAGTTCATACGTGACAGTCATGATGGCAATGTTTACTAAATAGGTGATCGCTTTTATGAATATGGCTAGACGAAGTATTCACCGTGCACGTGTGGTTTCTGCGATTGTTGGAAGTTAACATTTTACATAATATAAACCGCCCAGATGGTGCTACATACTCTCAAACGGTTTATGTACCGAAGTATTCGCCGCGTGCACGCCATTTCTGCGATTGTTGGAAGTTAATGCTTTACGTAGCAAATATTTGATTTACCACAAAAACAACTAAAAACCTTTGATATACGGGGTATTTAGAAAAAATAAAGGTGCTATGTTTCATTCGTGGAGTCGTAGATTAATCCCTGAAAGTTTGGCGCCTGGGGTCAAGCCATCTAGGAGGAAAATGTTAACATAACCACATATAAAGTTACAAACATACATATGTTAGCTCGATTATAGTTAGATTGTAATAGTCTAGATCTAATTGCAATTCTCTTTAATAGGTTTCAAAACCTTTTCCATAAGTTCTACATATTATCATTCTAGTCTCAGTACAGTCAACAGTGTCAAATTCAACCCATTCCTAAATTCAACCCATTGAAATCTCGCTTGATCTTGCATTAGAGATGTCACAACGTATATTTACAACAATAACGATGGAGAGTCTTGTCTGAGCAAAATATATTTTGATATAACACGGAACATATTTATGATATTCATACTTAGATAAAAAACAACTTTGCATGCTTACCATATTATTATTATTGAGCGTCTGCTGGTATGTGTTTTGTTATTCATGCATAGAAAGAATAACAAAATCATGAGTAATATTACATAAGATATCATTTTAGTTAACATTTTCAATTAACACGTTCATTTATTGATAGACCTGCTGTGTCAAAATTGCTAATATATTCACAATGTAGCTGTTATCAACACTTTATGCACATGCATGCAATTTACTTTAACATCCATCTCAAAATTGCTAATATAATTTATCATTTCATGTCAGTTCAGTCACATCATGCCTGTTATCCAGCAATTGGACAATCTCCACACAACAATTTAGCATAATATTATTAGCCTGTTACACTCACTCCATGTCCATTGTCATTGTTTAGAAAACAAGCCAAGTCAACAGGGATGTGGCTCAAAGCAATAATGTGATTTTTAATACTGGAACTGGAGTTGAAATATTCTTTGATATTGAGCCCCAGTCTGCATGATGATATTGCAATAATAGGAGCCTTTTACTGACCAATCCTGTTTGTAACTACATTTGTATTGCTTAATCTTAATTCCAAGAAATCTTTGCCTAGCATTATATTGCATTCCAAATTGTTATTGACACCTAACTCAGTTCATTGATGTCCTTTCCAATGCCAATATTATTGTTGGTGTGCACTTACACCCGAGCCAGTTTCAGTCATGGTTTCCCAGTTATTGCTGACACCTGTTTTGTTGTTTTAAAAGCTAGCTGCCTAGTGATACCATGGTGCCACAATTATTGTGGCACCATGGACCATGGTACCATGTGCTAACAAATCAAGCATATTTGAACACAATAATACACAGAGTAAAAGTTGTACTTGTATATGAATAAACTGACAGGATAATAGGGTCTAATAAAAATATTGATTTTAAATTAGTCTACAAATTAAATAAAATGGTACATGTTTTTTCGTTTCTGATGCTTTATAGTTATACGTTAGAACGGTATTTCTGACGGTTTCTGGTGGCAGTGATGGTTTCTGGTGCTTTTCTTTAGACGTCAGAAAGGTATTTCTGACGAGGCGATAAATACCACAATGGTATTTACCATCTCGTCCGATACTTGCCAACCCTGGTAAGTGTAAGGTGCGTCTTTCCTTAAAAGCACAGCCGGTGACCAAACACGACTTGCTTACCTGAGCGCCACCCTGACGCTTGTGTTGTCATCGGACGATTCCATAATTTTAGTGTCGGCTCCGTCTCGACTCAAGTCAAAGTGAGATCGCACGCAGCAGCATCGATTCAATGTGTTCGCTTTATACGTATCCTTCTAGCAAATCCACCATATAGCTGGCATACATCCTTTGTTTACATCTTGTTCTGATATCTTCACTTAATTATGATTTGATAATCATGGTAGAATGACGTCAATGCAGTATTTTTATGACAGGTTTCATGAAACCAAGCATATTTCCGCGGTACACATCTCCGCGGTACACATCAAACAAATCCCCGACAGCAGGTTGCCGGAAATGGTGAACGTGGCTCCGACTAGCGATCAAGATAACAACTACATTCAACGCACGCGCAAATGTCAGTCAAAGGTTAAATGCAAATGAGATGACGTAATTTTCGTGCAAACCAATGACGACAGAACTGCTCCTGCTGGCGGGTAGCCAATCACAGCAGGCACTTTATTGACATAAAAGCAACGACAAAGATAGGCTTTTGTTCATTTGGAAGAAGATTTTCAACAGTTTAGAAGGCACTACAAAGATGGAGTCCCATTTTGACGAATACGAGCATTGGAACTTCGACTTCGATAGACACATGTTCAGTGGGCACAGTGGCAAGGGCCGTTCGAAGAAAGAAGCCAGTCGACACACCAACCACCATGATCCTTCCGGACACACGCGCAAACTTCTCACAAAACTCGTGAATTGCGAGCATAAGAAACAATTCACCAAACCAATTGGTTGGGTCGAGTAAAACACGTGCGTATTATACAATACTTCATGAAATAACTTGTGTCGTCATGCTTGTAGACATTTAGTGCTGATGTGCGTCGTTGCCGCTAGATCATGCAATGACAAACATAACCGTGAGCACGTCGCCTGGACTAACCCAGCCACATTCGGGCTCGCGTTTCCATTGCTGTGTCACACATTTTGAGGTGTCATTGTTGTGCACATAATGTTGCAACATATAATCGTTGAAACGCATTCATTTATGTTTTACATACAAACGTAGACCATGTCGTCACGTATTATTTCTGGTGTTAATGAGAGGAGATCGACCAAAATATAAATATATTGGATGGTTATGTAAATATTGAATCTAATAGTTGACATACATTAAGAAGGCGGTACGACTAAAGCCTAAAGGACATCAAGTAGCATTTGTAACAAAACTGCTTAAATTGGATATGAGAAAGAGGACAGTCAATTAATAGAAAAAAAATTCCACTGCATGATTGTGTTAATTAATGCTAGCAGTGTGAATATGTTTAAATATGAAATGGCCAAATATCTGGCAAGTGTGTGCTGCACATGTCATGGTAAAAAATTGTTGTACTCTCGATAAGCCCATGCCAACACAATGGCTCCTTGTCCACTTAATTGTCATCTAGGAACTTGTTGTTTGGACTGACAGCCTTGTTTAAAGTTGTTAGCTAGACATGATGTGTAAAAGTTGTGTATGATAATGTCATTGTGTATGTAACTCCAGTTTATTAGGGCTGCTGTTCACATGTCCTGACCCCATGTTTTTGTGCTGAGAACCCCAGATATTTAACAGTAAACTTTGCAAACTAGTTTAAAATGATGGCATGGCTTGACAATGCTGCTTTACAGAAATGAGTGATACAATTCTCCTTTGTGCACTGTGCCTTAATTTGTATGTATGACTTCAATAGACAGGAAACTTTTTATCCTGACCGGATGAAGCTATAATTGTGACTGAGCAAAAGTCTGACCTACATGCTGTGGGCTTCCACTTGGGTATCAAGTTTCCTGCACTGAATAAACAACATAGTCCATGTTGTTGTTGTTGTAGGCTGTCAACATAGGGTCCATGACATTGTTGTTGTTGCTGAAATAATCTGGTGACTTACAGGTGCACCTTACATTGATTTAAAGGTGGACTGAAAAAAAAGTTGAAACCACAACAACATAATGTCACCTCAGTGCCTTAATTCTGTTATAGGCATCTGTCCTTATATGGTGGCCATTAAAACTTAATGCTCTCTTGAGTGTCCCACATGTGCTCTGGTTGAAGATACTTGACATGTTTAGTGTCCCAACCAGCTGTGTGGCTAAATGTGGATAGGATAAAGGTTAAGGTTGACTGATGGTGTCAGCGCTAAAGGTAGATGATAAATGTGTTTACAGGTAAATACTCATGTTACAGGAGGCTTTTTCTTAAAGATGGCCGCCATCATTAGTTATCACATGACAGTGAATGCCATGTGATGTGTCATTTTGTTTGGTATGTGAATAAGTCAGTCACAATGGGAATCGTAGTTTGTCATGTGTGCAACAAAGGATTCCTGTTTCTAAAAGCCAGAGAGCTCCTGTGGCTTTTAAGATTTGTTTTCAGCTGATGATGGATTCAACTGATCAGATAGGAAATCTAAAATGTGCATCTATCAGACTTGTTGACTGGAGTTGTAGTAGCTGACTTGAGTTGGACTGGACCCATTTTCATGACTTGTGACTTGGCTTGAATTCAGAAAGATGAAACAAAATGGTCTTGGAGGTTATTGACTTTAAACTTTACATGCCAGTTTGTGACTGGCATCTACTTGCTGTTATATGAATTCAGGCTGAATTATAATATGTGCAATCTGGTGTTTGTTGCTGTATGACTGAATGTTGAGGCACGTGGCTGTCGATTCATTGATAGACAGCATAAATATAAAAGCCTTTATGATGTCCTCTCGAATAAACATTTACCAATTTGAATTGGAAAATACCAGCTTATCTTAATCCAGATACAGTGGTCACAGGTGCATGAAGTAGGTCGCGGGGGGAGGGGTGGGGCAGTCTGATGTCATACGGTTCTGGTTACCATTGTTCGGGCCATGTGATTAATGGTGATAGTGTCTATGTGTAAAAACCTTAGTATGACATTTCTCTATGTAGGAATGTTCCATTTATGATGTTTTGTCTGATGAAAAAATATATTTTATTAATGACTTCTAGCTAACTGGAAGTAATTTATACAGTGTGGATGTTGCTGACTTGTGTATGATAGCATTAAGAATCTTGCTACAAAAAATCATCCAGGACCTAATAGTTATTAGTCATCTGATGGATCATGGTTCTTGGTAGAGATGATTGGTTGGTTATTTAGGGTGTGTTCAAAGAGGAGTCCTAAATTCAAATTGGCATTTTTGAAGGTTTGAAAAGGTCATAACAATTTTATTTCTTGATGAACGATATTAAATTTGATCTGCTGCGCAATATGCTTCTTTAATTAATTTTTACAGCTTGATCAACAAATAGATAACTGCTTGATAAAGGATGTTTCAGCAAAATTTCCTTGTTATTTTGTATTGAATTTGTCATGGAAAAATGCTTTGCATTGTAGGATTATTGGTCATAAAAAGATCTTTTATTTGATTACCTCACAGCTGAATACACTTTATTGTACATTGTACACACAGTCTACTGAGATGTTGACATATTTGTTTTACCTCTGCTTTGCAGGTTGTGACCCAACCACTGATCTTGACCCCTGGCACTGACCTTGACCCTGGCTACGCACAATGAAATAGTAAACGGACTGCATTGGCTGGATGCAGATCCCACAGTGGTGCTGCACATTGAGAAAACATTGCAACACAAACTCATGCACAGCATCTTGTAGTGCAAACTTGTGGCCATTACTTCACGATGTGATGCACAAGGGCATTACAATGAGAATTAAATGAAACATACTTCAGGCAGCTCAGCATGAAAAACGTTTGACAGTGTGAAATGGGAGTGTGTTATTCCATGGCAACGATTCTGACCTTTCAAGAATGTTGTCTCGTGGATAGCAAGACTTGCAATCTTGATATCATTCCGTCTTGAATTAAATTTGTATTTATCATTTGTAGCTGGTGTTTGCCAGCTTCCAGATGTTGCAGGTTGACAGAACATCGCCATGTGTGCTCGGTTTCTTTCATGAAGCCTTGAGCTTGCAGGCGTTGGAAGTCAGCTGATCTCGACTTGTGGTGTTCTCGTGTGTGCACGTATAAGATTTTTGTTTTCCTACCCATAGAAGTCGTTGCAAATAAATTCATGCCTGAATCTATTTTTGTTTCTGACTCAAGAATTTAATGTTTAGCACCAGTTGTTAAGGAGGATTAGCTGATATACCCAGGGTGTCTTAGAAATACAACTGGGTATTTTATTTTGGAAATTTGACGCCTTCTTCTTTCGTCTGTAGATGAAAAGAATACAAGTACAGTCATAAAAATATTTACTGAACAAAATACTTCAATTTTAATTGCAAACACTGGCAAACATGAACAGATTTCTATGTGAACGACCAATGTCTAAAACTTGCATTGTTATAACACGCCTAGATCAACCATCAGGTATTTCTCATCTCTTGATGTGATGGCAAATTCCCCAAACACTGTTTTTTCTTCATGACATATTTCACTCAAAAATGAGTAATTCTAGGTGATTATTGCTATTCAGACTTCATCTATACTGATGCGAAGTACACCATATCAGCACAGCATATGATGTAATAATTATATTATAGACTAATATAGAAACTATCTATTGCTTACTTGTCAGTAATATAGTAATATAGAAACTATCTATTGCTTGCTTGTCAGCATTTAATTTTTAGCTATGTGGGATATCTCAAATTAAGTAATTAATTAAAATAAATTGCAAACTGCTAATAGTGGTATAATTTTGGTATCTCGAACCGACAACTTTGTTACTATTTTTTAAATATGGTTGTCTAATCAGTACAATTCATTTGTTTGTTCAACTTTGCCACCAGTATAAACTTAGTGGACTAATGCAGTGTGCTAGTCATTGATCATAATCATAAGGGTAATTAATCGGTAGATATGGGTTGTTTTGCTTGCCACCATTGTGGGCAATCCGTCTAAAGGTTTCTTGTAACATAAAATAAATACAAAAGAAATAATGATATGACTACACAGAGCTTCATTGAACACGCAGAGAGCTTCGTTGAACACAATTCTTCAAGTGACTTTGATGAGTCATGTTTAGCAGCTCGGCATTTAGTATTCTAAGTGCAACTTTGGATCAAGGGCAAGTAAGCAATAATGCTGGTGTTGCAAAGGCACACACCCTTGTTTTCCACGGCACCAAACATTTTCTACCCTTTATTCAACCTTGCATATGAATGCTCTAATATCAAAGAAATAAACTAGCATGTTACCATGTTAACTCACCAGTATATTAGTCTCTAATGGTATTCATTTCCAAAAGTAAGAATCTTTTGTGTTAATTAACACCTGATGAAATATGTTTTGAACATTGAAGCAACCACTGCATGCCTCAGGGGCCTTGTCTTGTGCAACATGATTGAAGGCATACGTTCATCAGCAACATCACATAACTTTGCCAGAACATGTCAAATGGAAGGTATTTACACAATGATTGTCAACATCTACGATGGTGTGACTGCCTCATGGTTGTATATCTACACTAATCAATTCCTGTTTGGTTCACTTGAGGCCAGTTTACGAGCGATCTGTGTCTGATTTATCGGCCGACTCGGTGTTGCACTGCAAGACTCAGTCATGTGTACACCTGCGTGAGACTGAGTAGCGAGGCCAGTCTCAGGTACGACTGTGTCAAGGAGAGTTGCGGCTGGTCACAATCTTGATGACTATTTTGAAACACTGATCAATCAAAGCTCAAGTCGGGATTGAACATCTAGGTCACAGTGTCTAGACATTTTGCTAAATGCACAAACAATTTAGTTGCGCGTTAATGGGACACAGTGTCCAACAAACTGGGGCAAAAATCGCTAGTGTAAATTGGCTTTAAGCAACTGTTCTATGAGCTGAAACAGCAACACCACCTAGTGGGCCACAGAGACAACACTACCGTCAAACTGACTTATCGACTCTCCAAATAGAACTTTTCTATATACACATTAAAACCAAGCCTGGATAAAATAACACATGACCACTGGTCAGCGATATCAATTAGAGTGTACTCAGAAATATAATCCCTGTTAAAATATTGATTTGTTTGTGTTTTAGTTAACGGTGTGTTTTTGTGAACACTGTACAGGTGTAATGTATATGAAAACGGTATTAAGTTAACGTGAAATTTCAATCAATATGTTAAAACTTATGTAAAGTGTACAACATGATAAGATAATCAAATCAGATTGTTGAGTGTGCAGATGTGAAATAACCACGATCTGGTGGTCAAATGTTGTCTAATACTACATTAATTGCTACCCGAGGATCGTCTCTTCGAGACTACGCTCTGCCTACTGCTACCCGAGTAACCAGTGTCCACAGATATGACCATCAGGCTGGTGATTTTGTAAATTAAATGACAACTTGCTAGTACAGCGAGTCACAGGCAACTTAAATATAAAGTTGGGCATTATCACTGTACTGCAACCTAAACATACACAGCTAACTAAACAATAATCATCAATACGCATCCACTGAGTATCAGTTTCCTGCAAACAATTCACAGCTCGTATGAATCTAGTCTGAAGGCATCAGCACTAGAATCACTGGGTTGAATAATATCATGTCACAAAGTGAACCCTTTGCAAGGGATTCAGTCATTATTGCCACCAACTCAGTGCAGATATACCGATTACTAGATGGTTGCCAGATGGCACCACTGGTAAAATATTTGGTTCATGACAAGAACCCATCGAGGCATTCATCTGTGCATAGTTTCGACAGCTTGGTAATTAATCATAATGATAATTAATAATCTTGGCTCATACCAATATTCATTCCCACTTTATGAGCTTTCTGTGTCAAACTGTTCTTGAACTCGATTTAATTGCACATTAGATTCACACGAATACAAAACTAACTTTCAAGAATGTTGACTCTGTAGTTTTAACCATATGTAATCTCAATCTAATAACTGCCTTATACTGATCGCATTTATATTCTCTTCAGTTATGATGGAAGATTATAACAGATTACACATTGCATATAAATATTTAAAAACTATTTTGGTGTTTCTAAATATGAAAGTATTAGTTTTTTTATGTACAATGTTGTTATTAATCTTAAATTAAAATCTAAATTTTTAACATTGCATTAAACTGTACACTGAAGTACAGAAGACTGCTTTTGAAGGACATCATGTAACCTTATTTCCGGGATATCTCATTACGCTACTTATCCACATTGATTCCACCATGCATCATTGTACCCAAAATAACTTATGAAATGTAGTCATTACAATACGCGAAAGTCAGTATACACTGCTGAAAGTTAGTATACACTGCTGAAAGTCAGTATACACTGCTGAAAGTCAGTATACACTGCTGAATGTCACTACAGTTGGTGACACTACGTGATGTGTTCATAGATGCTTCATGGCATAGCTAACTCTTAGTCTTTGATGTACAACTCGTGTAGTGGACATACCTCCTAATAAGCTACATCGCAGTGTTTGTTGGCATTCCTTGTCTCACAAGAGCCAAACGAGTCTCAATCGTATGTGATTTCATTGACTCACATGTAATCGCATCGCTTTAGCATCATCAAGTTTGCATATTCAACACTATATGGCTCTATGACAGAGTCCGCTTAGGCTACTGGGCCATCTGCTTACCTATATGCATAGAAGTCTTACTGAGTCACATGTACATGTGTAGCACCAATGGTCATTCAATACCGGTCATCTGATACTGGTCATCTGAAAGCATCTTGCTCCACATTCGGTGGAATTACAGCAAAACTATTTCCAGCATTTTTACATAACCGGCGATGTTCGTTACTAAAATAAGTACCAGTAAGAATACGCTTGTCAAAATGACCACCGGTTTGAGAATCATTTACCACAAACAACTGTTAACCATAACCATGTGACTGCATTATCATCCATGATTCAAAGACACCAAGATTCCAAATATTTCATGTATATGACCAGCAGTGTTATCTGCACAAAGATCACCTGCGATTTAAAGGAACATCTCAGAACCTGCTGAGATGCCCCCTAAAAGTAACATCACCAAACTGGGTCAAGTGAGGTCAACGGAACATCTCTACAGGACAAAATAACTGAGTTGACACATCTTGTTGTCCCACCTCTCACTTGAGCGCTGCCGAGATTTTCTTGAACGGGTTTGACAGCGACTTCTTTGGGTTTTTGAGCGCATTTGGCTTGACAGCTTTACGCGAATGCATCACCACCTTCGGAGGCACGGTCTTATTGGTGCCGTTTGTCCGTGGTGGCGCCACAGTGTTCGCTGTCACCGGCGGTGGCGCTATTCCTGGAAGCGTAACCTTGCCAGTGCGCGACATAGGTCGTTGTAGCACTGTTGGATGATCCTGCTGCGAATCTTGAGGTTTCTTCTCGTATGGATTCTGCAGGATTGTGGGGGACGTTTCAATGACGCGTACCAGCAGATTGTCCAGGTAGTTCTCCATCTCTTTGATGTACGCCTCCTTCTTCTCTAGCTGCACCTTCTGGATGTAAGCCATCCGGATCAGGTCCTGAAACAGTGCATCGGGATCATGAAACAGTGCGACCAAATCAGTGCAACCGGATCATGAAACAGGGCAACCAGATCATGACACAGTGCAACCAGATCATGAAACAGTGTACCTGGATCATGAAACAGAGTAACCGGATCAAGAGACAGTGCAACCAGATCATGAAACAGTGCAACCGGATCATGAAACAAGGCAAACGGATCATGAAACAGTCCAACTTTATCATGAAACAGTGCAATCAGATCATGAAACAGTGCAACCAGATCATGAAACAGTGCAACCAGATCATGAAACAGTGCAATCAGATCATGAAACAGTGCAACCGGATCATGAAACAGTGCAACTGAATTATTAAACAGTGCAACCAGATCATGAAACAGAGCAACTGGATCCTGAAACGGTGCAACCAGATCATGAAACAGTGCAACTGAATCATGAAATAATGTAACCAGATCATGAAACAGTGCAATTGAATCATGAAACAGTGCATCCTGAGCAACTCTTGAAACAGTGACCTTTGAACAATGACAGTGTGCAAAGCTCACCCGTCCATATAATGCGTAGTATCTGACTGTTACACACCACTCATACTCACCCGTCCATATAATGCGTAGTATCTGACTGTTACACACCACTCATACTCACCCGTCCATATAATGCGTAGTATCTGACTGTTACACACCACTCATACTCACCCGTCCATATAATGCGTAGTATCTGACTGTTACACACCACTCATACTCACCCGTCCATATAATGCGTAGTATCTGACTGTTACACACCACTCATACTCACCCGTCCATATAATGCATAGTATCTGACTGTTACACACCACTCATACTCACCCGTCCATATAATGCGTAGTATCTGACTGTTACACACCACTCATACTCACCCGTCCATATAATGCGTAGTATCTGACTGTTACACACCACTCATACTCACCCGTCCATATAATGCGTAGTATCTGACTGTTACACACCACTCATACTCACCCGTCCATATAATGCGTAGTATCTGACTGTTACACACCACTCATACTCACCCGTCCATATAATGCGTAGTATCTGACTGTTACACACCACTCATACTCACCCGTCCATATAATGCGTAGTATCTGACTGTTACACACCACTCATACTCACCCGTCCATATAATGCGTAGTATCTGACTGTTACACACCACTCATACTCTAGCGCTTTATCTCAAACTAAAAACTCTGATAATTTTTATCGTAAAATCATGTTGTGTCATGTGTCTATTCTAACATTTCAACCATCGAAATGCATTTTAATGAACCACATTTTAACACAATGTGACCATTATCTTTATCTGTTTATGAATGTCAACTATTTTATTAGTTTACTGTGATCACACGATGGGCGTATCATTAACACTCGTAAAATGATGTCCCTTCCAATGCAATGTAAACAATATAGAATTAAACAGTTGATAGTCAAAACATATTTTTTAACGTGGTTCATTAAGACATATTTGGGCAGTGAAGGTGCTGGAACAGATATAGATTATAATAGGTTATAATACGTAACACGATTTTACAATAAAAACTAGCAAACTTTGTAATTTATATGGATGTTTTACGAATAGTAACAATGTCGGTGGTCTCACCTCTCTGGTCATTGTCTTGTACTGGTCAAGAATCTCAGCTGGTAAAAATGACCGCTGGTCATCGGCTGCTGACGGCTTGTAGTCGCCCGTCTCGTAGAGGTCAGCATCAGCCGAGTTCACAATCTCCTTCACCCCGTAACGCAGCGAGCTTCTTCGTTCATCTGCAGTGGAGGAGTCAATATTACAGCGTGTGTGTGTGTGTGTGTGTGTGTACGTGCATGCGTGTGTGTGTGCATGAGTGTGGTGTGTGTATGTGTGTACGTATATGTGCGTGTGTGTGTACGTGCATGTGTACGTGCATGTGTGTGTGTGTGTGTGTGTGTGTGTGTGCATGATTGTGGTGTGTGTATGTGTGCACAATGTGCATATACCTACCCCCACTCATGTGCACTGCACATGAGTGTGGGTAGGTATATGTGCATGCGTGTGTGAGTTTGGTGAGTGTGCGTGTGTGTGTGTGTGTGTGCACATGAGTGTGTGTACATATGTGCGTGCGTGTGTGTGCGCACAGTGAGTGTGTGTACGTATATGTGCATGAGTGTTTGTTTAGATAGGAATGTTGCATCTTGGATTTTAGTGTACAATCTCAGCATACATTAAGACTACCAGATTTTAGTGTACAATCTCAGCATACATTAAGACTACCAGACTTTAGTGTACAATCTCAGCATACATTAAGACTGCCAGACTTTAGTGTACAATATCAGCATACATTAAGACTGCCAGACTTTAGTGTACAATCTCAGCATACATTAAGACTACCAGACTTTAGTGTACAATCTCAGCATACATCACGACTGCCAGAATTTAGTGTACAATCTCAGCATACATTAAGACTGCCAGACTTTAGTGTACAATCTCAGCATACATTAAGACTACCAGACTTTAGTGTACAATCTCAGCATACATCACGACTGCCAGACTTTAGTGTACAATCTCAGCATACATTAAGACTGCTAGACTTTAGTGTACAATCTCAGCATACATTAAGACTGCCAGACTTTAGTGTACAATCTCAGCATACATTAAGACTGCCAGACTTTAGTGTACAATTTCAGCATACATTAAGACTACCAGACTTTAGTGTACAATCTCAGCATACATCACGACTGCCAGACTTTAGTGTACAATCTCAGCATACATTAAGACTGCCAGACTTTAGTGTACAATCTCAGCATACATCACGACTGCCAGACTTTAGTGTACAATCTCAGCATACATTAAGACTGCTAGACTTTAGTGTACAATCTCAGCATACATTAAGACTGCCAGACTTTAGTGTACAATCTCAGCATACATTAAGACTGCCAGACTTTAGTGTACAATCTCAGCATACATTAAGACTGCCAGACATTATTACAAACACTACATCGTAATTACCTACAACTCACCCTTATCACCCTTGGAACCTATGCTGAGGCGTCGGAAGTCGATGGGACCTTCGATGATTGTTGACGTTGGACGACTGCTGCTGCGAACCAACACAGGAACGTCAATACCGTCCGTCTCTGAGCAGACTTCTGAGATGACATCAGACTTCCTGCTCGTGGAGCTCCTAACCGAGGAGTTCGCTTTGTTAGCTGCGTTCTGCTGCTCGATGGTATTGCTCCAAACCTCACCAGATGGCAACATGGTCTCCGACTGTTCCTCTGGAAGAATGTTAAGCGAGCTGACTGGCTCCCCTGTGGAAATGTGACATAATTATTAATTAATACACCTGTTGGTGTTTCTCTGGAAGAATGCTGAGTGAGCTGACTGGCTCCTCTGTGAAAATGTGACATAATTATTAATTAATACACCTGTTGGTGTTTCTCCGGAAGAATGTTGAGTGAGCTGACTGGGTCCCCTGTGGAAAGGTGACATAATTATTAATTAATACACTTGTTGGTGTTTCTCCAGAAGAATGCTGAGTGAGCTGACTGGCTCCCCTGTGGAAAGGTGACATAATTATTAATTTATACACTTGTTGGTGTTTCTCTGGAAGAATGCTGAGTGAGCTGACTGGCTCCCCTGTGGAAAGGTGACATAATTATTAATTAATACACTTGTTGGTGTTTCTCCAGAAGAATGCTGAGTGAGCTGACTGGCTCCCCTGTGGAAAGGTGACATAATTATTAATTTATACACTTGTTGGTGTTTCTCTGGAAGAATGTTGAGTGAGCTGACTGGCTCCCCTGTGGAAAGGTGACATAATTATTAATTTATACACTTGTTGGTGTTTCTCTGGAAGAATGCTGAGTGAGCTGACTGGCTCCCCTGTGGAAAGGTGACATAATTATTAATTAATACACTTGTTGATGTTTCTCTGGAAGAATGTTGAGTGAGCTGACTGGCTTCCCTGTGGAAAGGTGACATAATTATTAATTAATACACTTGTTGATGTTTCTCTGGAAGAATGTTGAGTGAGCTGACTGGCTCCCCTGTGGAAAGGTGACATAATTATTAATTAATACACTTGTTGGTGTTTCTCCAGAAGAATGTTGAGTGAGCTGACTGGCTCCCCTGTGGAAAGGTGACATAATTATTAATTAATACACTTGTTGATGTTTCTCTGGAAGAATGCTGAGTGAGCTGACTGGCTTCCCTGTGGAAAGGTGACATAATTATTAATTTATACACTTGTTGGTGTTTCTCTGGAAGAATGCTGAGTGAGCTGACTGGCTCCCCTGTGGAAAGGTGACATAATTATTAATTAATACACTTGTTGATGTTTCTCTGGAAGAATGTTGAGTGAGCTGACTGGCTCCCCTGTGGAAAGGTGACATAATTATTAATTAATACACTTGTTGGTGTTTCTCCAGAAGAATGTTGAGTGAGCTGACTGGCTCCCATGTGGAAAGGTGACATAATTATTAATTAATACACTTGTTGATGTTTCTCTGGAAGAATGCTGAGTGAGCTGACTGGGTCCCCCGTGGAAAGGTGACATAAAAATTAATTAATACACTTGTTGGTGTTTTTCCAGAAGAATGTTAAGTGAGCTGACTGGCTCCCCTGTGGAAAGGTGACATAATTATTAATTAATACACTTGTTGGTGTTTCTCCAGAAGAATGTTGAGTGAGCTGACTGGCTCCCCTGTGGAAAGGTGACATAATTATTAATTAATACACCTGCTGGTGTTTCTCCTGAATTGTGACACCCAAGAACATCTACAAATCTCATTCCCAGAGTCAGAGCTGACTGTATTTCTAATGCTCAGGGGATATCAACACTCAGTAATGTAGTGTTGATAAGTGATGTAAACAGGTAATACCTGTGAGATATTCATTTATAGCAACAAGAAAATCTCTTACTATTCCTGGCATTGGCATCTATATTCCTGTAACTGCCACTGTGATAACAAGTCAATAAATGTAACTTTACTAAACTGTAAAGTTTAAGATAAAACCAAAATGTAAAGCACCAGTCTATGACTAATTCTGACAGGTATATACAGTTTTATACACACCTGCAGATGGTTTTCTGACAAAGTCATGTGACTGCGTGCTGAAGCGGCCGCGACCATAGAGACTACGCTGTGGACAACAGAGAATAAAGTAACAAGTCAACACTTACAGTTTACCTATAACATAGTTTCTGAAATGTGACAATCTTACAGGAGGCATTTCTTCCAGTTTTGGGCATTTTGAACAAGGCTTTTTGTATTACTGGATATGCCCCACATGTCCAGTTGCCTGCCCATAACCCATCCTCTACACGATACGTCAGTTCAAAACATGTCCAAAGAGTGACTCTTGTGAATATTTTAATTGTGCCAAAGTCTCATGAGATTCAATCAATATATCACATTTTGTACAGCAAGCTCATTTCGAACAGGCCAGCAGACATAGATAATGATATTATGTGGGTCTTATAGACTTCTGGGGCAACTTATTTGATTGGTAGGAATAAATCTGAATAAATTCCAGAAAATTAATAAACGTTGCATACAGTACAATGTGTTTACCATCACAATATGTTTACCATTACAAAGTGTTTACCATTACAATGTAAATACAGGTCAGTGTATACGTTGTGACTAGACATGATACATAAACATCCCAGCAACGATGAACTCAAACATACAGAGTCAGGCACAACACTTACTCTTGTTACTGAAATACTTTGTTATAATTGAACAACTGTGTTGGAAAGTCAGAGCAGAGCAATGTCCCTACATGCGGGCAGGATATACAGTGGATATAGGTTATTAGACAGGGTGCCTGTCAATAGAGCAGTGTCACTACATGCGGGCAGGTTATACAGTGGACATAGGTTATTAGACAGGGTGCGTGTCACTACATGTGGGCAGGATATACAGTGGATATAGGTTATTAGACAGGGTGCCTGTCAATAGAGCAGTGTCACTACATGCGGGCAGGCTATACAGTGGATATAGGTTATTAGACAGGGTGCGTGTCACTACATGCGGGCAGGATATACAGTGCATATAGGTTATTAGACAGGGCGCCTGTCACTAGAGCAGTGTCACTACATGCGGGCAGGCTATACAGTGGATATAGGTTATTAGACAGGGCGCCTGTCACTAGAGCAGTGTCACTACATGCGGGCAGGCTATACAGTGGATATAGGTTATTAGACAGGGCGCCTGTCACTAGAGCAGTGTCACTACATGCGGGCAGGCTATACAGTGGACATAGGTTATTAGACAGGGTGCGTGTCACTAGAGCAGTGGATTCGGCACACACCCTATTAGAACTGTGCATGTGGACTCCGCACACACCCTATTAAAGTTGTGCATGTGGACTCGGCATTCACCCTATTAGAGCTGTGCATGTGGACTCGGCACACTCCCTATTAGAGCTGTGCACATGGACTCGGCACACATCCTATTACAGCTGTGCACATGGACGCAGCACACACCCTATTAGAGCTGTGCACATGTACTCGGCACACACCCTATTAGAGCTGTGCATGTGGACTCGGCACACACCCTATTAGAGCTGTGCACATGGATGCAGCACACACCCTATTAGAGCTGTGCACATGTACTCGGCACACACCCTATTAGAGCTGTGCATGTGGACTCGGCACACTCCCTATTAGAGCTGTGCACATGGACTCGGCACACACCCTATTACAGCTGTGCACATGGACGCAGCACACACCCTATTAGAGCTGTGCACATGTACTCGGCACACACCCTATTAGAGCTGTGCATGTGGACTCGGCACACACCCTATTACAGATGTGCATGTGGCTTTGAGTGCTATAAGCAGTTTTCAAAGTGCATGAAAATAGATAAGAGTTTGGAATATGCATAGATGTATTGCCATATGAACTGTGGCATCAGAAATACCTATGGTACATTTGAAGTAACTGTGGAGGGAAAAGGCTGTCCATAGGGACATAGGGAACACTGACAAATGACGACAACCAAAGCAGTGCAGCAGCACTCTACTCGGCCTCACCCTTTATAAAGGCTACTACAAGGAAGAACATACAATCACGTCATTAGTGCAGATCACTAAGGTGAACAAGTAGGGACTGGGAGGGGGAGCACACTAGGAGAACAAGTAGGGACTGGGAGGGGGGAGCACACTAGGAGAAAAAGTACGGACTGGGAGGGGAGCACACAAGGAGAACAAGTAGGGACTGAGAGGGGGAGCACACCAGGAGAACAAGTAGGGACTGGGAGGGAGGAGCACACTAGGAGAAAAAGTAGGGACTGGGAGGAGGAGCACACTAGGAGAACAAGTAGTGACTGGGAGGGAGGAGCACACTAGGAGAACAAGTAGTGACTGGGAGGGCGAGTACAACAGGAGAACAAATAGGGACTGGGAGAGGGGAGTACACCAAGAGAACAAGTACTTACTGGGAGGGGGGAGCACACCAGGAGAACAAATAGGGACTGGGAGAGGGGAGTACACCAGGAGAACAAATAGGGACTGGGAGAGGGGAGCACACCAGGAGAACAAGTAGTGACTGGGAGGGGGGAGTACACCAGGATAACAAGTAGTGACTGGGAGGGGGAGTACACCAGGAGAACAAGTAGGGACTGGGAGGGGGAGTACACCAGGATAACAAGTAGTGACTGGGAGGGGGAGTACACCAGGAGAACAAGTAGGGACTGGGAGGGGGAGTACACCAGGATAACAAGTAGTGACTGGGAGGGGGAGTACACCAGGAGAACAAGTAGGGACTGGGAGGGAGGAGCACACTAGGAGAACAAGTAGTGACTGGGAGGGCGAGTACAACAGGAGAACAAATAGGGACTGGGAGAGGGGAGTACACCAGGAGAACAAGTACTTACTGGGAGGGGGGAGCACACCAGGAGAACAAATAGGGACTGGGAGAGGGGAGTACACCAGGAGAACAAATTGGGACTGGGAGAGGGGAGCACACCAGGAGAATAAGTAGTAACTGGGAGGGGGGAGTACACCAGGATAACAAGTAGTGACTGGGAGGGGGAGTACACCAGGAGAACAAGTAGGGACTGGGAGGGGGAGTACACCAGGATAACAAGTAGTGACTGGGAGGGGAGTACACCAGGAGAACAAGTAGGGACTGGGAGGGGGAGTACACCAGGAGAACAAGTAGGGACTGGGAGGGGGAGTACACCTTTGTAAAAATACATTAGATTTTATGTATTAAAAATGGTGGTCGTTATATCTGTTATCATGACCCTTCCATAGTATAGTTATACTATACATTAAATTAGTGGTAGCAGAGAAACTACAGAGCTGAATTGCCAACATTTTAAGAAAGAGAAGACTTCAGAGTTGAGAGACAGAGAATGGTAGAAGACAGCTATCAACAGTTATGTGTGAATACGTCACATCTCACCATGCAACCAGACTATTGGAAGTCACCTACGCGCAAGTAGCTTCAGGTAAACACAGGTGTGCAAGTGAAAAGTGGTGTATTATCAATGTGCATCCAGGTAAGTACATGTGTGTCAGTCAAAGAGTGGTGTGTTATCCAGGTAAGTACATACACTGTATGTGTTAATGAAATACTGGTGTGTTATCATGTGCATCCAGGTAAGTACAGGTGTGTCAATGAAAGAGTGGTGTGTTATCATGTGCATCCAGGTAAGTACATGTTAGTGAAAAAGTGGTGTGTTATCATGTGCATCCAGGTAAGTAGAAGTGTGTTAGTGAAAGACTGGTGTGTTATCATGGACATCCAGGTAACTACAGGTGTGTTAGTCCAAGAGCGGTGCATTATCAATGTGCATCCTGGTAATCACATGAGCTGTGCCGCCACCAGACTAGTGTCTCGTGCACCCACCAGGAGGAGACAAATCAGTTACCTCGTCATTGTCTGAGTCATCCATCGCTGATTCCCCTAAATCTATCTCCTTCAAGAAGAATATAATTTGTTACAACAACGCTACCAAAGTCGAGGGTGATGAAATTGAACACAGCCAGATTATGGTGCGTATTACATGGTGTCACCATACTTGTTTATGCAGAAATACGCAATAACAACACACCAGATAAAAAGAATTAGGCATAACACAACACGATGACTAGTACTTAGTCAACTAGCATAAATAGCAAAATTTGAAGAAAAAAATCCATACTTTAATGAAACCTCATGCAACGCACAACTGATTTATCGCAACTTCAATCAAACTGAGTTCTTCGTGTCTACACAGAATAACTGTTAGTTTGTTTACAATAACAAAACATCCATTCAGTTTAAAGCTAAACTGATCACTCCATATGTTCTACAGCTAGTAGTCAGCTACACTGGCAGAGCTACTTACACTGCGAGTCATCCGGCTCTGCTCTACGACTGGCGTCACTGGTGGCTTATCTACGACGACCACCTCTGGTATCTTGCTACTGCGCAGGTCCAACATCGACTGGTTGGGAGGACGAACAGGTAAGTTGCAGCAAACATCTAATGTATCTACCATCTAAGTGACTGCAGACTTGTATGTTGCTTGCTGTAAGCGACTACGTACTTGCTTTAAGTGACTACATACTTGTGTCACTTGCTCAAAGTGACTACACACTTGTATCACTTGCACTAAGTGTCTACATAAATGTGCTGTTTGCAATAAGTGATTGCATACTTGTGTCACTTGCTCTAAGTGACTACATACATGTGTCACTTGCTCTAAGTGGCTACATACTTGCTCTAAATGACTACATACTTATGTAACTTGCTCTAAGTGACTACATACTTGTACTAAGTGACTATATACTTGTGTCACTTACTCTAAGTGACTACATACTTGTTCTAAGTGACTACATACTTGTGTCACTTGCTCTAAGTGACTACACACTTGTGTCACTTGCACTAAGTGTCTACATACTTATGCTGTTTGCACTAAGTGACTACATACCTGTGTCACTTGCTCTAAGTGACTACTTACTTGTGTTGCTTGCTCTAAGTGACTACATACTTACTCTTTAAGTGACCACATACTTGTGTCACTTGCACTAAGTGACTACATACTTGCTCTAAGTGACTACATACTTGTGTTGCTTGCTCTAAGAGATTACATACTTGTGTCACTTGTTCTAATTTACTACATACTTGTGTCGTTTGCTCTAAGTTACTACATACTTGTGTTGTATGTTCTAAGTGACTACATACTTGTGTTGTTTGTTCTAAGTGACTACATACTTGTGTTGTTTGTTCTAAATGACTACATACTTGTGTTGTTTTTTCTAAGTGACTACATACTTGTGTTGTTTGTTCTAAGTGACTACATACTTGTGTTGTTTGTTCTAAGTGATTACATACTTGTGTTGTATGTTCTAAGTGACTACATACTTGTGTTGTTTGTTCTAAGTGACTACATACTTGTGTGGCTGGCTCTAAGTGACTACATACTTGTGTTGTATGTTCTAAGTGACTACATACTTGTGTTGTTTGTTCTAAGTGACTACATACTTGTGTGGCTGGCTCTAAGTGACTACATACTTGTGTTGGTTGTTCTAAGTGACTACATACTTGTGTTGTTTGTTCTAAGTGACTACATACTTGTGCGACATGTTGAGAGCCAAGGGATGTGGATCTGCAATGCATAGCGGGCAATGGAGATGGCTCTTCCAGTCTCTCTGATGGTTCCTCTTTCACAGGGTTAAACTAATAACGAAACGAAACAATAGAGGGGTGAATAAAGGGGTGAATAGAGGGGTGACATGCAGGCAAGCAATAACAACATTTAATACTAACAATATAATATAGCACTCAACATAGTTAATTAATTATAAAATTGTAAGACAGGCATAAAACAAATGTCTATGAGTAAAATAAAATACTAGATAAAGAAACGCGTATAATTATAACTAGTCAATAAAGACAAAATAGATGAAACTATTCAAAATAAAATAAAAAGAACATAAACTAACAATGTTAAAATTAGAGCATTATTAAAAGGAAGCAAGTCATGGTTTTGGGCCTATGCACCTAAACATTTAGTAAAACATCACCATTTGCAACTACAATTAAGAATATCATGATAATGGTTTACTAGGAAAACCTTATTGAAGCATTTTAATTTCCTGGGCCACGCCATACTGTAACCCTATGTTACAAGTGTCAAAGTTTAGCAACATTTTTTCGTGAAATTAAAATATATTTGTATACACCTGTTCCTACATCTGCCAATACGATATGGTCAGGCTGTTTACATCTAAACTCAACTTATGTAACATATTTGGCCTTTGTTTACTAAACTAGTCTTCTTTCTGAGGAAATTGCCCATTTGTTTGAGACTTTGTATTGGTTCTGTGTATGTCAGCCTCACTTAATATGTCACACGTACCCTACATTACACGATTTCCATAGAACTGCACAAGCACTTATTGGTTGCGCTGATTAACATGTCAGCCCTCGGTCAACTGGAGAAATGACTGCAATCTTCCACTTCTAGAACACATTCTGAATAAATCACTGGCGTGATATTCATGATTTTAGTTGCACATGGTTAGCTTTTATCTCTTCTAGGTGTATTGCCACAAAACCATGACTTTTGTTTTGCTTTAAAATGGATGATAAAGAAAAACGATGTAATTTATATATCAGATAAAAATATCGAAACATTAAATGTTAGCAACAACTAAAACAGAAGTAAACAACAAAGCAGCGTGTAATTATCACTACAAATTTTATGATGAATTGTAAATTATGTTATTGTGTCTGCGTTTAATATATTCTCCATGTGCACACAGTAATGTTGTTATCGCTCAAGTTCTAACATGAATCTTTTTAAAGTTCAACAATATTTTAGCACTTTCTATGGTAGCATGTATTACTCTGGCAAATTGTCTGTGTGAGTTTGTATTACATCTGATCAACAGTAACTTTGATATCTCATTTCTTACCAGTTCCCATGCAATGTTTAGCCAAGAGTGCCTTTAGTAAGCAGGTACTGTGCACCCTACCCTACAACTACACTACCACGTAAGGGACTACTATTAAATGAGTGTACTTTTACTCATATTGTCATCAATAGAAATGTGTGCAAATTATCATCTTCCTGTAAACAATGCTTCCAAATCAGAAAAGCAAAAGAAAATGCACTTTTGTAATTGTTAACAAATGTTTTAAATAACATTTTTAATAATTTTAAATATTAAAAAATATTCTTAAATAAAAAATAATATTTTTAATAAAACCAGGTAGAATGTAGCACACTCATTTAGGGCGAGATCACAATTAGAGGAAACTAAGATGCTGCTATAAGCATTGCCATGGAAACTAAGATGCTGCTATAAGCATTGCCATGGAAACTAAGATGCTGCTATAAGCATTGCCATGGAAACCTACACGAAGTGGTAGCGAGAGTGTGGACCGTGAGTGAGACAAGCGACTGATGCGTGCGGGGCGTGTGTACCGGGGCGGCCGCACCGGAGTGGGTGGCAGGGACTGCGAGGGTAAACAGGTATTAGTGACACGGGGCGTTCCCAACACCTGCATTAAACACACTTTAACATTCACAACCGATTATTTGCCCAACTGGTCAGCCAATAGTGTCACGCAGTATCTCGGCACAAGAATTTTTTTGTACACACCATCAGGAGACTAATAAATGAGGCCATTTTGTGGCTATGGAATTTGGGCTGGATCAAATTTGACAGACAGCGACAATTTTGAAGCTGCGACTGACAGCAGGTGCACTCATTGTGACCTTTCATCAAAGCTCAAGCTGGGAGTGGTGCTAGTCAATAATTAATCGAGACACATTGTTTGTCTAATCGCACATATAATTTAGCTGTGCACTGTCATATGACACTGTGTCGCCCGTCTTACAAGGGCACAGATCATTCAGGTAAACTGGTCTTTAGATACCAGTTACGAAATGTACATCATAAAATGGATATTTTAGAATTTGTATTGATAAAAAATTGGGTTTCTAATAATTTTAAGATTCATTTAAAGGCAGGTGTTGAATACGTCATAATGAAATAAAACTAATGATCAAGCTCTCAAGACATGCACATTCTTTCACCCAGTCTGGCCATGTGCAATTTGGCACAACTGGTTAATTGAAAAACAAGACAGCCTTAACTCTTTATGAGAAAAGGAAACTCACAACTGGCTTTGCCAGAGAAAACATCTTAGAAATAAATTGCTTAAACTGTTTGCCAATTGTGGATTTGAGAGCTTGATTGGGAAAAGTTAAATGAAAAAACTTTAACACAAATGTGAAAAAGAATATTTTTGTGAAAGCTGCCAAGCAATTTTTTATTAGGATTTGTGAATTAAATCTTCTGATTTAACCTTGTATGTTAACCTTATGAATGTGCTTTGCTTGTAGTTCGAAAGTGACGCAACCAGAAAGAGATGTTCGGTCAGTTAAGAATCATATGAGTTGCTAACAGGCACATATGTTAAGAGAAGTAGACTTTGAGAGAAACTGGCTAAACAAGAGTGGTCTATGGCAGGCAGCTTTCACACTGCACATGATCCACATGCAGCAATACAATTAGGATATTGTGAAATCACACGTCATGCATGTATGCTCGTAGCATGTCATAAATTAATAAAACACTTGTGTTTAATCATTACAGACACAATTTTGATTTCTATGAACATTCCGGTTAGTTCAATGCCTACAAATTATATACAGCTATGTCTTATCATAAAACGTGTTTTTCTGTATACTGCACGATGGGCTCTGCACAAACATGTTAGAGCAAACAGGAAGCAGAGATGTGCATCTATGGAATGTGTCATTTGATAGGGCCCAGTGTAAGAATAATATTCAAATTCACAGTAACAATTGAATTTATGAAGCCCGGTGAATACATAAATGAAATTAGAAACTTAAAAAATAATTTTAATATTCAGCAATAACAAGCCAAAGAGAATAAAATGGAATATGGATATAAAACTTCAGTAACATTTTTGCAATCTAAAATATGTTTAATGAAATTTGATTGTCAAAGCCACCGGTTTTGCCCATTCCTCACATCAGAGAAAAGATGTGTAGAGTTGTAAACAGCCACATGGTTGCCTAGGAACAACATTTTGTCAGTGAAAGAGGCAAGCAGTGAACAAAATGTTAGGGTCCACAGACACGTGTGCTGACTTAGTGCTGACAGAATGTTAGGGTCCACAGACACGTGTGCTGACTTAGTGCTGACAGATTGTTAGGTTTCGCAGACAAGTGTGCTGACTTAGTGCTGACAGATTGTTAGGTTTCGCAGACAAGTGTGCTGACTTAGTGCTGACAGAACAATACAAATACGTGTGAATCACCAAGTGCTGCAGTCATTCCAATAATAAAGTTGGTAACAGTTATCCACAGAGTAGGCTAATAGAGTTGTTATTCCTACATTTAGTGTCTATGTGAGTTAGAGAACATACAGTAAGCAGTGAAATTAATAATTCAATATATACATATCTGATGTACTAAACAGACTGATTCAACTTATTTATTATCCACTAATTAACCTTTCATAATATCACAATAATTTAATCCTAGTGTGTAGTATGTGCTCATCATGTATGATCCTACAGCGTGTAGTACGTGCACATCACGTATGATCCTACAGTGTGTACTACATGCACATCATGTATGATCCTACAGTGTGTACTACATGCACATCATGTATGATCCTACAGTGTGTACTACGTGCACATCATGTATGCATCATGCAAAGCAAAGCACTGGACAGTATGTGTATTTAGTACATGACGCTGGGTGGCCTTGTAGTGGGAATACATTCATTGTGTGGGGAAGGAGGGAGGTAGCCTTGTAGAGTAACAGGGATACATGTGACTATGTCATGCGGAAGAGGGAGGTAGCTCAATGATGGAGATACATATGATTATGTCATGCGGGAGAGGGAGGTAGCTCAATGATGGGGATACATATGACTATGTCATGCGGGAGAGGGAGGTAGCTCAATGATGGAGATACATATGATTATGTCATGCGGGAGAGGGAGGTAGCTCAATGATGGAGATACATATGACTATGTCATGCGGGAGAGGGAGGTAGCTCAATGATGGGGATACATATGACTATGTCATGCGGGAGAGGGAGGTAGCTCAATGATCGGGATACATATGACTATGTCATGCGGGAGAGGGAGGTAGCTCAATGATGGGAATACATATGACTATGTCATGCGGGAGAGGGAGGTAGCTCAATGATGGGAATACATATGACTATGTCATGCGGGAGAGGGAGGTAGCTCAATGATGGGGATACATATGACTATGTCATGCGGGAGAGGGAGGTAGCTCAATGATGGAGATACATATGATTATGTCATGCGGGAGAGGGAGGTAGCTCAATGATGGGGATACATATGACTATGTCATGCGGGAGAGGGAGGTAGCTCAATGATGGAGATACATATGATTATGTCATGCGGGAGAGGGAGGTAGCTCAATGATGGGGATACATATGACTATGTCATGCGGGAGAGGGAGGTAGCTCAATGATGGGGATACATATGACTATGTCATGCGGGAGAGGGAGATAGCTCAATGATGGGGATACATATGACTATGTCATGCGGGAGAGGGAGGTAGCTCAATGATGGGGATACATATGACTATGTCATGCGGGAGAGGGAGGTAGCTCAATGATGGGAATACATATGACTATGTCATGCGGGAGAGGGAGGTAGCTCAATGATGGGAATACATATGACTATGTCATGCGGGAGAGGGAGGTAGCTCAATGATGGGAATACATATGACTATGTCATGCGGGAGAGGGAGGTAGCTCAATGATGGGGATACATATGACTATGTCATGCGGGAGAGGGAGGTAGCTCAATGATGGAGATACATATGATTATGTCATGCGGAAGAGGGAGGTAGCTCAATGATGGAGATACATATGACTATGTCATGTGGGAGAGGGAGGTAGCTCAATGATGGAGATACATATGACTATGTCATGTGGGAGAGGGAGGTAGCTCAATGATGGGGATACATATGACTATGTCATGCAGGAGAGGGAGGTAGCTCAATGATGGAGATACATATGACTATGTCATGCGGGAGAGGGAGGTAGCTCAATGATGGGGATACATATGACTATGTCATGCGGGAGAGGGAGGTAGCTCAATGATGGGGATACATATGACTATGTCATGCGGGAGAGGGAGGTAGCTCAATGATGGGGATACATATGACTATGTCATGCGGGAGAGGGAGGTAGCTCAATGATGGAGATACATATGATTATGTCATGCGGAAGAGGGAGGTAGCTCAATGATGGAGATACATATGACTATGTCATGCGGGAGAGGGAGGTAGCTCAATGATGGAGATACATATGATGATGTCATGCAGGAGAGGGAGGTAGCTCAACGATGGGGATACATATGATTATGTCATGCGGGAGAGGGAGGTAGCTCAACGATGGGGATACATATGACTATGTCATGCGGGAGAGGGAGGTAGCTCAACGATGGAGATACATATGACTATGTCATGCAGGAACACATTTAGAGGTCTACCTCATTCTCTGTCAGATCGGTCATTTCGACTGACATGTTAACATCGTCGCTGGTGCTGCTGCAGCTGCCGAACTGAGGGACACGGAGAGGGCTGGACTCAAGGAACAGGTTGAAGGAATTGGAGGGGGAAGAGGGGGAGAAAGTATTGTCTTTTGTTGATTCATGAGGGGGTTTTGCTGGCTCGTCAAACGGGTTGAGATAATCAGGTAGGGCTGACAGCTGATGGAAGGGACAGGGTTTGGATGGGGTGGAAGAAAAAGGGCTGGGTTTGGAATGGGTAAAGGGACTGGGTTTGGATGGGGTAGAGGTAAAGGGGTTGGCTGTGGTTGCCATAGCAATTGAGGAGGGGCGCAGTGAACGAGACTGCCGACCAGAGATACGGGGCCTCTACAGGGGGAAAAAGAAAATCATACTGTGAGATGTTTATCAAACACAACAAAGGCAACTGTACTACATCTACACAAGTGTTCTTGTTAATTTGGAATGACACATAATGCTGAGATATGCAAAGGTCATTAAAGCAAAACATTCACTGTAGTTCAATGTTGAATAAAAAAAAATTCTCATTTTTGTTTCAAATACTGCTCCTGCATTCTGAATCAAAGTATAAAGAACACAAGAGAACTGTCAGTGACGGTGGTGGCCAGGAATGTAGTTCAAGACTTGTATTGTAGTCTTTCAAACAGAGAACAAGAACACCTGAATTAATGTTGTCAGTGCCCCAGTTACGCATCTAAACTGCATATTAAATCAGAATGTTAACATTCAAGGTTTACTGCATAGAAATATAGTACTTAAATCTACCGTTCTTTTAAAAACACAACATTAGTCAATGAATGAGTGAACAACAACAAATGACTTTAAACTTAGGCAACAACGACTCTTAGGAGTGTCTACTTGTAGATTTATGACAGCAGATCATAGCGGGGAAAGAGTGCGGACAATCATTAAGGCCGTAGAGTGAATCAGTGACTGTAGAGTGGACCAGTGACTGTAGAGTGGACCAGTGACTGTAGAGTGGACCAGTGGCTGTAGATTGGACCAGTGGCTGTAGAGTGGACGAGTGGCTGTAGAGTGGACGAGTGGCTGTAGAGTGGACCAGTGGCTGTAGAGTGGATCAGTGGCTATAGAGTGGACGAGTGACTGTAGAGTGGACCAGTGGCTGTAGAGTGGACCAGTGGCTGTAGAGTGGACCAGTGGCTGTAGAGTGGACGAGTGGCTGTAGAGTGGACCAGTGGCTGTAGAGTGGATCAGTGACTGTAGAATGGACCAGTGGACATATAGTGGACCAGTGGCCATAGAGTGGACCAGTGGCTGTAGAGTGGACCAGTGGCTGTACAGTGGACCAGTGGCTGTACAGTGGACCAGTGGCTGTAGAGTGGACGAGTGGCTGTAGAGTGGACGAGTGACTGTAGAGTGGATCAGTGACTGTAGAATGGACCAGTGGACATATAGTGGACCAGTGGCCATAGAGTGGACCAGTGGCCATAGAGTGGACCAGTGGCTGTAGAGTGGACCAGTGGCTGTAGAGTGGACCAGTGGCTGTACAGTGGACCAGTGACTTTAGAGTAGACAAGTGACTGTAGCATGCAAGTGAAGGTAAACATTCCTGAAGAAAAACATGTTTTCATCATTGGAATGTTCAGCCAGTCATCATGTGGGAACACAGCACATTCGAGTGGAACATTGTGTTCCACTGGATATGATGTTCCTGAGTAAAGTAAAGTGTTCGAGCAGCCTGGAACACTGGCAGATTAGTACCATGGAACATTTCAGACATTACTTCGAGAGTCATGTCAATGACCCAATTGAGACACACCAGACGAAGCAGTAGAAACACTAGTGCAGGAGTCATACGAATGAGTCATGTCAATGACCCAATTGAGACACACCAGACGAAGCAGTAGAAACACTAGTGCAGGAGTCATATGAATGAGTCATGTCAATGACCCAATTGAGACACACCAGACGAAGCAGTAGAAACACTAGTGCAGGAGTCATACGAATGACCCAATTGAGACACACCAGACGAAGCAGTAGAAACACTAGTGCAGGAGTCATACGAATGGCTCACAGTGACTTGCCAAACATTAACAGAAGAGAAACAGTAATACAGTAGTCATGTGATATACTAGTGCATGAATCATGTGAATGACCCATGTGAGACACGTCAGACACTAACATAACAATAGAGACACTAGTCCATGAGTTATGTGAATGCCTCATGTGAGATACTAGTACAGGAGTCATGTTAATGACCCTAGGAGATACTAGTGCATGAGTCATGTGAGACATGCCAGACAATAGCATAGCAGTATAGACACTAGTGCAGGAATCATGTGAATGACCCATGTGATACACTAGTGCATGAGTCATGTGAATGACCCATGTGATACACTAGTGCAGGAGTCATGTGAAAGACTCATGTGAGACACTAGTGCAAGTCATGTGAAAGACCCATTCAGGAGTCATGTGAATGACCCACGTTGACTTGTTCCGGCTCTGCATCGCTGCTCACACGACTAGACACTGACGACTTGCGACTGTGGTCGGCTGAGCTGGGGGCCACAAAGGTGGGGTACGTGGGTAGGAGACCGGACAGACCTTGGTGCTAGAAGACAACACTACAACTGAGACCTTGCTGCACATCAATGGCAATCACTTATCTCAGCAGTCATGAAATGTAATGACGCTATCACAACAATGGCTTGCGACTGTTGGGAGAGACCACACCATCACATGATTGGTATGTTTACTCAACATGTAAATAATAGTTTATTTACTAAATCACCACCTGCAGGATGCAAAAGTAGTTTTGAATATCTGTCAAGATGCTTTAATTTCACAAAACAAAATGTCAACATGGCATAAATATGTTATTTGTTATTTTTGCATCAAAAACCAAAGAAATGACTACAAATTGAAAAGAAATGAAATCACAAAAACCAAGACCAAACTGAAAATAAGTTTCATTTTCCCAAAAAAGATTTGAGAAGAGTTAACTGGCAGAGCAAGAGTGAAAGTATTTACAGTTTTGTTGGGTGGCGTCTTCTCCTGGCTAGGACTGGCTCGGCCCCCAGTGGACGACTGTGTCAGTGAACTGATGTTTGAACTCTGGTTGCTGGCGAGCGACTCCCGACTCCGAGACAGGTCCGTCTTACTGCTCGACTTCAGCAGATTCCCTTTCACTTTCAGTTTGTCACCTGTCCAACAAACATGTACAATGAAGCAATGTGTTGAATAGTTCCACAATTCCTTTTCACCTATTGTTTTCCTTGCAGGAATAAACAGTATAAAATCTAATAACAAACTAATAGAGGTCAAAGAGCCAATACTTGTGATGCTGGGGAGATTTCTGACAAAACCTAAAAACCTTTGAATCCTAATAGATACTTGATCGACATAGGAAAACCACAGGCTGGTGAACAACTGAGAAATGCATACATATTTACACAGCATTTCAAGTATAAAATATGGATTTCAAACCAAACATTTTGCAGATTTTGGAATGTCCTCGCCCACTCACCCATGGAGTGTGCCAGCGACTTTATCGACTTCGGTTTCTTGAGCATGCTCAGACTCAGAGCGCTACTGGAAAGACTTGTTTTTGACAGTGTTGCCGATGATGCTGCTGGTGTGCTTTGAACGATGAAGGTGACCTTGGCCTCAATCTCACCGCGTTCCTTGGCAGCCTTTTTCGAGTCAGGCTTGTTTCGTAGTGTGTACCATCTGCATAGTGACAATGTCAAAGTGAACATGCAGAACTGACTTGATGAGGGACAATTTCAGTGATGTTTATGCAATTTTATAATCTATTTTTATATTGTATATAATGGTTTATATACGTTTTAAAAATATCCTTACATGGAATATTCAACCTCTATGGTTGCAAATAAAAATATACTTAACATTATACATATAATTACATGCAAAAAATGTATTATATCTAACACATCTTTACATAAAGCCACGTTTCTTAATCTACTATTGCCAGCTGCTTTTAAATTACTCATTACATTTGTGGCTTAACATTTTATCTTTACAATGAATACAACTTTAATATGGTGTATTGTAAAACACTGTTTACCTCCAAAGCATTGTTAGTACACAACAATGAGAATGAAAGCAGAAGACGCCCACCTGCTGCGAGGGCGCTCGTAGATCTGGAACTCATTGAGGGGCAGGGAGACAAAGCCCAGGAACTGGTCCAAGCCAAGCAGGTTCCGATGGAACACGGTCAGTTTGATCTCCCCCGCCTTCTTGTCTGGAATCAGGCTGAAAGACAATGCAACAGTGGTTATTCCTTGGTCAAAGCAACAGTGGTCATTCCCTGGTCAAAGCAACAGTGGTCATTCCTTGGTCAAAGCAAAAGTGGTCATTCCTTGGTCAAAGCAACAGTGGTCATTCCATGGTCAAAGCAACAGTAGTCATTCCTTGGTCAACGCAAAAGGGGTCATTCCCTGGTCAAAGCAACAGTGGTCATTCCTTGGTCAAAGCAAAAGTGGTCATTCTTTGGTCAAAGCAAAAGTGGTCATTCCCTGGTCAAAGCAACAGTGGTCATTCCTTAGTCAAAGCAACAGTGGTCATTCCCTGGTCAAAGCAACAGTGGTCATTCCTTGGTCAAAGCAACAGTGGTTGTTCCTTGGTTATATATATATATATATATATATATATATATTTATATATTTATATATATATATACACACTGTAATGCTAACCTACTAATATTGACCACTAATATGTATCAACCCAAAAGTTATAAGTGAAATGTAGAAAGTATTTAACCAGTAATCACTAGGTGGCAGCACTGTAACATTGTTTCTGCTTCCATCTGGTGGACAATACGCAAACATGCTGCATACAAACAACTGTACGTTGCAAACAACCCTGTAGAAATGGAATTACCTTATTAAACCAGATATGTCAGCTTTCTGGCATGCCACTCACACATTCAAGGGCTTAACATTCATGCTACATGAATATTACGCATGTGGCAAATTGTACCAGTTATTTGGCTTCAAATCAGAAATAATTGCCCCCATGCCCCACCTAGCAGAACTTCACGCTGTCCTCGTGACCTCAGCTTAAAAGTCTCATTGAAGTTGTACAGAGAAATTTGCACATCCCTGTCCAACTATGAGGACATGTTCAGTTCTCCAGGATATCTGTGTGCACATCAGTGGTGATGGATTGGGGCAGTGACATTAACCACTGACATATATCACGCCGTTAAATGAGGCGATTTCTTCCCTATTCAAAGAAATGGAGCTGCACACAATAGCGACATGCTCTGTCGGTGAAGCATGACGAACAGACCATCCGCCAGTAGATTCAGCAGTCACGGCCGTGACTGGATAATATACCAGGACATACACTAGCGACGAGTGTCGCGTAACACGCGACGATCAATGGAACTGCTGATGTAGCCTTGGGGAAGAAACACAGACAATGGGGCGTTTACTGCGGTTATGACTGTGGAATGTTAATTGAGACCACACCATAACTTCACTCTGCACATCTAACCAAAGATACAATTTCATTCTACACGTTTAACTAACAACACAACTTCACCATTCATATTTAACCAACAATACAACCCATGGTGTATTCAGGACTTTGGGATAAGATTGTATATAAGTATAACCTAACTTCATTGTAGCATAACAAACTAATGGGTACCTAAGCTTGGCCCCCCTTTCCAAGATCCTAAATATGCCATCAACACTGTGCACATATAGCTTATGACACAACTACAGCTCAGGGAGTGGCTACCATTGATATCACATTGATATCACATTGATATCACATTGCCTTCAATGACATTGGCAGTGGTGTATCTAGGATCTCTCAAAGGGGGAGGCCAGAAGGGCGGGCCAAAGGGGAGACCAAAGGGGAGGCCAGAAGGGCGGGCCAAAGGGGAGGCCAGAAGGGCGGGCCAAAGGGGAGACCAAAGGGGGAGGCCAGAAGGGCGGGCCAAAGGGGAGGCCAGAAGGGTGGGCCAAAGGGGAGACCAAAGGGGAGGCCAGAAGGGTGGGCCAAAGAGGAGACCAAAGGGGGATGCTAAAGGGGAGGCCAAAGAGGAGACCAAATGGAGAGGTCAAAGGGGTAGGTCAAAGGAGGAAGCCAAATGGAGAGGTGAAAGGGGGAGGTGAAAGGGACAGGTGAAAGGGGCAGGTCAAATGGGGGAGGCCAAAGGGGAGGCCAGAGGGGGAGGCCAAAGGGGACCTAAAGGGGGACGCTAAAGGGGAAGGTCAAAGGGGAGGGCAAATGGTAACTTGGTAAACTAACCATATATTAATTAGTACTACAAGTTACTTACAAAAATGTAAGCCAAAGGGTGGCACAATGCCCCCCCCGAAGTACACCACACAGTTACCTCTGTATTTTTATTGCAGGTAATTTAGTTGTGAGAATCAATACAGACATAATGGAGATAGAAATGTAACTTTGTAACACCATCATGAGAACATTTGTAGTGACTCAATACAGACATAATGGAGATAGAAATGTAACTTTGTAACACCAGCATGAGAACATTTGTAGTGACTCAATACAGACATAATGGAGATAGAAATGTAACTTTGTAAAACCAGCATGAGAACATTTGTAGAGACTCAATACAGACATAATGAAGATAGAAATGTAACTTTGTAACACCAGCATGAGAACATTTGTAGAGACTCAATACCGACATAATGGAGATAGAAATGTAACTTTGTAACACCATCATGAGAACATTTGTAGTGACTCAATACAGACATAATGGAGATAGAAATGTAACTTTGTAAAACCAGCATGAGAACATTTGTAGTGACTCAATACAGACATAATGGAGATAGAAATGTAACTTTGTAACACCAGCATGAGAACATTTGTAGAGACTCAATACAGACATAATGGAGATAGAAATGTAACTTTGTAACACCATCATGAGAACATTTGTAGAGACTCAATACAGACATAATGGAGATAGAAATGTAACTTTGTAACACCATCATGAGAACATTTGTAGAGACTCAATACAGACATAATGGAGATAGAAATGTAACTTTGTAACACCAGCATGAGAACATTTGTAGAGACTCAATACAGACATAATGGAGATAGAAATGTAACTTTGTAACACCATCATGAGAACATTTGTAGTGACTCAATACAGACATAATGGAGATAGAAATGTAACTTTGTAACACCAGCATGAGAACATTTGTTGAGACTCAATACAGACATAGTGGAGATAGAAATGTAACTTTGTAGCACCATCATGAGAACATTTGTAGCGACTCAATACAGACATAATGGAGATAGAAATGTAACTTTGTAACACCAGCATGGGAACATTTGTAGAGACTCAATACAGACATAATGGAGATAGAAATGTAACTTTGTAACACCATCATGAGAACATTTGTTGTAAGACTCAATACAGACATAATGGAGATAGAAATGTAACTTTGTAACACCACCATGGGAACATTTGTAGAGACTCAATACAGACATAATGGGGATAGAAATGTAACTTTGTAACACCATCATGGGAACATTTGAAGAGACTCAATACAGACATAATGGGGATAGAAATGTAACTTTGTAACACCATCATGAGAACATTTGTTAAGACTCAATACAGACATAATGGGGATAGAAATGTAACTTTGTAATACCATCATGAGAACATTTGTTAAGACTCAATACAGACATAATGGAGATAGAAATGTAACTTTGTAACACCATCATGAGAACATTTGTAGTGACTCAATACAGACATAATGGAGATACAAATGTAACTTTGTAACACCAGCATGAGAACATTTGTAGAGACTCAATACAGACATAATGGAGATAGAAATGTAACTTTGTAACACCATCATGAGAACATTTGTAGTGACTCAATACAGACATAATGGAGATAGAAATGTAACTTTGTAACACCAGCATGAGAACATTTGTAGAGACTCAATACAGACATAATGGAGATAGAAATGTAACTTTGTAACACCATCATGAGAACATTTGTAGAGACTCAATACAGACATAATGGAGATAGAAATGTAACTTTGTAACACCATCATGAGAACATTTGTAGAGACTCAATACAGACATAATGAAGATAGAAATGTAACTTTGTAACACCATCATGAGAACATTTGTAGAGACTCAATACAGACATAATGGAGATAGAAATGTAACTTTGTAACACCATCATGAGAACATTTGTAGTGACTCAATACAGACATAATGGAGATAGAAATGTAACTTTGTAACACCAGCATGAGAACATTTGTAGAGACTCAATACAGACATAATGGAGATAGAAATGTAACTTTGTAACACCATCATGAGAACATTTGTAGAGACTAAATACAGACATAATGGAGATAGAAATGTAACTTTGTAACACCATCATAAGAACATTTGTAGAGACTCAATACAGACATAATGGAGATAGAAATGTAACTTTGTAACACCAGCATGAGAACATTTGTAGAGACTCAATACAGACATAATGGGGATAGAAATGTAACTTTGTAACACCATCATGGGAACATTTGAAGAGACTCAATACAGACATAATGGGGATAGAAATGTAACTTTGTAACACCATCATGAGAACATTTGTTAAGACTCAATACAGACATAATGGGGATAGAAATGTAACTTTGTAACACCATCATGAGAACATTTGTAGAGGCTCAATACAGACATAACGGAGATAGAAATGTAACTTTGTAACACCATCATGAGAACATTTGTAGTGACTCAATACAGACATAATGGAGATACAAATGTAACTTTGTAACACCAGCATGAGAACATTTGTAGAGACTCAATACAGACATAATGGAGATAGAAATGTAACTTTGTAACACCATCATGAGAACATTTGTAGTGACTCAATACAGACATAATGGAGATAGAAATGTAACTTTGTAACACCAGCATGAGAACATTTGTAGAGACTCAATACAGACATAATGGAAATAGAAATGTAACTTTGTAACACCATCATGAGAACATTTGTAGAGACTCAATACAGACATAATGGAGATAGAAATGTAACTTTGTAACACCAGCATGAGAACATTTGTAGAGACTCAATACAGACATAATGGAGATAGAAATGTAACTTTGTAACACCATCATGAGAACATTTGTAGAGACTCAATATAGACATAATGGAGATAGAAATGTAACTTTGTAACACCATCATGAGAACATTTGTAGTGACTCAATACAGACATAATGGAGATAGAAATGTAACTTTGTAACACCATCATGAGAACATTTGTAGTGACTCAATACAGACATAATGGAGATAGAAATGTAACTTTGTAACACCAGCATGAGAACATTTGTAGAGACTCAATACAGACATAATGGAGATAGAAATGTAACTTTGTAACACCAGCATGAGAACATTAGTAGTGACTCAATACAGACATAATGGAGATAGAAATGTAACTTTGTAACACCAGCATGAGAACATTTGTAGAGACTCAATACAGACATAATGGAGATAGAAATGTAACTTTGTAACACCATCATGAGAACATTTGTAGTGACTCAATACAGACATAATGGAGAAAGAAATGTAACTTTGTAACACCATCATGAGAACATTTGTAGTGACTCAATACAGACATAATGGAGATAGAAATGTAACTTTGTAACACCAGCATGAGAACATTTGTAGAGACTCAATACAGACATAATGGAGATAGAAATGTAACTTTGTAACACCATCATGAGAACATTTGTAGAGACTCAATACAGACATAATGGAGATAGAAATGTAACTTTGTAACACCATCATGAGAACATTTGTAGTGACTCAATACAGACATAATGGAGATAGAAATGTAACTTTGTAACACCATCATGAGAACATTTGTAGTGACTCAATACAGACATAATGGAGATAGAAATGTAACTTTGTAACACCAGCATGAGAACATTTGTAGAGACTCAATACAGACATAATGGAGATAGAAATGTAACTTTGTAACACCAGCATGAGAACATTTGTAGTGACTCAATACAGACATAATGGAGATAGAAATGTAACTTTGTAACACCATCATGAGAACATTTGTAGTGATTCAATACAGACATAATGGAGATAGAAATGTAACTTTGTAACACCATCATGAGAACATTTGTAGTGACTCAATACAGACATAATGGAGATAGAAATGTAACTTTGTAACACCAGCATGAGAACATTTGTAGAGACTCAATACAGACATAATGGAGATAGAAATGTAACTTTGTAACACCATCATGAGAACATTTGTAGAGACTCAATACAGACATAATGGAGATAGAAATGTAACTTTGTAACACCATCATGAGAACATTTGTAGTGACTCAATACAGACATAATGGAGATAGAAATGTAACTTTGTAACACCAGCATGAGAACATTTGTAGAGACTCAATACAGACATAATGGAGATAGAAATGTAACTTTGTAACACCATCATGAGGACATTTGTAGTGACTCAATACAGACATAATGGAGATAGAAATGTAACTTTGTAACACCAGCATGAGAACATTTGTAGAGACTCAATACAGACATAATGGAGATAGAAATGTAACTTTGTAACACCATCATGAGAACATTTGTAGAGACTCAATACCGACATAATGGAGATAGAAATGTAACTTTGTAACACCATCATGAGAACATTTGTAGAGACTCAATACAGACATAATGGAGATAGAAATGTAACTTTGTAACACCATCATGAGAACATTTGTAGAGACTCAATACAGACATAATGGAGATAGAAATGTAACTTTGTAACACCATCATGAGAACATTTGTAGTGACTCAATACAGACATAATGGAGATAGAAATGTAACTTTGTAACACCAGCATGAGAACATTTGTAGAGACTCAATACAGACATAATGGAGATAGAAATGTAACTTTGTAACACCATCATGAGAACATTTGTAGAGACTCAATACCGACATAATGGAGATAGAAATGTAACTTTGTAACACCATCATGAGAACATTTGTAGAGACTCAATACAGACATAATGGAGATAGAAATGTAACTTTGTAACACCATCATGAGAACATTTGTAGAGACTCAATACAGACATAATGGAGATAGAAATATAACTTTGTAACACCATCATGAGAACATTTGTAGAGACTCAATACAGACATAATGGAGATAGAAATGTAACTTTGTAACACCATCATGAGAACATTTGTAGAGACTCAATACAGACATAATGGAGATAGAAATGTAACTTTGTAACACCATCATGAGAACATTTGTAGAGACTCAATACAGACATAATGAAGATAGAAATGTAACTTTGTAACACCATCATGAGAACATTTGTAGAGACTCAATACAGACATAATGGAGATAGAAATGTAACTTTGTAACACCATCATGAGAACATTTGTAGTGACTCAATACAGACATAATGGAGATAGAAATGTAACTTTGTAACACCAGCATGAGAACATTTGTAGAGACTCAATACAGACATAATGGAGATAGAAATGTAACTTTGTAACACCATCATGAGAACATTTGTAGAGACTAAATACAGACATAATGGAGATAGAAATGTAACTTTGTAACACCATCATAAGAACATTTGTAGAGACTCAATACAGACATAATGGAGATAGAAATGTAACTTTGTAACACCAGCATGAGAACATTTGTAGAGACTCAATACAGACATAATGGAGATAGAAATGTAACTTTGTAACACCATCATGAGAACATTTGTAGAGACTCAATACAGACATAATGGAGATAGAAATGTAACTTTGTAACACCAGCATGAGAACATTTGTAGAGACTCAATACATACATAATGGAGATAGAAATGTAACTTTGTAACACCATCATGAGAACATTTGTAGAGACTCAATACAGACATAATGGAGATAGAAATGTAACTTTGTAACACCATCATGAGAACATTTGTAGTGACTCAATACAGACATAATGGAGATAGAAATGTAACTTTGTAACACCATCATGAGAACATTTGTAGTGACTCAATACAGACATAATGGAGATAGAAATGTAACTTTGTAACACCATCATGGGAACATTTGTAGAGACTCAATACAGACATAATGGAGATAGAAATGTAACTTTGTAACACCATCATGAGAACATTTGTAGAGACTCAATACAGACATAATGGAGATAGAAATGTAACTTTGTAACACCATCATGGGAACATTTGTAGAGACTCAATACAGACATAGTGGAGATAGAAATGTAACTTTGTAACACCATCATGAGAACATTTGTAGTGACTCAATACAGACATAATGGAGATAGAAATGTAACTTTGTAACACCATCATGAGAACATTTGTAGAGACTCAATACAGACATAATGGAGATAGAAATGTAACTTTGTAACACCATCATGAGAACATTTGTAGAGACTCAATACAGACATAATGGAGATAGAAATGTAACTTTGTAACACCATCATGAGAACATTTGTAGTGACTCAATACAGACATAATGGAGATAGAAATGTAACTTTGTAACACCATCATGAGAACATTTGTAGTGACTCAATACAGACATAATGGAGATAGAAATGTAACTTTGTAACACCATCATGGGAACATTTGTAGAGACTCAATACAGACATAGTGGAGATAGAAATGTAACTTTGTAACACCATCATGAGAACATTTGTAGAGACTCAATACAGACATAATGGAGATAGAAATGTAACTTTGTAACACCATCATGAGAACATTTGTAGAGACTCAATACAGACATAATGGAGATAGAAATGTAACTTTGTAACACCATCTTGGGAACATTTGTAGAGACTCAATACAGACATAGTGGAGATAGAAATGTAACTTTGTAACACCATCATGAGAACATTTGTAGTGACTCAATACAGACATAATGGAGATAGAAATGTAACTTTGTAACACCAGCATGAGAACATTTGTAGAGACTCAATACAGACATAATAGAGATAGAAATGTAACTTTGTAACACCAGCATGAGAACATTTGTAGAGACTCAATACAGACATAATGGAGATAGAAATGTAACTTTGTAACACCATCATGAGAACATTTGTAGAGACTCAATGCAGACATAATGGAGATAGAAATGTAACTTTGTAACACCAGCATGAGAACATTTGTTGAGACTCAATACAGACATAATGGAGATAGAAATGTAACTTTGTAACACCATCATGAGAACATTTGTAGAGACTCAATACAGACATAATGGAGATAGAAATGTAACTTTGTAACACCATCATGAGAACATTTGTAGAGACTAAATACAGACATAATGGAGATAGAAATGTAACTTTGTAACACCATCATGAGAACATTTGTAGAGACTCAATACAGACATAATGGAGATAGAAATGTAACTTTGTAACACCATCATGAGAACATTTGTTGAGACTCAATACAGACATAATGGGGATAGAAATGTAACTTTGTAACACCATCATGAGAACATTTGTTAAGACTCAATACAGACATAATGGAGATAGAAATGTAACTTTGTAACACCATCATGAGAACATTTGTAGAGACTCAATACAGACATAATGGAGATAGAAATGTAACTTTGTAACACCAGCATGAGAACATTTGTTGAGACTCAATACAGACATAATGGAGATAGAAATGTAACTTTGTAACACCAGCATGAGAACATTTGTTGAGACTCAATACAGATATAATGGAGATAGAAATGTAACTTTGTAACACCATCATGAGAACATTTGTTGAGACTCAATACAGACATAATGGGGATAGAAATGTAACTTTGTAACACCAGCATGGGAACATTTGTAGAGACTCAATACAGACATAATGGGGATAGAAATGTAACTTTGTAACACCAGCATGAGAACATTTGTTGAGACTCAATACAGACATAGTGGAGATAGAAATGTAACTTTGTAGCACCATCATGAGAACATTTGTAGCGACTCAATACAGACATAATGGAGATAGAAATGTAACTTTGTAACACCAGCATGGGAACATTTGTAGAGACTCAATACAGACATAATGGAGATAGAAATGTAACTTTGTAACACCATCATGAGAACATTTGTTGTAAGACTCAATACAGACATAATGGAGATAGAAATGTAACTTTGTAACACCACCATGGGAACATTTGTAGAGACTCAATACAGACATAATGGGGATAGAAATGTAACTTTGTAACACCATCATGGGAACATTTGAAGAGACTCAATACAGACATAATGGGGATAGAAATGTAACTTTGTAACACCATCATGAGAACATTTGTTAAGACTCAATACAGACATAATGGGGATAGAAATGTAACTTTGTAATACCATCATGAGAACATTTGTTAAGACTCAATACAGACATAATGGAGATAGAAATGTAACTTTGTAACACCATCATGAGAACATTTGTAGTGATTCAATACAGACATAATGGGGATAGAAATGTAACTTTGTAACACCAGCATGAGAACATTTGTTGAGACTCAATATAGACATAATGGGGATAGAAATGTAACGTTGTAACACCATCATGAGAACATTTGTAGAGACTCAATACAGACATAATGGAGATAGAAATGTAACTTTGTAACACCAGCATGAGAACATTTGTTAAGACTCAATACAGACATAATGGGGATAGAAATGTAACTTTGTAACACCAGCATGAGAACATTTGTTAAGACTCAATATTGGTATTAGCGAAACATGGTGTCAAGACTACAATGTCAACTGTTGTGAGTTACCAGGATACAAACATATACAGGATACTAAAGTAGGTGGTGGTGTTGCACTCTATATTAAAGACAATATTGTATATCACGCTAGATTAGACATTACTAAATTAAATGATTACATAGATTGTCAGTTTATAGAGATGAATATTTTAGCAATTTATATTACACAATGATGTTACTATATAACATGTATCACAATCACGATTGGTTTTTCTACACCTGCACGTTGTTTTTGTGCTTAATACTATGATATATGTATTGAAAAATATACTAGGGAGTATAACGTTATACAATGTTCTTCCCCTATTGTTCTCTTTACGTTATTATATAGGATTTGCCTTGATTTGATTTTTATGTATCGTAAAGAGTTACAATACATTTGATTTGATTTGAATCATGTTACAGTCATGCTACCCTGTCATGTTACAGTCATGCTACAGTCATGTTTCATCCTCTTGAAAACTGGGAAAGTCATAACACTGGGGCTAGTGTTTACAAGTGTAAAACATTTTCCCCAGACACTTTCCCCCAGCTATCTGCCCCCTAGACTTATCCCCCCAACAAAATGCAAACAGACATTTTCCCCCAGCTATCTTCCCCCTAGACTTATCCCCCCCAACAAAATGCAAACAGACACTTTCCCCCCGTATTTGTTTTTAGTTTATCAGTATTTATCAGCCTGGAAGACTTTGTATTGTTCACCAATATAAGCTCTTATGTGACACTACATATTCTTACAGGTCTTTTTGTGGGATTTTACGTATTTTTGCCTCTTGTGCCAGTTCTTACATTTATCGTCAGGTCTGTTTGTGCGCACGCGTCTGACAATTTTCCAGGATATGGGTGAGGCAGTATAGTCTAACGTCATTGGATGGTTTTACCACAACTTGTCTATTTCACCCTCGAAAGACTGAACAGATGAAGCCTCCACCACAGACTGTGGGAGCCTCCACCACAGACTGTGGGAGCCTCCACCACAGACTGTGGGAAACTCCACCACAGACTGTGGGAGACTCCACCACAGACTGTGGGAGACTCCACCACAGACTGTGGGAGACTCCACCACATACTGTGGGAGCCTCCACCACAGACTGTGGGAGCCTCCACCACAGACTGTGGGAGCCTCCATCACAGACTGTGGGAGCCTCCACCACAGACTGTGGGAGCCTCCACCACAGACTGTGGGAGCCTCCACCACAGACTGTGGGAGCCTCCACCACAGACTGTGGGAGGCTCCACCACAGACTGTGGGAGCCTCCACCACAGACTGTGGGAGACTCCACCACAGACTGTGGGAGACTCCACCACAGACTGTGGGAGACTCCATCACAGACTGTGGGAGACTCCATCACAGACTGTGGGAGACTCCATCACAGACTGTGGGAGACTCCACCACAGACTGTGGGAGACTCCATCACAGACTGTGGGAGACTCCATCACAGACTGTGGGAGACTCCACCACAGACTGTGGGAGACTCCATCACAGACTGTGGGAGACTCCACCACAGACTGTGGGAGCCTCCACCACAGACTGTGGGAGCCTCCATCACAGACTGTGGGAGACTCCATCACAGACTGTGGGAGCCTCCATCACAGACTGTGGGAGCCTCCACCACAGACTGTGGGAGCCTCCATCACAGACTGTGGGAGCCTCCACCACAGACTGTGGGAGACTCCATCACAGACTGTGGGAGACTCCATCACAGACTGTGGGAGACTCCATCACAGACTGTGGGAGCCTCCATCACAGACTGTGGGAGCCTCCACCACAGACTGTGGGAGCCTCCACCACAGACTGTGGGAGCCTCCACCACAGACTGTGGGAGACTCCACCACAGACTGTGGGAGACTCCATCACAGACTGTGGGAGACTCCATCACAGACTGTGGGAGACTCCATCACAGACTGTGGGAGCCTCCATCACAGACTGTGGGAGCCTCCACCACAGACTGTGGGAGCCTCCACCACAGACTGTGGGAGCCTCCACCACAGACTGTGGGAGACTCCATCACAGACTGTGGGAGACTCCATCACAGACTGTGGGAGACTCCACCACAGACTGTGGGAGACTCCATCACAGACTGTGGGAGACTCCACCACAGACTGTGGGAGACTCCATCACAGACTGTGGGAGACTCCATCACAGACTGTGGGAGCCTCCATCACAGACTGTGGGAGCATCCACCACAGACTGTGGGAGCCTTTCTGATATTTAGTCGGCACTTTTATATATTTGCAGGTTGTGTCCCATTGTATCAGATTTGTTGTCTATCAATACCACTAAGTTTGATGAGAATGCGACATCGTACTTCCCTGCTAGGACCTTATATAGTTCTATCATGTCTCTGAGGCATACAGCATTAAGGAAAGAAACCACTTTACCATTTACTTTATTTGGTTCACTGTGTATGTTCACTATGTATGTACAGCAAACTTATATTTATTAAATAGTAAAGAAATGTTCAAAATAAAGACAAAATATTTCCTTAGCAAGATTGGGGAAAATGTCTGCCTATTTATTTTAATGGAAACATCCTAGGTGAATATGGCCAGGGGTAATATCCGGGGGGGGGGGTAAATGTCCATACTACAGTGTTTAAATAGGCAACAACTATAATATAATGTCATGCCCTCAATACATTAACCACATACATGTTACAATGTAGAAATTTACCACAATTCATGTCACAAACCAAATATGTAATCAGTCAGTCCGGCTATGTTGTGGTTGCTAAATAGTTAACAAGCACAACTGCGAGGTCATCTTTACTACGGTGTACTTATAAATGCAAGTTTTCTAACTTGGTATCTGCCAATCTAACACATTTTTACTGTAGTTATGGCCACCTTTTTGTACGGACAAGACGTGTACATGCACAAACTCAAGTCATTTCACTGGCATCTTACAGCAGTGAACTTGCCTAAACACATTATACTTTCTTGACCAGTTCACAGTGGTCAGTGGTAGTGACCACAACATAAGGACTGGGTACTCCAGAGGGCATTACACATGTGGACACATAGATGACTGGACTTAGTGTAAATACATGTCGACACATAGATGGTGAATCTATGGTGAATAATGTCTAAACTGCATGTGTCTCTGTTGTGAATAACGTCTAAACTGCATGAGTCTCTGCTGTGAATAACATCTAAGCTGCACGTGTCTCTGTTGTGAATAACGTCTAAACTGCATGAGTCTCTGCTGTGAATAATGTCTAAACTGCACATGTCTTTGCTGTGAATACCGTCTAAACTGCATGTGTCTCTGCAGTGAATAACGTCTAAACTGCATGTGTCTCTGCTGTGAATAACGTCTAAACTGCATGTGTCTCTGCTGTGAATAACGTTTAAACTGCATGTGTCTCTGCAGTGAATAACGTCTAAACAGCACATCTCTGCAGTGAATAACATCTAAACTGCACGTGTCTCTGCTGTGAATAACGTCTAAACGGCATGTGTCTCTGCTGTGAATAATGTCTAAACTGCATGTGTCTCTGCTGTGAATAACATCTAAACTGCACGTGTCTCTGCTGTGAATAACGTCTAAACTGCACGTGTCTCTGCTGTGAATAACGTCTAAACGGCATGTGTCTCTGCTGTGAATAACATCTAAACTGCATGTGTCTCTGCTGTGAATAACGTCTAAACTGCATGTGTCTCTGTTGTGAATAACGTCTAAACTGCATGAGTCTCTGCTGTGAATAACGTCTAAACTGCACATGTCTCTGCTGTGAATACCGTCTAAACTGCATGTGTCTCTGCTGTGAATAATGTCTAAACAGCACATCTCTGCAGTGAATAACGTCTAAACTGCACGTGTCTCTGCTGTGAATAACGTCTAAACTGCATGTGTCTCTGCTGTGAATAATGTCTAAACTGCATGTGTCTCTGCTGTGAATAACATCTAAACTGCACGTGTCTCTGCTGTGAATAACGTCTAAACGGCATGTGTCTCTGCTGTGAATAACATCTAAACTGCATGTGTCTCTGCTGTGAATAAATTCTAAACTGCATGTGTCTCAGCTGTGAATAACGTCTCAGCTGCATGTGTCTCTGCTGTGAATAACGTCTAAACTGCATGTGTCTCTGCTGTGAATAACGTCTCAGCTGCATGTGTCTCTACTGTGAATAACGTCTAAACTGCATGTGTCTCTGCTGTGAATAACGTCTAAACTGCATGTGTCTCTGCTGTGAATAACGTCTAAACTGCATGCGTCTCTGTTGTGAATAACGTCTAAACTGCATGAGTCTCTGCTGTGAATAATGTCTAAACTGCATGTGTCTCTGCTGTGAATAACGTCTAAACTGCATGTGTCTCTGTTGTGAATAACATCTAAACTGCACGTGTATCTGCTGTGAATAACGTCTAAACGGCATGTGTCTCTGCTGTGAATAACATCTAAACTGCATGTGTCTCTGCTGTGAATAAATTCTAAACTGCATGTGTCTCAGCTGTGAATAACGTCTCAGCTGCATGTGTCTCTGCTGTGAATAACGTCTAAACTGCATGTGTCTCTGCTGTGAATAACGTCTCAGCTGCATGTGTTTCTGCTGTGAATAACGTCTAAACTGCATGTGTCTCTGCTGTGAATAACGTCTCAGCTGCATGTGTCTCTACTGTGAATAACGTCTAAACTGCATGTGTCTCTGCTGTGAATAACGTCTAAACTGCATGTGTCTCTGCTGTGAATAACGTCTAAACTGCATGTGTCTCTGCTGTGAATAACATCTAAACTGCACGTGTATCTGCTGTGAATAACGTCTAAACGGCATGTGTCTCTGCTGTGAATAACATCTAAACTGCATGTGTCTCTGCTGTGAATAAATTCTAAACTGCATGTGTCTCAGCTGTGAATAACGTCTCAGCTGCATGTGTCTCTGCTGTGAATAACGTCTAAACTGCATGTGTCTCTGCTGTGAATAACGTCTCAGCTGCATGTGTCTCTGCTGTGAATAACGTCTAAACTGCATGTGTCTCTGCTGTGAATAACGTCTCAGCTGCATGTGTCTCTACTGTGAATAACGTCTAAACTGCATGTGTCTCTGCTGTGAATAACGTCTAAACTGCATGTGTCTCTGCTGTGAATAACGTCTAAACTGCATATGTCTCTGCTGTGAATAACGTCTAAACGGCATGTGTCTCTGCTGTGAATAACATCTAAACTGCATGTGTCTCTGCTGTGAATAACGTCTAAACTGCATGTGTCTCTGTTGTGAATAACGTCTAAACTGCATGAGTCTCTGCTGTGAATAACGTCTAAACTGCACATGTCTCTGCTGTGAATACCGTCTAAACTGCATGTGTCTCTGCTGTGAATAATGTCTAAACAGCACATCTCTGCAGTGAATAACGTCTAAACTGCACGTGTCTCTGCTGTGAATAACGTCTAAACTGCATGTGTCTCTGCTGTGAATAATGTCTAAACTGCATGTGTCTCTGCTGTGAATAACATCTAAACTGCACGTGTCTCTGCTGTGAATAACGTCTAAACGGCATGTGTCTCTGCTGTGAATAACATCTAAACTGCATGTGTCTCTGCTGTGAATAAATTCTAAACTGCATGTGTCTCAGCTGTGAATAACGTCTCAGCTGCATGTGTCTCTGCTGTGAATAACGTCTAAACTGCATGTGTCTCTGCTGTGAATAACGTCTCAGCTGCATGTGTCTCTACTGTGAATAACGTCTAAACTGCATGTGTCTCTGCTGTGAATAACGTCTAAACTGCATGTGTCTCTGCTGTGAATAACGTCTAAACTGCATGCGTCTCTGCTGTGAATAACGTCTAAACTGCATGAGTCTCTGCTGTGAATAATGTCTAAACTGCATGTGTCTCTGCTGTGAATAACGTCTAAACTGCATGTGTCTCTGTTGTGAATAACATCTAAACTGCACGTGTATCTGCTGTGAATAACGTCTAAACGGCATGTGTCTCTGCTGTGAATAACATCTAAACTGCATGTGTCTCTGCTGTGAATAAATTCTAAACTGCATGTGTCTCAGCTGTGAATAACGTCTCAGCTGCATGTGTCTCTGCTGTGAATAACGTCTAAACTGCATGTGTCTCTGCTGTGAATAACGTCTCAGCTGCATGTGTCTCTGCTGTGAATAACGTCTAAACTGCATGTGTCTCTGCTGTGAATAACGTCTCAGCTGCATGTGTCTCTACTGTGAATAACGTCTAAACTGCATGTGTCTCTGCTGTGAATAACGTCTAAACTGCATGTGTCTCTGCTGTGAATAACGTCTAAACTGCATGTGTCTCTGCTGTGAATAACATCTAAACTGCACGTGTATCTGCTGTGAATAACGTCTAAACGGCATGTGTCTCTGCTGTGAATAACATCTAAACTGCATGTGTCTCTGCTGTGAATAAATTCTAAACTGCATGTGTCTCAGCTGTGAATAACGTCTCAGCTGCATGTGTCTCTGCTGTGAATAACGTCTAAACTGCATGTGTCTCTGCTGTGAATAACGTCTCAGCTGCATGTGTCTCTGCTGTGAATAACGTCTAAACTGCATGTGTCTCTGCTGTGAATAACGTCTCAGCTGCATGTGTCTCTACTGTGAATAACGTCTAAACTGCATGTGTCTCTGCTGTGAATAACGTCTAAACTGCATGTGTCTCTGCTGTGAATAACGTCTAAACTGCATATGTCTCTGCTGTGAATAACGTCTAAACTGTATGTGTCTCTGCTGTGAATAACGTCTAAACTGCATGTGTCTCTGCTGTGAATAACGTCTAAACTGCATGTGTCTCTGCTGTGAATAACGTCTAAACTGCATGTGTCTCTGCTGTGAATAACGTCTAAACTGCATGCGTCTCTGCTGTGAATAACGTCTAAACTGTATGTATCTCAGCTGTGAATTTCACATCACCACATTTTGAGCCTCACCCTGGAGTTCAGGGACAAAAGACATTCTTGATAGCAATGATAAACTGTTCTCTAAGTTCATATTTGATACAATCAAGGGTGATTCTTCCAGCTGACCCTGTTTTGGAAGCAAAATAAATTCAGCCAATATAATAAGGACATATATTATATAATAATAATGCATACATTTATATAGAGCCATAAATCTGGACAGTCCATTCAAATGCACCTAAAATACACAGTACCTAAACTTAATCAGTATTCAGCCCACATAATCATAGAGCCTGGATTCTGCCAACAAAATAAAATGATTACATATTCTGTGTCCTTCAAATATCAGCTGATACCCATCAGTATAAGAGGATTAGTGGCAAGTAAGAACATGCCCCTGTGCCCTGATCTTGTTGAATATTTCAAGTATTTTCCCACGATGCTCAGATTTTATTGCATACAACGCAACGACTTACTGAATGTCTCAAGTAGACAAACAGTACGAGGCTCGCATGGGTGAGATGAAACATCCAAACATGCAGACAGCCGCACAATACATAATTAAATAATAATACAGTAAATCTCACACTCTAACTCATGGCATACTGAATAATTTATACAACCACTCCTATGTTTTGCACTAGTCTGGAGACATTTGGAAGAAGAAATTTTGAAGAAATATATCATTATATATGTTATTATATAGACATAAATTAATTATATAAATATAATTAATATATATACAATTTATTTATATATGTATATAAATATAATTTAACTACACTCACTCGCATGCATGCATGCATGCACACATGCACGCACACTCACACAAAAACATGACATAAAAACATGAAAAACATCAACATAATAAAACAAGGGTATTTATGGTCATGCTGACTGGCACATGACACCTGCTGTCATTTGTTTATGTTGAAAAGGAATAAGCTGATATTAGATTTCTTCACACCTGACACTTTTTTTTAGCATTTTGCGACTTTCTAGATTAATGTTGACATAACTTCAATGACACTAACATGATGCATGAGTACGAAGATTCATGTTAATGTGCGTATCAAAAGTGACATGTAGCAATAATCCCACTAATCACGCAGGACACTAGATGAGAAAATCAATCTTTCTGAGTCACTGGGGACGACTGAGTAGATGAAGTTTTGATTTCTCTGGTTGCCCGTTGCCAGCAGTATTCAGACGTGTCATTACTGCCGGTGGCTCAAACAGAACAGAAATCATTGCACAGATTACACTGTCATGAGTTGACAGTGGCCGGCACCAGACACTGTCATGTGTTGACAGTGGCCGGCACCAGACACTGTCATGTGTTGACATTACAAATGTAGACATTCCATTCCATTCCAAATGTAGATATTCCATTCCAAATGTATGCATTCCATTCCATTCCAAATGAATATCTATTTATTTACATTCCAAATGTTGACATTCCATTCCAAATACAAGCATTCCATTCCAAATGACGGTAAATGTTAGGATTCTATTCCTGAACTGAAAATATACAGATCCAATGTGCATTCAGTCCTACAACATGACGGTTGAGATCATTCAGTCCTACACCATGCTTCAGAAACACGGAGGAGCAACAGGACGGTTGAGATCATTCAGACCTTCAACATGCTTCAGAAACACGGAGGAGCCACAGGACTGTTGAGATCATTCAGTCCTACAACATGTTTCAGAAACATGGAGGACCAACAGGACGGTTGAGATCATTCAGTCCTACATGTTTCAGAAACACAGAAGAGCAACAGGATGGTTGAGATCATTCAGTCCTACAACATGCTTCAGAAACACGGAGGAGCAACAGGACGGTTGAGATCATTCAGTCCTACATGTTTCAGAAACATGGAAGAGCAACAGGACGGTTGAGATCATTCAGTCCTACAACATGCTTCAGAAACATGGAGGAGCAACAGGACAGTTGAGATCCAACTTAGAGGTTGTGAGGGAAGTTGCCTTTAGGAGATCTGTTGGGGCTGTTAACATGTTCCAGTGGGAGCAGAGAGGGTTGAGCGAGCGAGCGAGCGAGCGAGCGAGCCAGCCAGCCAGCCAGCCAGCCAGCCAGCCAGCCAGCCAGCCAGCCAGCCAGCCAGCCAGCCAGCCAGCCAGCCAGCCAGCCAGCCAGCCAGCCAGCCAGACAGCCAGCCAGCCAGCCAGCCAGCCAGCCAGCCAGCCAGCCAGCCAGCCAGCCAGTATTCTATTCCAAATGCTAGTATTCCATATGGATATTCCTTACATACACATAATAAATAGAGGATATTTGAGCTAAAACTGTTTTTAAGTACGAAGTTTTGTAGAAGAATGTTTGTCATACAAGATAAAAAAGCCAATGTTATAAATAATCCTTATCTCCTGGTGTGCCATATCTACCCATGATGACCCTACAATGGCCACACCCCAGAGCCAGACAACGTCCTCTATGGGGTAATGATGTTGCCATAACTATTATGAAATTACAAATGGCAGTGCTGCAGAGTTTCATAACCTAACTCATTGTTGTGCAAACGTGCTCCAATGGTGTGGAAGATATTCACATGGAAAACTAATGGATGACAATGATTGGCCCCCTTGCGAGATCCTAGATACGCCACTGATTGCTAATGTATAACAGAGAAGTTACCACATAGAGAGGAGTGCAATATTGTGATGAGTGGATGCTAAGCCAATGCACTGACTACTAATGCAGGCAGTGGCAGTCTGCTCACACCAGACCCACTCATTCTTTGAGGTGGGCTGTGCACATCTTTGCATTGCTAATGAAGGGAATTATCATTGTGTTGCAGCTGCCTCTGCCTCCCTGTGGGATATGGATGGGAAGCTAGACTGGGGCTGGCTGATCCAGTAACAATGCTACATGTCTCAGTGACTGGACTTAATCCAGGCGGCTGTGTGCTCCTGGTTAGTCTGTCTCTAAAGGATTACCAAGGATAGGTAAGAAATATTGTCCTTTCTTGTTTACCAAAAGGAGAGGATAATTTCCTGCTTTCTTCTTTCTCTTCTGGGGTGAAGGTGCCCTATTTCTAATACTAGGGAAGCTTTCAAGGGATATTTTCTTTCACCCAATGCAGGAATAAAGAAGAAATATTTTTTTCTCAGGCTTTTCTGCTCCTGGACATTGACAACAAAGGTCAAGTTATTACGTCACACTAAGCAACAACTGGAAAAACGTCAGGTTATCTGGTGTAAAATTGAAAGACACTACCACTAGATGCAAACAAAAGACACCACCATTAGGTGCAAACAAAAGACACCACCATTAGGTGCAAACAAAAGACACCATCATTAGGTGCAAACAAAAGACACCACCATTAGGTGCAAACAAAAGACACCACCATTAGATGCAAACAAAACACACCACCATTAGGTGCAAACAAAAGACACCACCACTAGATGCAAACAAAAGACACCACCATTAGGTGCAAACAAAAGACACCACCATTAGGTGCAAACAAAAGACACCACCATTAGATGCAAACAAAAGACACCACCATTAGGTGCAAACAAAAGACACCACCATTAGGTACAAACAAAAGACACTACCATTAGGTGCAAACAAAAGACACCATCATTAGGTGCAAACAAAAGACACCACCATTAGGTGCAAACAAAAGACACCACCATTAGGTGCAAACAAAAGACACCACCATTAGGTGCAAACAAAAGATACTACCATTAGGTGCAAACAAAAGACACCACCATTAGGTGCAAACAAAAGACACCACCATTAGGTGCAAACAAAAGACACCACCATTAGGTGCAAACAAAAGATTCTTAAAACTAATGCTTGAACAAGCATTAACTAATTTAATAGTTTGTCTGATGATTTCACAAAAACTACATACAAAAGTTGCACAAACAAACTAACATGTTCCAGTGGACACTAGGTAGGTTTGGTTTATCACAAAATTAATTTGAAATGAGACTAGCAAAAAATCTAATTGATTAAGCACCTTTAATCATTGCAAAATGTCCAAAAATAAAGACTATTCATAACCAGTAGATCAGATACACAATGAATAAAGTTCATCCATTGGTTTAAAATGGGTACAGTTGAGCCTTGTTATAACGCAGTGGTCGGGGTCCACGATTTCGGACCGCGCTGTACGCGAGGCGCATTAGGTGTTCTCATATCTGCCACCAGGGAGCTACTAAACAACAGCGATCGCTGCCGGCTGCACCAAGCCCAAGAACGCTGTCGAAGCCCTGTGTGCTTGCAGCACTGTCTTACACGCCAATATGCAGTTTATGGAACTTATTAAACGATACTAGCATCAACGTGTATTATTTTTAAATGTCACACCCTGATGATTCTTGAATTGAATAAAATACATGTACGTATACCGTTACTGAATAGATCTACTATGGTGATGATGTACTGGACCAATAGGCATATGAATCAAAAATAATAACCTGGATCTGAGCAGCTGAAAATGTATATGATTTGACAAACGTAGTTTGAAAGTTTATAAAACACAGAAAACGACAATAAGTAGAATTAATGATTGTTTTACTTCATCTTTCAACTGATCTCGACCGAAGCATAAATTTACGTTGATATTCGTTCATTCACATTGTTCACCTAATGTTTCTTGAGAATTGTCAAAGCAATTCTAAGTAGGTTTAAGCAGGCTTATTTGGCATTTCCGCTGGCGGCAGAAAATCGGGGTCCATGACTGACCACGTTATATCCGAATCCGCGTAATAACGGGGCGCGTAATAACGAGGCATGATTGTATATAGATAAATCCAAGGTTCTGGGGCCAATTTAGTGTTGGTGAATGTCCTTGATAAAACGGCATAGACACAGATGAATGGAAGAACCCGTGGCAGCAGCTATCACAAAGGCACTTAACCATGACATGGAAGAACCTGTGGCAGCAGCTATCACAAAGGCACTTAACCATGACATGGAAGAACCTGTGGCAGTAGCTATCACAAAGGCACTTAACCATGACATGGAAGAACCTGTGGCAGTAGCTATCACAAAGACACTTAACCATGACATGGAAGAACCTGTGGCAGTAGCTATCACAAAGACACTTAACCATGACATGGAAGAACCTGTGGCAGCAGCTATCACAAAGACACTTAACCATGACATGGAAGAACCTGTGGCAGTAGCTACCACAAAGACACTTAACCATGACATGGAAGAACCTGTGGCAGTAGCTATCACAAAGAAACTTAACCGTGACATGGAAGAACCTGTGGCAGTAGCTATCACAAAGACACTTAACCATGACATGGAAGAACCTGTGACAGTAGCTATCACAAAGACACTTAACCATGACATGGAAGAACCTGTGACAGTAGCTATCACAAAGACACTTAACCATGACATGGAAGAACCTGTGGCAGCAGCTATCACAAAGACACTTAACCATGACATGAAAGAACCTGTGGCAGCAGCTATCACAAAGACACTTAACCGTGATGTGGAAGAACCTGTGGCAGCAGCTATCACAAAGACACTTAACCATGACATGAAAGAACCTGTGGCAGTAGCTATCACAAAGACACTTAATCGTGACGTGGAAGAACCTGTGGCAGTAGCTATCACAAAGACACTTAACTATGACATGGAAGATGCAAAATACACTTAAATACTCCTACATAACTACTTGTGTACCACTGTCAGTAAGACAACAAGATCTTGCACCAGTACAGCAAGGTCAGATCTAGTGCGTGCGTTTACAGATCAGAGTTAATAATATCTTGGCTCAGTGTACTTCGAAAGTATTGGGAATATGAAAAGGTCTGATAACGATGAGTCAAGTGTATAGCAGAGACGTTGTCCGTGTTGACAAACACAAGATGTGTACACGTAGTAAGATCTACTGTGTCAATGATAGTAGACAACCTTGTACTTTCACAGCAGTCATACACTAACATCTACAGTCTTGCAATCATTCGTACGTTCTCCCCGAGAGATACTACTGCTACGTGCTTGTTCACATCTACATTTGTAGACAACCTTGTACTTTCACAGCAGTCATACACTAACATCTACAGTCTTGCAATCATTCGTACGTTCTCCCCGAGAGATACTACTGCTACGTGCTTGTTCACATCTACATTTGTAGACAACCTTGTACTTTCACAGCAGTCATACACTAACATCTACAGTCTTGCAATCATTCGTACGTTCTCCCCGAGAGATACTACTGCTACGTGCTTGTTCACATCCACATTTGTAGACAACCTTGTACTTTCACAGCAGTCATACACTAACATCTACAGTCTTGCAATCATTCGTACGTTCTCCCCGAGAGATACTACTGCTACGTGCTTGTTCACATCTACATTTGTAGACAACCTTGTACTTTCACAGCAGTCATACACTAACATCTACAGTCTTGCAATCATTCGTACGTTCTCCCCGAGAGATACTACTGCTATGTGCTTGTTCACATCCACATTTGTAGACAACCTTGTACTTTCACAGCAGTCATACACTAACATCTACAGTCTTGCAATCATTCGTACGTTCTCCCCGAGAGATACTACTGCTACGTGCTTGTTCACATCCACATTTGTAGACAACCTTGTACTTTCACAGCAGTCATACACTAACATCTGCAGTCTTGCAATCATTCGTACGTTCTCCCCGAGAGATACTACTGCTACGTGATTGTTCACATCCACATTTGTAGACAACCTTGTACTTTCACAGCAGTCATACACTAACATCTACAGTCTTGCAATCATTCGTACGTTCTCCCCGAGAGATATTACTGTTACGTGCTTGTTCACATCTACATTTGTAGACAACCTTGTACTTTCACAGCAGTCATACACTAACATCTACAGTCTTGCAATCATTCGTACGTTCTCCCCGAGAGATACTACTGCTACGTGCTTGTTCACATCCACATTTGTAGACAACCTTGTACTTTCACAGCAGTCATACACTAACATCTACAGTCTTGCAATCATTCGTACGTTCTCCCCGAGAGATACTACTGCTACGTGCTTGTTCACATCTACATTTGTAGACAACCTTGTACTTTCACAGCAGTCATACACTAACATCTACAGTCTTGCAATCATTCGTACGTTCTCCCCGAGAGATACTACTGCTACGTGCTTGTTCACATCCACATTTGTAGACAACCTTGTACTTTCACAGCAGTCATACACTAACATCTACAGTCTTGCAATCATTCGTACGTTCTCCCCGAGAGATACTACTGCTACGTGCTTGTTCACATCTACATTTGTAGACAACCTTGTACTTTCACAGCAGTCATACACTAACATCTACAGTCTTGCAATCATTCGTACGTTCTCCCCGAGAGATACTACTGCTACGTGCTTGTTCACATCTACATTTGTAGACAACCTTGTACTTTCACAGCAGTCATACACTAACATCTACAGTCTTGCAATCATTCGTACGTTCTCCCCGAGAGATACTACTGCTACGTGCTTGTTCACATCTACATTTGTAGACAACCTTGTACTTTCCTAGCAGTCATACACTAAGTCGCGTCATGGTTTATGTTTCATATCTTCAGTGACATTCTTTGCTGGACAGGTGTTAGACATGCTGTAGTCATGAACTGACTGGACGGACAACCAGCATCAGGCCTCATGATCATGACTAGAGCCTCATGACTAGGCGCTCATAACTAGGGCCTCATGACTAGGGTTTTCCTGGTGAACACATGGGACATTCTAATCATGACCTAGGTCTCATGACTTCGGTCTTCCAGTTCAAAACATTTCAATGATGACCTTTTGATAAAAAATTAACAGCGCTTTGCAGTAAGTTGGTACATTGATGACTTCCAGGTAGAAGACATCCAAACTATGTTCTGTGGTTGATAAGGTTACAGTGGTGACTGTGCAGTAGCCAGTGTGCTGTGTCAAGGGTCAAGTGCCATACAATGCTGAATTGCACTGATTCAGTGTGACAGGCCAAGTCTGTATTGCCATATTACTGCAGGCGAGCTGTCCACTCAGTTGTTTCAGCAAACTTGGGTACAACTTGCCGATTACTACAGCATGACGCATGTAGGCACTAGGTAGTTGGATGTAGGCACTAGGCAGTTGGATGTAGGCACTAGGTAGTTGGATGTAGGCAGTAGGCAGTTGGATGTAGGCACTAGGTAGTTGGATGTAGGTACTAGGTAGTTGGGTGTAGGTACTAGGTAGTTGGATGTAGGTACTAGGTAGTTGGATGTAGGTACTAGATAGTTGGATGTAGGTACTAGGTAGTTGGGTGTAAATACTAGGTAGTTGGGTGTAGGTACTAGGTAGTTGGGTGTAGGTACTAGATAGTTGGATGTATGTACTAGGTAGTTGGATGTAGGTCCTAGGTAGTTGGATGTAGGTACTAGGTAGTTGGGTGTAGGTACTAGGTAGTTGGGTGTAGGTACTAGGTAGTTGGATGTAGGTACTAGGTAGTGGGATACAGGTACTAGATAGTTGGATGTAGGTACTATGTAGTTGGATGTTGGTACTAGGTAGTTGAATGTAGGTACTAGGTAGTTGGGTGTAGGTACTAGGTAGTTGGGTGTAGGTACTAGGTAGTTGGGTGTAAGTAGTAGGTAGTTGGATGTAGGCATTATGTATTTGGATGTCGGTACTAGATAGTTGGATGTAGGTACTAGATAGTTGGGTGTAGGTACTAGATAGTTGGATGTAGGCACTATGTAGTTGGATGTCGGTACTAGATAGTTGGGTGTAGGTACTAGATAGTTGGATGTAGGTACTAGGTAGTTGGATGTAGGTACTAGGTAGTTGGGTGTAGGTACTAGGTAGTTGGATGTAGATACTTGGATGTAGGTACTAGGTAGTTGGATGTAGGTACTAGGTAGTTGGGTGTAGGTACTAGGTAGTTGGATGTAGGTACATGGATGTAGGTACTAGGTAGTTGGATGTAGGTACTAGGTAGTTGGATGTAGGTACTAGGTAGTTGGATGTAGGTACTAGGTAGTTGGATGTAGGTACTAGGTAGTTGGATGTAGATACTAGGTAGTTGGATGTAGGTACTAGGTAGTTGGATGTAGGTACTACGTGGTTGTATGTAGGTACTAGGTAGTTAGATGTAGGTAGTTGGGTGTAGGTATTAGGTAGTTGAATGTAGGTACTAGATAGTTGGGTGTAGGTACAAGGTAGTGGGATGTAGGTACTAGGTAGTTGGATGTAGGTACTAGGTAGTTGAATGTAGGTACTAGATAGTTGGGTGTAGGTACAAGGTAGTTGGATGTAGGTACTAGGTAGTTGGATGTAGGTACTAGGTAGTTGGATGTAGGTACTAGGGTGTAGGTACTAGGTAGTTGGATGTAGGTACTAGGTAGTTGGATGTAGGTACTAGGTAGTTGGATATAGGTACTAGGTAGTTGGAAGTTTGTGTCTTTCGAATGAGTCACTAACAGCTGTAGATGCCTTTTACCTTGTCTAAGCCAAGAATAGTGTTATGACAGGCAGTGTATATTACTCACTTCATCTGTGTTGCTGCGCACACAAAAACCCAACCTGCTCGGATTTTAAATTACACAACAGTACGCACCTGTGTTGTATATATAGTCATAGAGCTGCTTTGATATGGCTGAAGATGTGCATATGTACATCAAGATGGGGGTCATCTCAAACATGGACACATACACTTACATAAATTTGTAAGCGGGGCCATAATTATGCATGTCATTGGCAATTTGGCATGTCACCGAGTTACCTCAAAATCATTATATTTTACTTTCCCCTTCACCATCAACTTGATACCATCGGACAAAGATAAGACATGCTAGAATTTCTGGCACGCGTGTGCACGCACGCACGCACACACACACACACACACACATATTTATGTATGTATGTGTGCGTGCGAGTGCACGTGGCTGCATGTGTGGGTGCATGTGTGCATGGTGCATGCGTGCGTGGTGCATGCATGCCTTTTTGATACTGGCACACAAAAGTGGGACAGAGGTTCAAAATTAAAATTCATCAATAAAAAAAATGATGTTAGGTTTATTACATTCTTGAACACATTCTTGATAACAGGAAACAGTAAAAAGATAGTTACTCAATGTTAAGTGTACAATAATTGCATTGTACTACAAGCCCTGCATTATGCAACGTTCATGACTTGGTGTCCTTCAGTAACGTAATTAGCATATACCCCAGGTAAATTATATTTTTTTCAAAAGGTCCTCTATGCTGATAGAATGCCCTTTGGAACCAAAACACTAATTGTATAATTATAATTTCCTTCATATAATTTTAACATGTTAAATCAAGATCTAAAAAAGGACACGGCGACAGGCGTCACCCCAGTGATGGAGTCAGTGTCTAACTATTTTGTTCATTTAATGGCAACTATCATTTCATTTAATGGCAACTATCATTTCATTTAATGGCAACTATCATTTCATTTAATGGTAACTATCATTTCATTTAATGGCAACTATCATTTCGTACATTTCAAACAACTTTCTTTATCTCAACATTTTAAAAAGAAAAAATCACCAACTGTTAAACATCTCCAAATTCAAACTTTATGTTGTACATGCAACGTTCGCCGCATGGACACGAAAAACTTGTAAATAAGTACAATTCCTTTAGTTCTCTGAAACATATTGGGACGTTCTCTGATTCCTCTAATGCAAGATACACAGAAGGAGCTTCACTATCTTGACTGAGCAATGAGTGATACTGTAGGTTCTGTACAGACTGAGTGTTCTGTCTAGAGCTCCTGTTGTTGTGTGTTCATCTTGTCATGGAATGGCTCATGGCTCTGACAGAGCAGTACTTTTTACAACGTCAATTTCGTCATCACATAGGCCTTTCCCGTGACGGCTTCCGAAAAAGTTTTTCAGATGAAAAAACTAAATTTCATTGACAATAAGTCATGAATTTGAAGAAGAAATTGCACAATTTTACAATATTTGCATAATCATTGCAACTGCTTTTTTGGTTGATATCTATCCTATGTTTGTTGATTCCAGTCTGTTGATAGCGGTGAAATTGATAATAATACCACCGAGACACAAATTGTCCATGAAACTAATATATTTCATAATATTGACATATATTAGCATTTTTTCTTGGTATTATGAAAGATTGCTGAAAATTGTGTCCTATGTTCGATGATTTAAGCACAAAGTAGACTGACATGTAACGTTCATTACAACAATGTCCTTTACCGCAGTGCACTCCAAAGTTCATTGCATGACATTGCGCTGACATTCACGGGGAAATTTGTTTTGCCAGTTAAATAATCACATAGAACTTTGATTCTTAAAATCGAATTATAAAAAATTTACCTTAAATTGTGCAATGAAAATGTTAAATTAAAGTAACGAAAATGTTTGTGACATTCAGGACACCGTGGAAAAAATTAACTCATATCCCATTAAAAGCATCTGAATTAAAATGCTATCGAAAGGATGACCACACAGTGTACTTCAAAAGAAAACAAACAGGAACAGTCGTGAATTCACTTTCATGTCTAGCCGGTCCCGGTCACAGTCGTTATTCTCAAGGACACCAGCCTCAACGACCGTTACCATGGTTTTGCTAATCTTGTATCCATGAAAAGGTTGCTTGTTTCATCTGCCTCCCAAAGGATTATTCTAATTCCCATTTGGTGCACTTCTGAATGTCCCATTTTGGTGTCCATCTTTTATGAAAGTTAGTTTAATTTAATCTTCACAAAGGGATATTGCTTTTTATGTGCACACTATAATCATAGTGATAATAATAAAATACAGTATTTATATAGTGCCATAATCACATAGTGCTCTATGGTGCTTTACAACAGTCTAAAAATTAATATATGCATATGTAAAAAAACATATATGCCATATCAAATGATAATATAATTGTAATATCCTTTACTCCAAAATTCATGTCAGGTCAATTCTAAACTGGACCGCCAAAATGTCTCCAGTATTGAAATGTATGTATATCTATATATGTATATCTATATATGGATATATATATATATATATATATATATATATATATATATATATATATATATATATATATATATATATATATATGAAGATCATCTACACGAGAAGTCATTAAACTTTACACAAACACTACAACTGTGATGTATACCAACTGTATACACGTTTGTACATACTACACATTTAGAGGATTACGCACCAACTACGAATGCATAGGTATGCTATCTGGCAATCCTATGCGTATGATGATTTCCCAAAAAGTTTCCCATCTAGAACTAACGCAGTAACACCACATCAACACTGCATCAACACCGCATCAACACCTACACCCCTCAATTTCAAGTAAATCTACTCAGTACAATTCTTCAAATGTTGGCCACCCTGTTTTGTCAGACCTTCCTCGAAAGATTGCTTTCATGTCTGGATAGCACTGAGCAGCATACACTGGGCAACGTGGCTAGATAAGATCACAAATCACAAAACAAGACCCACACAAGATGAGAGAAATTCTTAAATGTGATTTCTTATGTTGCTATGTCAACGTTATCATGACCAAGTCAGAGTTCTGTGTACTGGCCATTAAAAAACACTTCTTCCAGAACTACCTATCTGTGGCATGCCGGGGATTCACCGAGGTTTCACACAATGTTGATTGGTGAACTTCTGGCACAATAGCAGCGTAGGACTTGGTGGTATCTGACCATATCTTGCATCGGAGAGCAATAGCAGCGTAGGACTTGGTGGTATCTGACCATCTCTTGCATCGGAGAGCAAGTGCTTATTTCTGTTTTCTCCCAACTGCCATAAGGAAAAACTGTTAATGGGCAGTTGCCAAGTAGTTGGACTGAAATGTTTATTTATTGCGCAGACGCCATAACAATATAATATAGTGAGAAATGATATTAACAACCAACAAAAGACAACACAATCAATGAAACAAACACCAGTGCATTGTGCAACCTGTGATGTAACAAGTTGATGTATGGGACAGGAGACCTACTAAGACCAAATCAGGTCACTGAATGTGATTTACATGTGGGGTAGAAAGAGAGGGGGTGTACCTGTCATAAGCCCTGTACCACACTGTCATAAGCCCTGTACCATACTGTCATAAGCCCTGTACCATACTGTCATAAGCCCTGTACCACACTGTCATAAGCCCTGTACCACACTGTCATAAGCCCTGTACCACACTGTCATAAGCCCTGTACCACACTGTCATAAGCCCTGTACCACAGCCAAGGCAATGAAGGAAACCTACCCTAGCCTGTACCACAGCCAAGGCAATGAAGGAAACCTACCCTAGCTTGGCCTTTCTTGAGAACACCTTTGGCTTACTGCTAAAGCTCTATAAACCTGTCAACCTTGCTAACAATAACAAGACTTGGACACCTTCTCACCATCAGACAAGTTCTCTCCCTCAGCTTCCAACATCTCAGTGATAACAAACTAAGACAGCTGAGACCGGTTTCCAGCCAGCTCTGTACAGGGACAAGGGAGTAGAAGAAGGTTGAGGGTTATAGGAATGGGGTGACATATACTCACAGGTCGCACTCCTCATTCCATTCTGGGGCGACTGACTTGTCCTTGACGGATGTCTGGTATTTCTCCTTGCCCAAGTGAATTGTCACGTATGTGTCATTTGTCCCTGCACACAGAATCACAGGTCAAATACTTTGTGATCAAATTCTTGAATTGTCTAATGCCATTGCAATAGAAATGTCTTACAGGGCAACCTAGGAATGACTTCAGTGGTAGTCAATAGATGGGACGTGAGTGAGTCTGTTGGACACTATGACAATGTTCTCACCTGCTTCCCTGTCAAACAACAGTCATAGTACTATTTTACTATAAGAATAAATATATATTGTCCTTCTAAGTTGTGTGTACTTTATGAATAAATGTGTACATACGTGCATTATGCTGACACAAAAAATATTAGTTAACAAACATTTCACAACTTTGGTTGACATTCAAGAGTTGACCTCATAACATTACATAGACACTACACAGAATTGATTTCGTTACGTGTAACACTAAATAGCTGCCTCGTTTAGATTCATTGTAGATCAATTCAGCATGACACAGGGCATCCACATGTCAATGTAATTCAAATCTTGTATAGGGGTGTTTGGGGTTGAACATAGTTAATGTTGTATAGTGTCAAACCTTCATGTTTGGAGATCCACCCTAAATGAACTGGTAAACTTTGCTTTTCCATGACCTATGACTTTTTAAAGTAACATAACTATGTCCCTGACATTTAAACTGACTTGTAAACATAGTTAGGAAGGTAGAGAAATACCTGACATATTTTAAACCTTGTTTCAACATAATTAGGTGTGTGTGTGTGTGTGTGTGTGTGTGTGTGTGTGTGTGTGTGTGTGTGTGTGTGTGTGTGTGTGTGTGTGTGTGTGTGTTGTGTGTGTGTGTGTGTGTGTGTGTGTGTGTGTGTGTGTGTGTGTGTGTGTGTGTGTGTGTGTGTGTGTGTGTGTGTGTGTGTGTGTGTGTGTGTGTGTGTGTGTGTGTGTGTGTGTGTGTGTGTGTGTGTGTGTGTGTGTGTGTGCATTTTATCTTTAAATCATAAGTTTCAGTAAAAAACTCTGAAACGTTAAACTTCCATCAATAATACATCGCCTGCTGGAATGTTGTATATCGAAATGATGCCTCCAACCATCGAGTTATAAGACCAATAAACTAATTTAACAGGTTATTGTCATTCTAAAGTACACTTTTTTCAGAAAGATAAAATGTGCTGTTTGAGGGAGATTATACATGTTGAGGGATGTTGACAGAGAAGCGTGTTTGTGAGGACACTCTGTCAACTGTTGAGAAACACTGGCAGGGTGACAGAGAATGAATCGTTTGCCCTGCTCTCTAGCCTCGCATTGTCACAGTTGTCACTGTTAGCAGAAGTGAACCTCTACTGGCCACACCAACACATATTTCATATTTATGACACAGGTAGTGACTGTGCACTCAAGTGTAGGGAAACTTGAAATGTCAATAAACCTGTTCACCAGGTGTAGTTTGAGTTGGACTGCCTGGGCCCAAATGTCACCTGTGTGGGTCTAACATATGTGGATAATGGCTTCACCTGAACTAACTGACATGTGACCTGGTCTTTGCAGACAGGTTGACCCAGCTGGTCATAAGACTCAGTGTCAAGAGTTTGCTGACTGTTGCCTCCAGAATACTATGAACAAATTCATGTCCAGATTTTTCCATTTCCAATGCTTGACCAGTAAATGTTGTCTGCAAGTTTTGCTTCAGCGAAGTTATTATATAGTGTGTCCCCGTTTGCAATGACAGCTTCTTTTGAGCATGCACAGCAAACCAGTGACATAATCATACGGATTCATTTGCAGATCTTACATACTTCTGTTATCAGTCTACCAGGAGTGCACTGCTCAAAGCTGGCACATGTACCAAACTACATATATGGGTAACTACAAAATAACGTATACCCAAAACATTGTGTGTTAGCCAGACCAGACCAGACAGCAACTAACAGGCCAGACAGCAACTAACAGGATGACAGCAACTAACAGGATGACAGCAACTAACAGGATGACAGCAATTAACAGGCCAGACAGCAACTAACAGGCCAGACAGCAACTAACAGGATGACAGCAGCTAACAGGATGACAGCAATTAACAGGCCAGACAGCAACTAACAGGCCAGACAGCAACTAACAGGATGATAGCAACTAACAGGATGACAGCAACTAACAGGATGAAAGCAACTAACTGGATGACAGCAACTAATAGGCCAGACAGTAACTAACAGGATGACAGCAACTAACAGGCCAGACAGCAACTAACAGGATGACAACAACTAACAGGATGACAACAACTAACAGGATGACAGCAACTAACAGGCCAGACAGCAACTAACAGGATGACAACAACTAACAGGATGACAGCAACTAACAGGATGATAACTAACAGGATGACAGCAACTAACAGGATGACAGCAACTAACAGGCCAGACAGCAACTAACAGGATGAAAGCAACTAACAGGATGACAGCAACTAACAGGATGACAGCAACTAACAGGATGAAAGCAACTAACAGGATGACAGCAACTAACAGGCCAGACAGCAACTAACAGGATGAAAGCAACTAACAGGATGACAGCAACTAACAGGATGACAGCAACTAACAGGATGACAGCAACTAACAGGATGACAGCAACTAACAGGATGACAGCAACTAACAGGATGACAGCAACTAACAGGATGAAAGCAACTAACTGGATGACAGCAACTAATAGGCCAGACAGTAACTAACAGGATGACAGCAACTAACAGGCCAGACAGCAACTAACAGGATGACAGCAACTAACAGGCCAGACAGCAACTAACAGGATGACAGCAACTAAGAAGATAACAGCAACTAAGAGGATGACAACAACTAACAGGCCAGACAGCAACTAACAGGATGACAGCAACTAACAGGATGACAGCAACTAACAGGCCAGACAGCAACTATGGATGAATGACTGGAAGATTACACATCAAGTTACAGTGAATGCAGTTGGGCGTGGTCAATGAATCACAATGATAACATACTAATAATCTTACTAGTTCTACACAATGATAAAATACTAATACTCATACTAGTTCTACACAATGATAAAATACTAATACTCCTACTAGTTCTTCACAATAATAAAATACTAATACTCCTGCTAGTCCTACACAATGATAACATAGTAATACTCTTACTAGTTGTACACAATGATAACATAGTAATACTCTTACCAGTTCTACATAATGATAACATAGTAATACTCTTACTAGTTCTACACAATGATAACATAGTAATACTCTTACTAGTTCTACACAATGATAACATAGTAATACTCTTACTAGTTCTACACAATGATAACATACTAATACTCCAGCAAGTTCTACGCATTGATAACATAGCAATACTCTTGCTAGTTCTACACAATGATAAAATACTAATACTCCTGCTAGCTCTACACAATGATAACATGCTAATACTCATGCTAGTTCTACACAATGATAACATACCAACTAGTTCTACACAATGATAACATAACATAAGAAGGACATAGACAAGCTAGAAAGAATACAGAGAAAAGCAACTAAAATGCTTCCAGAATTGAGAGATCTTTGTCATGAAAGTCACTTATTACAATGTGGTGTTGGCGACACCAGAGACCAGGAGACTAAGAGCAGACCAAATAGAAGTGTTTAAAATAGTGAACGGTTATGAGGATGTTGATAGGAATATGTTCTTCAAACTTAAAGAAGGCAGTAGAACCAGAGGACACAAAGCAGCATTAGTTAAGGAACAGTGTTGGTTAGACATGAGAAAGTACTCTTTCTCACAGAGGGTGATAAATGAAGGGAATAAACTTTCAAATGATTGTGTTAATGTTAGTAGTGTGAATATGTTTAAAAATAAAATTGACTGATATCTGATATGGGCGGGCTATACACAGATGATAACATTGTTGGTCTCTCGATAAGCCAATGGCTGCCTAGTCCACTTGCCATCTGGAACTTGTTGTTTTGGATGGCAATCTTGTTAAATCTTGTTAAATGTCAAGTATAGTAGTTTGTTGTATGATATTAACACTGAACTACTAGGCAATGGCTACGTTTCTTGTTATAATGAAGATAGAATAAAGAAACATCAACAACTATCAGTGTCACCTGGGTGTGACTATGTGCATGCATGTATGCAGGTTCATGCATGTGTGTGTGCTTACAAGTACACAGGTTCATGCATGTGTGTGCATACAAGTACACAGGTTCATGCGTGTGTGTGCATACAAGTACACAGGTTCATGCATGTGTGTGCATACAAGTACAAAGGTTCATGCGTGTGTGTGTGTGGATACAAGTACACAGGTTCATGCATGTGTGTGCATACAAGTACACAGGTTCATGCATGTGTGTGCATACAAGTACAAAGGTTCATGTGTGTGTGTGTGTGTGTGTGTGTGTGTGTGTGTGTGTGTGTGTGTGTGTGTGTGTGTGTGTGTGTGTGTGTGTGTGTGTGTGTGTGTGTGTGTGTGTGTGTGTGTGTGTGTGTGTGTGTGTGTGTGTGTGTGTGTGTGTGTGTGTGTGTGTGTGTGTGTGTGTGTGTGTGTGTGTGTGTGTGTGTGTGTGTGTGTGTGTGTGTGTGTGTGTGTGTGTGTGTGTGTGTGTGTGTGTGTGTGTGTGTGTGTGTGTGTGTGTGTGTGTGTGTGTGTGTGTGTGTGTGTGTGTGTGTGTGTGTGTGTGTGTGTGTGTGTGTGTGTGTGTGTGTGTGTGTGTGTGTGTGTGTGTGTGTGTGTGTGTGTGTGTGTGTGTGTGTGTGTGTGTGTGTGTGTGTGTGTGTGTGTGTGTGTGTGTGTGTGTGTGTGTGTGTGTGTGTGTGTGTGTGTGTGTGTGTGTGTGTGTACAAGTACACAGGTTCATGCATGTGTGTGCATACTAGTACAAAGGTTCATGCGTGTGTGTGTGTGCATACAAGTACACAGGTTCATGCATGTGTGTGCATACAAGTACACAGGTTCATGCATGTGTGTGCATACAAGTACAAAGGTTCATGTGTGTGTGTGTGTGTGTGTGTGTGTGTGTGTGTGTGTGTGTGTGTGTGTGTGTGTGTGTGTGTGTGTGTGTGTGTGTGTGTGTGTGTGTGTGTGTGTGTGTGTGTGTGTGTGTGTGTGTGTGTGTGTGTACACAGGTTCATGCGTGTGTGTGTGAATACAAGTACACAGGTTCATGCATGTGTGTGCATACAAGTACACAGGTTCATGTATGTGTGTGTGTGCATACAAGTACACAGGTTCATGCGTGTGTGTGCATACAAGTACACAGGTTCATGCATGTGTCTGCATACAAGTATGCAGGTTCATGCGTGTGTGTGTGTGTGGATACAAGTACACAGGTTCATGCATGTGTGTGCATACAAGTACACAGGTTCATGCGTGTGTGTATGCATACAAGTACACAGGTTCATGCGTGTGTGTGCATACAAGTACACAGGTTCATGCATGTGTGTGCATACAAGTACACAGGTTCATGCATGTGTGTGCATACAAGTACACATGTTCATGCATGTGTGTGCATACAAGTACACAGGTTCATGCATGTGTGTGTGCATACAAGTACACAGGTTCATGCATGTGTGTGCATACAAGTACACAGGTTCATGCGTGTGTGTGTGCATACAAGTACACAGGTTCATGCGTGTGTGTGCATACAAGTACACAGGTTCATGCATGTGTGTGCATACAAGTACACAGGTTCATGCATGTGTGTGCATACAAGTACACAGGTTCATGCATGTGTGTGCATACAAGTACACAGGTTCATGCGTGTGTGTATGCATACAAGTACACAGGTTCATGCATGTGTGTGCATATAAGTACACAGGTTCATGCGTGTGTGTGTGCATACAAGTACACAGGTTCATGCATGTGTGTGCATACAAGTACACAGGTTCATGCGTGTGTGTGTGCATACAAGTACACAGGTTCATGCGTGTGTGTGCATACAAGTACACAGGTTCATGCGTGTGTGTGCATACAAGTACACAGGTTCATGCATGTGTGTGTGCATACAAGTACACAGGTTCATGCATGTGTGTGCATACAAGTACACAGGTTCATGCATGTGTGTGCATACAAGTACACAGGTTCATGCGTGTGTGTGCATACAAGTATACAGGTTCATGCATGTGTGTGCATACAAGTACACAGGTTCATGCGTGTATGTGTGTGTGTGGATACAAGTACACAGGTTCATGCATGTGATGACTCACCAGCCTTGCCCTTGGCTATGAGGTTCTTCGCCCGGTGAACTGCAACAACATAAAATCACATGGTTATCATCAGAATAACTGCATCAGACACATTAAAAAAGCGACTATGCAACATGTTTATGCACAATAAATTAAACTGTTTATTCACATTCCTCTGCCAAACTACAAGGTGTGTTATCTTAGACACGTCATTACGGGCTCTATGTGGCATGTCACTTGTGGTCTGTAGGCGCTATATACCCTGGTTAATGCTACTTCCACACAGGATAAAATAGTCTGTACTTCACAGGTTGAAATGTTTACAGTGAAAGAAAGTGAGAGATATAAAGAGAGAGAAGGGGGGAGAGTGGGCAGAGATAGAGAGAGGATAGAAAGAAAGAGAGGGAAATAAGGAGAGAGAGAGAGAGAGAGAGAGAGGGGGGAGATGGAGAGGTGATGGTAAAAGAGACACACAGAGAGAAATTGAAACAAGCAGCACTCTACAGGTGTGGGTTGTTTCACAGGTCACACAGTTCTACTGGTGTAGGTTGTTTCACAGGTCACACAGTTCTACTGGTGTAGGTTGTTTCACAGTTCACACAGTTCTACTGGTGTGGGTTGTTTCACAGGTCACACAGTTATACTGGTGGAGGTGGTTTCACAGGTCACGCAGTTCTACTGGTGAAGGTTGTTTCACAGGTCACGCAGTTCTATTGGTGTAGGTTGTTTCACAGTTCACACAGTTCTATTGGTGTAGGTTGTTTCACAGTTCACACAGTTCTACTGGTGTAGGTTGTTTCACAGGTCACACAGTTCTATTGGTGTAGGTTGTTTCACAGTTCACACAGTTCTACTGGTGTAGGTTGTTTCACAGGTCACACAGTTCTACTAGTGTAGGTTGTTTCACAGTTCACACAGTTCTACTGGTGTGGGTTGTTTCACAGGTCAGACAGTTCTACTGGTGGAGGTGGTTTCACAGGTCACGCAGTTCTACTGGTGAAGGTTGTTTCACATGTCACACAGTTCTACTGGTGTAGGTTGTTTCACAGGTCACACAGTTCTACTGATGTGGGTTGTTTCACAGTTCACACAGTTCTACTGGTGTGGGTAGTTTCACAGGTCACACAGTTCTATTGGTGTGGGTTGTTTCACAGGTCACACAGTTCTACTGGTGTAGGTTGTTTCACAGGTCACACAGTTCTACTGGTGTGGGTGGTTTCACAGGTCACACAGTTCTACTGGTGGAGGTGGTTTCACAGGTCACACAGTTCTACTGGTGTGGGTTGTTTCACAGGTCACACAGTTCTACTGGTGTGGGTTGTTTCACAGGTCACACAGTTCTATTGGTGTGGGTTGTTTCACAGGTCACACAGTTCTACTGGTGTAGGTTGTTTCACAGGTCACACAGTTCTACTGGTGTGGGTTGTTTCACAGTTCACACAGTTCTACTGGTGTGGGTTGTTTCACAGTTCACACAGTTCTACTGGTGTGGGTTGTTTCACAGGTCACGCAGTTCTACTGGTGAAGGTTGTTTCACAGGTCACACAGTTCTATTGGTGTGGGTTGTTTCACAGGTCACACAGTTCTACTGGTATGGGTTGTTTCACAGGTCACACAGTTCTACTGGTGTAGGTTGTTTCACAGGTCACATAGTTCTACTGGTGAAGGTTGTTTCACAGGTCACACAGTTCTACTGGTGAAGGTTGTTTCACAGTTCACACAATTCTACTGGTGTGGGTTGTTTCACAGGTCACACAGTTCTACTGGTGTGGGTTGTTTCACAGGTCACACAGTTCTACTGGTGTAGGTTGTTTCACAGGTCACACAGTTCTACTGGTGTAGGTTGTTTCACAGGTCACACAGTTCTATTGGTGTGGGTTGTTTCACAGGTCACACAGTTCTACTGGTGGAGGTGGTTTCACAGGTCACACAGTTCTACTGGTGTGGGTTGTTTCACAGGTCACACAGTTCTACTGGTGGAGGTGGTTTCACAGGTCACACAGTTCTACTGGTGAAGGTTGTTTCACAGGTCACACAGTTCTACTGATGTGGGTTGTTTCACAGGTCACGCAGTTCTACTGGTGAAGGTTGTTTCACAGGTCACACAGTTCTACTGATGTGGGTTGTTTCATAGGTCACGCAGTTCTACTGGTGGAGGTGGTTTCACAGGTCACGCAGTTCTACTGGTATGGGTTGTTTCACAGGTCACGCAGTTCTACTGGTGTGGGTGGTTTCACAGGTCACACAGTTCTACTGGTGGAGGTGGTTTCACAGGTCGCACAGGTCGCACGCACTAGTGCACCGGTATTGATAGACACCAATAACAAAACAGAGAGACAAACATGTACACTAGTGCGCCAGTATTGATACACACCAATAACAATACAGAGAGACAAACATGTACACTAGCGCACCAGTATTGATAGACACCAATAACAATACAGAGAGACAAACATGTACACTAGTGCACCGGTATTGATAGACATCAATAACAATACAGAGAGACAAACATGTACACTAGCGCACAAGTATTGATAGACATCAATAACAATACAGAGAGACAAACATGTACACTAGCGCACAAGTATTGATAGACACCAATAACAATACAGAGAGACAAACATGTACACTAGTGCACCGGTATTGATAGACATCAATAACAATACAGAGAGACAAACATGTACACTAGCGCACCAGTATTGATAGACATCAATAACAATACAGAGAGACAAACATGTACACTAGCGCACAAGTATTGATACACACCAATAACAATACAGAGAGACAAACATGTACACTAGCGCACAAGTATTGATACACACCAATAACAATACAGAGAGACAAACATGTACACTAGCGCACCGGTATTTATAGACACCAATAACAATACAGAGAGACAAACATGTACACTAGCGCACAAGTATTGATACACACCAATAACAATACAGAGAGACAAACATGTACACTAGCGCACCGGTATTTATAGACACCAATAACAATACAGAGAGACAAACATGTACACTAGCGCACAAGTATTGATACACACCAATAACAATACAGAGAGACAAACATGTACACTAGCGCACCGGTATTTATAGACACCAATAACAATACAGAGAGACAAACATGTACACTAGCGCACAAGTATTGATAGACACCAATAACAATACAGAGAGACAAACATGTACACTAGTGCACCAGTATTGATAGACACCAATAACAATACAGAGAGACAAACATGTACACTAGCGCACCAGTATTGATACACACCAATAACAATACAGAGAGACAAACATGTACACTAGTGCACCAGTATTGATACACACCAATAACAATACAGAGACAAACATGTACACTAGTGCACCAGTATTGATACACACCAATAACAATACAGAGAGACAAACATGTACACTAGTGCACCAGTATTGATAGACACCAATAACAATACAGAGAGACAAACATGTACACTAGTGCACCAGTATTGATAGACACCAATAACAATACAGAGAGACAAACATGTACACTAGCGCACCAGTATTGATACACACCAATAACAATACAGAGAGACAAACATGTACACTAGTGCACCGGTATTGATACACACCAATAACAATACAGAGAGACAAACATGTACACTAGCGCACAAGTATTGATAGACACCAATAACAATACAGAGAGACAAAAATGTACACTAGCGCACAAGTATTGATAGACACCAATAACAATACAGAGAGACAAACATGTACACTAGCGCACAAGTATTGATACACACCAATAACAATACAGAGAGACAAACATGTACACTAGCGCACAAGTATTGATAGACACCAATAACAATACAGAGAGACAAACATGTACACTAGCGCACCGGTATTTATAGACACCAATAACAATACAGAGAGACAAACATGTACACTAGCGCACAAGTATTGATACACACCAATAACAATACAGAGAGACAAACATGTACACTAGCGCACAAGTATTGATAGACACCAATAACAATACAGAGAGACAAACATGTACACTAGCGCACCAGTATTGATAGACACCAATAACAATACAGAGAGACAAACATGTACACTAGTGCACAAGTATTGATACACACCAATAACAATACAGAGAGACAAACATGTACACTAGCGCACAAGTATTGATAGACACCAATAACAATACAGAGAGACAAACATGTACACTAGCGCACAAGTATTGATACACACCAATAACAATACAGAGAGACAAACATGTACACTAGCGCACAAGTATTGATAGACACCAATAACAATACAGAGAGACAAACATGTACACTAGCGCACAAGTATTGATACACACCAATAACAATACAGAGAGACAAACATGTACACTAGCGCACAAGTATTGATAGACACCAATAACAATACAGAGAGACAAACATGTACACTAGCGCACAAGTATTGATAGACACCAATAACAATACAGAGAGACAAAAATGTACACTAGCGCACAAGTATTGATAGACACCAATAACAATACAGAGAGACAAACATGTACACTAGCGCACAAGTATTGATACACACCAATAACAATACAGAGAGACAAACATGTACACTAGCGCACAAGTATTGATACACACCAATAACAATACAGAGAGACAAACATGTACACTAGCGCACCGGTATTTATAGACACCAATAACAATACAGAGAGACAAACATGTACACTAGCGCACAAGTATTGATACACACCAATAACAATACAGAGAGACAAACATGTACACTAGCGCACAAGTATTGATAGACACCAATAACAATACAGAGAGACAAACATGTACACTAGCGCACAAGTATTGATACACACCAATAACAATACAGAGAGACAAACATGTACACTAGCGCACCAGTATTGATAGACACCAATAACAATACAGAGAGACAAACATGTACACTAGCGCACAAGTATTGATACACACCAATAACAATACAGAGAGACAAACATGTACACTAGCGCACAAGTATTGATAGACACCAATAACAATACAGAGAGACAAACATGTACACTAGCGCACAAGTATTGATACACACCAATAACAATACAGAGAGACAAACATGTACACTAGCGCACAAGTATTGATAGACACCAATAACAATACAGAGAGACAAACATGTACACTACTGCACTGGTATTGATACACACCAATAACAATACAGAGAGACAAACATGTACACTAGCGCACAAGTATTGATACACACCAATAACAATACAGAGAGACAAAAATGTACACTAGCGCACCGGTATTTATAGACACCAATAACAATACAGAGAGACAAACATGTACACTAGCGCACAAGTATTGATAGACACCAATAACAATACAGAGAGACAAACATGTACACTAGCGCACAAGTATTGATACACACCAATAACAATACAGAGAGACAAAAATGTACACTAGCGCACAAGTATTGATAGACACCAATAACAATACAGAGACAAACATGTACACTAGCGCACAAGTATTGATACACACCAATAACAATACAGAGAGACAAACATGTACACTAGCGCACAAGTATTGATACACACCAATAACAATACAGAGAGACAAACATGTACACTAGCGCACCGGTATTTATAGACACCAATAACAATACAGAGAGACAAACATGTACACTAGCGCACAAGTATTGATAGACACCAATAACAATACAGAGAGACAAACATGTACACTAGCGCACAAGTATTGATAGACACCAATAACAATACAGAGAGACAAACATGTACACTACTGCACTGGTATTGATACACACCAATAACAATACAGAGAGACAAACATGTACACTAGCGCACCGGTATTGATACACACCAATAACAATACAGAGACAAACATGTACACTAGTGCACCAGTATTGATAAACACCAATAACAATACAGAGAGACAAACATGTACACTAGTGCACCAATATTGATACACACCAATAACAATACAGAGAGACAAACATGTACACTAGTGCACCAGTATTGATAAACACCAATAACAATACAGAGAGACAAACATGTACACTAGTGCACCAATATTGATACACACCAATAACAATACAGAGAGACAAACATGTACACTAGTGCACAAGTATTGATAGACACCAATAACAATACAGAGAGACAAACATGTACACTAGTGCACCGGTATTGATAGACATCAATAACAATACAGAGAGACAAACATGTGCACTAGCGCACAAGTATTGATAGACACCAATAACAATACAGAGAGACAAACATGTACACTAGCGCACAAGTATTGATAGACACCAATAACAATACAGAGAGACAAACATGTACACTAGCGCACAAGTATTGATAGACACCAATAACAATACAGAGAGACAAACATGTACACTAGTGCACCAGTATTGATAAACACCAATAACAATACAGAGAGACAAACATGTACACTAGCGCACAAGTATTGTTAGACACCAATAACAATACAGAGAGACAAACATGTACACTAGTGCACCAGTATTGATACACACCAATAACAATACAGAGAGACAAACATGTACACTAGTGCACCAGTATTGATAAACACCAATAACAATACAGAGAGACAAACATGTACACTAGCGCACAAGTATTGATAGACACCAATAACAATACAGAGAGACAAACATGTACACTAGCGCACAAGTATTGATAGACACCAATAACAATACAGAGAGACAAACATGTACACTAGTGCACTGGTATTGATACACACCAATAACAATACAGAGAGACAAACATGTACACTAGCGCACAAGTATTGATACACACCAATAACAATACAGAGAGACAAACATGTACACTAGCGCACAAGTATTGATACACACCAATAACAATACAGAGAGACAAACATGTACACTAGCACACCGGTATTTATAGACACCAATAACAATACAGAGAGACAAACATGTACACTAGCACACCGGTATTTATAGACACCAATAACAATACAGAGAGACAAACATGTACACTAGCGCACAAGTATTGATACACACCAATAACAATACAGAGAGACAAACATGTACACTAGCGCACAAGTATTGATAGACACCAATAACAATACAGAGAGACAAACATGTACACTAGCGCACAAGTATTGATAGACACCAATAACAATACAGAGAGACAAACATGTACACTAGCGCACCAGTATTGATAGACACCAATAACAATACAGAGAGACAAACATGTACACTAGTGCACCAGTATTGATAGACACTAATAACAATACAGAGAGATAAACATGGTACTGCCCTGCACATTAATCGCCATTTTTGTAGAGAATTTATAAATATCTCAACTCCAGTTAAATGCTAATTGCCATTCTTACAATGATCAAATATCAATGTGCAACCAATCAACCAGGGACTGAACGGACAACTATTAGTGGTGTCAAGTAGACCATAATGCAACTGTGTAAACTCTCTCCGTATCCATGTCATTACACTCCAATTTAAACATGTTTTTGTTACTTAATGTCTACAGCTAAATCCTTAATGCAACATGACTATTTAGACTAGACAACAAATCTACAACGTGGTATTGTAAGAAATCACACATCGTAACAGCCATAACAAGGTCACATGACATGGTACACAAACAGGAAGTTATTATTATCTATAGACATATCATAGTCATATCATTGCAGGTCAATCTAATATACATATCAAATATCTTTTTATCAACACTCTTGATGCTTAAGCACATAGCACAACTTTTACCTTTTTACTATTTTATTCTTAACATAATTTAGTCACATTTTCGCAGAGGTTTTAGCATGATTTTTAAACAGCACACTTCATGTTGTACATAGCCAACACATTCACGATGTACACAGCCAACACATTCACGATGTACATAGCCAACACATTCACGATGTACACAGCCAACACATTCACGATGTACACAGCCAACACATTCACGATGTACACAGCCAACACATTCACGATGTACACAGCCAACACATTCACGATGTACACAGCCAACACATTCACGATGTACACAGCCAACACATTCACGATGTACACAACCAACACATTCACGATGTACATAGCCAACACATTCACGATGTACACAGCCAACACATTCACGATGTACACTGCCAACACATTCACGATGTACATAGTCAACACATTCACGATGTACACAGCCAACACATTCACGATGTACACAGCCAACACATTCACGATGTACACAGCCAACACATTCACGATGTACACAGCCAACACATTCACGATGTACATAGCCAACACATTCACGATGTACATAGTGAACACATTCACGATGTACACAGCCAACACATTCACGATGTACACAGCCAACACATTCATGATGTACACAGCCAACACATTCACGATGTACACAGCCAACACATTCACGATGTACACAGCCAACACATTCACGATGTACATAGCCAACACATTCACGATGTACATAGCCAACACATTCACTCTCTCATGATGTTCACAGCCAATACATTCACGATGTACACAGCCAACACATTCACGATGTACATAGCCAACACATTCACGATGTACACAGCCAACACATTCACGATGTACATAGCCAACACATTCACGATGTACATAGCCAACACATTCACGATGTACACAGCCAACACATTCACGATGTACATAGCCAACACATTCACGATGTACATAGCCAACACATTCACGATGTACACAGCCAACACATTCACGATGTACATAGCCAACACATTCACGATGTACATAGCCAACACATTCACGATGTACACAGCCAACACATTCACAATGCCATAATGCTCCAGAGTGGGATATGCACTTATGAGGAAGAAGAAGAAGACGAGGCAGCCCTGCATGTAGCACTACAATATTGACCAATCACATGCCAACAGTTCATGATTTATTTCTCAAACCAGTACATCACTGCTGAGTTGGTTCAACCGTGGTAATGTACAAGTTTATCAATATACTGTAACGGTGTCCGGGGCCAAGGGTGGGGTTTCTGACAGTATTTACCATCTAGTCAGAAACGTGCCAACCCTGTCTCTGGCTGAAAATCTTTATAGACAGGTTACATCCAAACATGGCCTGAATACTCAAACTGGCAGAGCACAGACAGATGGCTACTTTTAAATACAGTAGTACCCATCTTCAACAGACACATCTGTATCCAAACAAAAGTGTCCCTACATTGTAGGTGTCCTTATCAGAGGGACAGGCATGCTGGAATGGAGGGTTCAGTACATGGTAAAAAATAAATGTGTCCTGACATCTATTAATAATTAAGACCTGCACAGACTGTATAATAAGGACATCACTGTGGTACAACAAAATAAGTTTAAAAAAAACAAAAAACATTATAAAAATCCCATAAAAACTACATTTCGTACACAAATTTGTCAATATGGAACCACTCCCAAAATTTGAACACCATATTCCCGACTTGCACGAATCAGAAACTTTTGCAAACAAGATTATTCAGTTCTTTGTAAATCATCTTTCGGCATTTCAAACACTTGATTCACATACTGTCTGTCTGACTCCCACTCTCTCGTACTTGTACAAGGCATATCTGTGGATCTCAGTTGCATTTGGCAAACCACTGGAATTAGACTCAATCAAACTGCTGAAGCCGAAAGGAAGCCACCGGCGAACCACTGTTCATTCATGGAAGCATAAAATAAACATCACATCACTTCCACATTCATTGTACTTAAAGTTTATTGAGCATCTTCAAAGCAATTCATTATTTGGGGGGGGGGAAACATGAGGAGTATAGCGAGGCGAGACTGTGTTGCACGGCGGCAATCAAAGTCACATGACTTCTTGCACTGGGTAACTGCAACAACCAGCCACACACAGCGGGGCACGATGGCATACCGGTTAGAATCCCGGACTCTCAATCGAGAGAACACGGTTTCAAATCCCACTGCGGTCGCTTCGAACCTTTGGCAAGTTTGATCACCCCACTTTGCCACAGTTCACTCAGCTGTACAAATGAGTACCTGGCAATGCAGACAGTGTTGGAAATATCAATGAATAGTCTTCGCGCAATTGCAGCAGGCTGAATGCTTCCCAGAGAATTTGAGATGGCCTTGGAATGAACAGGTCTGCCAGGGAGTGTAAAGCGCTTTGAGCAGTCCTATGGACTGGATACTGCGCTATATAAGAGCGTACCTTTACCTTTTTTACAGCGCTGTTTTCTGCCATTTTATTAACAAAATCATGAAATTAATTATTGCTGTCCACCTTAGCAGGGACATGCAACCAAAATATCGTGTCCGCTGTCTGTGTTCATCAGGTGTCCACTCATCAGTGGGACATTTACATGGCAAAACAGTCCATACATTGAGAAAGTGTCCCGAGTGGTGTCCCCTCATTGGAGGGTCTGTTGAAGCAGACCTGTTAAGTTTCTGAAATGACAAAACTGGAGATTTGTGCATGATGCACAGAATCATGAGTCAACCAAACGATGAATTCGTCGTGTGTTGGTCATATTGCGGGAACACTCATTCGCACGAACGCTTGATTTGATTCGATGTTTGCAGACCACGTTAAAATGTCTTTAACATGATTCCGGTGGCGAATATTAACAGTGTTGCTATTCAGAAAGTTTCTGCCACAACGGAAATGGGGAAATATTTATTTCTAAAAACAAAGTTTGGTCAGAACATTTTTTAGGAAAACGATAGAAAACATAAAAAACAGGAGATTTCTTTTCCAGTGCGGACGAACCTGAGATGGGTCCCAAAAGCTGGAGCCTCCCACCAGAAACGGGAGACTTAACATGTCTGCATTGAAGGCACAAAAGCTGCATATGGAAAACTACTTTTAAATATATATGTAGAGCTACTTCTAGATAGTAGATACAATATATGCAATAAAAATGTGATAAAAATATGGCATGCATGTAATAAGTTTGGTCTACAAAAGTGGATTGTGACATTAAAAATGGCAAACCAAGGTATTTTTCTCCTCCGCAATTAACTGTGTACTAACCGCATACAGCACGTGTTACTTTCTCAGCAGCACACCTGTATAAATTATTATAAATAATTAGCTAATTTAAGTTAATTCCTTATGCTTGTATTGACTGTGCTTATACACAATGGTACCACAGACATGAAGACACAATTAACTTAATAACTTGAACACAATGGTACCACTTAGACACAAAGACACCATTAACTTAATAACTTGTACACAATGGTACCACTTAGACATGAAGACATCATTAACTTAATAACTTGTACACAATGGTACCACTTAGACATGAAGACATCATTAACTTAATAACTTGTACACAATGGTACCACTTAGACATGAAGACACCATTAACTTAATAACTTGAACACAATGGTACCACTTAGACACAAAGACACCATTAACTTAATAACTTGAACACAATGGTACCACTTAGACACGAAGACATCATTAACTTAATAACTTGTACACAATGGTACCACTTAGACATGAAGACATCATTAACTTAATAACTTGTACACAATGGTACTACTTAGACACGAAGACATCATTAACTTAATAACTTGTACACAATGGTACCACTTAGACATGAAGACACCATTAACTTAATAACTTGTACACAATGGTACTACTTAGAAATGAAGACACTATTAACTTAATAAGGAGTTAATACACTTGAAATACTTGAAGTGATATGTCTCTTCGTCTGATATATATATCTAGGTAGTATCTAGTACTATTGTCGCATTGATGTTTAAGTACAGACGAACAGAGGTGAAATGTTAACTGCTGGCATGGATTGGTAATGCCTGGTAGACAACGTGTTGTTTACACAGTTGCATGTTAAATGTGAATAACACTGTACTGTTTACATTAATTAGCCATATATATTTCACTTGCAAGTTGGTCGTCAATTATATAGGGAACGTAAGTCTCGTGACCTAGTTTAGCTCTGGAACCCACTGGCGACCTCGGCTGTTTTGATGAATAGGATTATATTTTGTTTTTGGGTGTACAGTGTACACACAGAACTGGCACCAAACGGTGTAAATGTTTCTGGTTTCAGACCAATGAAAAGATGTTAAAGGTGTGTGAGAAGCTTTATATATATAAGAATGTTCATGGTAAGCATTTGAGAGTTATTTACAACTGGATACCATGTATTATCGCTCACGCACTGGCATAGCATAGCAAAATCTATATGCATACCAAATCTGTTTACTTTACTCAAAACAGGCATGAGCTTATTGGGCCTATGTGCTTTGTGGGCCTATGTGCTTTGTGGGCCTATGAGCTTTGTGGGCCTATGTGCTTTGTGGGCCTATGTGCTTTGTGGGCCTATGTGCTTTGTGGGCCTATGTGCTTTGTGGGCCTATGAGCTTTGTGGGCCTATGTGCTTTGTGGGCCTATGTGCTTTGTGGGCCTATGTGCTTTGTGGGCCTATGTGCTTTGTGGGCCTATGAGCTTTGTGGGCCTATGTGCTTTGTGGGCCTATGTGCTTTGTGGGCCTATGTGCTTTGTGGGCCTATGTGCTTTGTGGGCCTATGAGCTTTGTGGGCCTATGTGCTTTGTGGGCCTATGTGCTTTGTGGGCCTATGTGCTTTTAGACACCTTGTATTCCTGTTCCTCTATTTTGACAATGAAGTTAATTGAGCCTGAATTTTACTGTAAAAACCCACAAGACACAATTCTTTGAAATAGTTCTTACATTGTTCATACACTATAAAAATGTGAAACATATTTGAGATGGTGGCTCTACTAACACAAAACTGCTCAGAGAAGTCCAAATACCTGCAGCTGAGGCAGAACTTCAGCATGATCAGCAAAATCTGGTCTTGATATTACAACTTTCCAGCCTGCATAGACCACAGTAGTCCTTAAAACAAATTTCAACTATGGAAGCGAAGAGCAGCATCAGGAATTTTCAATCAATCACTATTCGTATGTATTTACAGAAACACTGACACAATTTGTGGTGTGAGAGATACTATTGTGCTGTGTCATCTGTGAATATAATATAAAGACAAATGAGAATGCATCAGAAATTACAATATTCAACTCCTTCTTTACACAGTATTATGTGATTTAACATGGTACTTAAATGAACCAATAGCTTTGTAAGAAATTGTATATGTTTTATGAATGGGCAGCCTTGATATATTGAGTGTGTTGTTTGTGCGCATGTGCATATGTGCATGCGCACACACACGCATATACACACACCTTGTAAGTGATTGGACATTTAACAGTGTGGAAGTTATAGTTATTACAGTTTACTGTATACTAGTCAATTGGGAATGACATTATTACCTTTTGTGGAACATGTTATGGAATTTATAGTAAACAACATTGAAACTACATATTTAATTATTTTTTATTCACTGTCTTTGATGCTGTAATAATATTATACCGTGGACTCTAACAATGGTGGTCTCCATTTGTAACTATAACCCACCAGATTCAGTCATAGCAGAAGCTTCGGAATTCATGTAATACAAATGTTTCAGTATCAATTTTAATATTATTGTATATAATGACACAGTAAAATACTTAGTTTCTACAATCATAAGAATAAATATACAATACTTATTCTAATCAGAATGTTTGTTGGTCAGGAAAACTGTGTCAGACAACCTTGAAGAGTCAGACATGTAATTTACCAATTAATTGTCCCTGAAATAATTATTTATATATCGGATCTCGCTTCATAGGTGTATATTAAAAACATTATCACTAAAACTGCTCATCTAGACGTGTGGAATTAATCAAAAAATCTAAAAACATGTTTGCTTTAAGGTGTCTAACTGCACACCCACAAAGCTCATGCCCCCAAACGGACTGTTTTGAGTAATGTAAACGGATTTGCTATGTATATTCCGGCAGTGCGTGAGTGATAGTACATGGTATCCAGTTGTAAACAACTCTCAAACGATTATTGTGAATATTATTACATATAGAGCTTCTCACACACCTTTAACATCTTTTCATTGGTCTGAAATCAGAAAAATTTACACCATTTGGTGTCAGTTCTGTGTGTACACCAAGAAAACAAAATATAATTATATTCTTTACACAGGCATCAAAACAGCCGAGGTCGCCAGTGGACTCCAGAGCTAAAACTAAGTCACAAGGCTTACGTCCTCTATTCCAACACTACATAAGTAATTAAATTTCACTAAAATAAATATGAAAGCTGAAAATGCATGCATCGATAAGGAGGTCAAAGGCCCCCACTGTATGGCATAACACACAAAATTACAGTTGATATTTACATAAATAAACACTTACTTTTATTGTTACAACAAGTTTTTTTATCGTTATTCAATTTGCATGTATTACTAAATCTAATGTGCAAGGATTCACTTGTTCCTGAACACATACATCACTTAATATAATTATATTACCAAATATCTTTAGGAGACATTAATCACAATTCATATTCAGGAAATAAATACAATGTCTATTCCACTTTAATTTATGAGTGCATATATAATTAATTTACACATGTATATAAACATCCAAAGAAATGTTCACCAATTATTTCAGAAAATGAACTTAACTGTGTATGTCTAAATGCCAGGAGCATGTTGTAAATAAAAAAGCGAGTTCGACATTATGGTAGCAGATATTTACTCTCAAGTAATATAAAGAGATGAGAACATCTAGCAAGTCTAGATTGGTATATAAACACACTGGGAATGTAGAAGACTACACAAACTACAAAGAGGCACTTAACCTAGCTACAACTGAAATAAGAAAATCTAAAAGAACCTTTGAACAAATATTGGCACGTAATATAAAAAATGACAGCACAATTTTCTACGCTTATGTAAGGAGTAAACAGAAAGTTCAAGATAAGGTCGGACCACTGGAAAACAACAGTGAATACATAATTTCAGGCGGGTTTCAAATGGCAGAGGTCCTGAATGAGTATTTCAGCTCAGTTTTTACCACAGAAGATATCAGCTCACTTCCAGTTCCATTTGCTAAATTTGAGGGCAATAAATCAGATCATTTAGGGCAGTTATTTGTAACTCCTGAAATGATAGCAAAGAAAATAAAGACGATGAAAGATAATAAATCACCTGGAGTTTATGGGATACCACCAGCAAATTATTACATCACTTGCAAAAGTGTTTAACTTGTCACTAGAAGATGGAATAGTTCCTTCAGAACAACATTACAGCATTGTTTAAGAAAGGATCAAAGAACAGGTCAGAAAAATATACAGACCACATTAATTAGATACCACATGGTGGAATTCCATGTAAAACATAAACTAATAAATACATATCAAAATGGGTTCCTAAAAACAAGGTCATGTCTAACCAATCTCTTATGTTTTTTTAAATAAATTACAAAGTTGTTGGAATGATGAGTCACCAATGGATGTTGTCTACTTAGATTTTCAGAAAGCTTTCGATAAAGTGCCACATCAAAGATTGTTACTTAAACTAAAAGCCCACAGTATAGGTAATGAAGTAATCAACTGGATAGAAAAGTGGTTTACACACAGAAGACAGAGAGTAATAGTAGATGGTGAGGTTTCAAACAGGAAATCTGTTTTGAGTGCTGACTTGAAAGTTTCACAGCAATGTGGGATTGTTGCTTCAAAAGGTAATCAAATTCTACGGCTAATTAGGAGAACCATCACATATAAGGATAAACAGCTAATTGTACCCCTGTACAAAGCAATAGTTACATTGCATTTGGAATATTGTATACAAGCATGGAGGTAATATTGTGAGAAGGACATAGACAAGCTAGAAAGCATAAAACGAAGAGCAACTAAAATGATTCCAGAATTGAGAGACCTTAGTTATGAAAGCCATTTATTAGAATGTGGTTTGACAACACTAGAGACCAGGAGACTAAGAGGAGACAACATAGAAATGTTTAAAATAGTGAAAGGTTATGAGGATGTTGATAGGAATATGTTTTTCAAACTTAAAGAAGGCAGTAGAACCAGAGGACACAAAGCAGCATTAGTTAAGGAACAGTGTTGGTTGGACATGAGAAAGTACTCTTTCTCACAGAGGGTGATAAATGAATGGAACAAACTGTCAAATGATTGTGTTAATGCTAGTACAATGTAGTGTGAATATGTTTAAAATAAAATTGACAGACATAGATGATAAAATTGTTGGACTCTCAATAAGCCATTTCATTGTCCACTTGCCATCTCGAGCGTGTAGTTTTGGATGGTTATCTTGTTAAACCTTGTTAAATATAAATATATCATTAATTTACAAATGTGTATTTATCGTTAATTTACATATATGCATATATAATTAATCTATACATGCATAAATTTAACCAGAACATAAATGTCTGATGATAAAACATCTAACTCCACATTGTGAGAAGGATATAGATACACTAGAATGAATACAGAGAGCAGCTAGAATGATTCCAGAACGGAGAAACCTTAGTGATAAAGAATGCCTAAAAGAGTGATTTAACAAACGTAGAGACAAGAAAGTTAAGAGATCAAATTTAAGTTTTTAAGATATTGAATGGATATGAAAATATTCTCATAATTTTTTTTCTCACATAAGAAAGATAGAACTCATGACATGACATGAACTAACGATAGTGAATGAACAGTGTGGATTAAGGTGAATATGTTTTAAAGCAGAATTCTTCTTCTTCTGGATATGAGTCAACTCTCTCTTCAAGGCTTATAGACTCGGTGACATTTACAAATATCTCAAAAGGGCATAGATGAAAAATTGTTGGACTCTCGACCAGCCAATGACTTCCTTGTCCACTTGCCATCTGGAGTTCTGCCTTGGAAGGCAAACTTATTAAATATTGTTAGATGCCTAAATGTTCTTAGTGACAACATACAAAGGCATTGGGCTAAGGCACAACTTAATTGCCATGGGCTACAATAGCCAATTACTCATTTAACTATACACAAAGGTGTCTAACAGATAAGCCCAGTATAGGGTCACCTAATGTTGATACTAGCAGGCCAGTCAAGCTTCTCCTAGCTAGCAAGACAGATGTTATACATAAGGTGACAATGGTCATCACCTATGTAATGGACAGGTATCACCAGTAGACCAGTAATCACCAGGCTGTCCTAATCACTGAGTCCAACATGTGGAGTTAGTGGCCAGTGCAGCTAATTGGATAGTTTTTTCATCGAAGGTCTCAAAATGTGTGGTTAAGGAAAAGGTAGCTTTATGCAAGGTAAATGTAGAAATATTGCCAACTGGGACAGGTATTGGACTGGCATGCTATTTATATGCAGGAACAGGTGGTGCCAATTAGGGCAGCTGGCACACATGGTAATTGGTATATCAACTGTGTAACTATATGGCCATTATAACATATACTTTTCTTACATAAAAAGGTGGTACCTTAACAAATAATGCTTGCGTGTACACAAATATGTTTTTTGTGTTACCCCATTATATATATTTGTTGTCGACCACTTACGTGGTGACATGATGACTTCCTTCCAGTGGTTTTGGTTTGTCATTGCGTTTCATAAATTAGTCCAGCTGAGGTTTGTGTCTTTCTCTACGATGTTTTACAGAGTTGTTGTTAGTCGACCTCTTCTACGAGGGCCATTGAACTTCCAGAGCAGGACTTTGTTGGCTATTTCGTCATGGCGCATCACATGACCTGCCAGACGAAGTCGCCGTTATCTCACAATGGTAGTGATCCATGGGAGGGCGTCACACAGTTCTTGTTTTGTCATGTGACTGCGCCACAACACGTTTTGGATTTTTTGCAGCATATATATAAAATCAATATCCATATTAAGTTAAAATTCATTTGTTAGCTATCTCAAGGATAATTATCTTACAAAGAAGGCTTTTAAATACCAATGACAACCATCAAGAATGAGGTGCTTATAGTCAAGCGATATGATCACCAATCAATACAGATAATACAAGAACAGAAGTCAATAAGTGCCATGAACAAGAGTGTTGCAGTGCAGGCCATGTCCACATTGTTGACTGACCTGACCGCTTACTTGAGAGCCACTTCAGAGCTCACACACATGCATGCCAGCAGCATATATCACATGTCCGAGGCAGGTCTTAAGCAAGATCTATGAAACCCAATTTACTTACACTATAATTTTACTCCATATATCAAGTGTGTTGTATTGGGGTGTCAATGTTAAATTCAGAATCACTATCTATTGTTATCCGATGGAGCAGACATCTGCTGTTAAGAGATTAAAGAAAGATGAACACACTGATCTGCCACCAATGACCCACTTCTACAGATCAACTTACACTGTTTGCAGCCAAGAAACACAGTTAAGCTGTAAAGATATCATGAATTAAACTACCAAATGAACTGTACATTGTACTTATCCATCTGTTTGACCAGTCAAAAAAGTAACTGGCTTGTCTATAAACAGAATACCCAGTAACTGCCTGGATCAGCGATGAGGCTATTTATACTGGTTGCAGGCAGATTTTGCAGAGTTTTAGAGTGAACATATGTAAAGCTGTAGACAAAGATTACCAATGCCAGAGTCCATATTTTTAGCCAAACATTATAAAAAGTGTGACCCATGGGAGTGTAAGTCATAACAGATACTGAATAAAAAAACATCTCAGAAAGTAACAGTGAAACTCATGTCAACAACTTTTATGGTGGACACTTTCTAAGAAATAGACCATTTCTAAAGGTCAGTAACTGTCCACAGCCCTTTGCATCAGTTTCAATGGAAGTTCTATTTACTGGAGGACTCAGCTGTTAGTCATAGTAGTAATTGCACTGAAGGTGTGAACCACGTTACACCTGTCTTGATTTACCATCACGCCATCCATGCACTCCATTGTAACTATAAACTGACAGTACAGTTATAACATGATACTTAGGTTGTTGCATTATATACGTCACACAATTGTTCACAGCAGTATTAAGTTCCATTCATACATGTGTTCCAATTTGTTACGTATCCCAATGTCTTATGAGTGTTAAAACGCCACATTTGGCATGTCATCTATGATTCTACAGAATGAAATCTTAACAAGTGAATTCAATACTGTATAGTTGTGGTTCCACACAACATCAATACGTTATCACATTTAACAGCCTGATACCAAGCAGTGAACTTGGCCAATTAGTATACACTGCTTATTGCCACTTTAGTCAGATAGGCTCATGTTTATTATTTCTAAGAAGTGTGGCACCTGACAGAACCATACAGAAAACAAATGAGGAAGTAATGCAGTAAGGAACTCTAGTTCATGTGGTGACTGCATCATCCCCAAGGATAAATGAATCCTGGTTATATGAACAAGCAGCAATAATATCCCAGACAGACAGTGACTCATGCATTGTTTGTCTGTAGAAATCAGCTGATCATGTACAGCAATTTGATTCTAGAATGACAACGTTCACCCGTAGATTGATTGAGTTTATTCAGTAAAATTGTACACATTAATAACTTGAAATAATAACTGTTGAAAACTGTATCATATTTATATATATATATATATATATATATATATATATAAAATAATACCAAAGCATAACACATAAAAGCACACCAAAGTATACTTGTTTCCAGTGTGGTCCTCACAACTCCTGACATACCACGTTTACAGCAGAATGTCACTGGATCTATTTCGTCTTCGATCGTGGGAACAAATAATGCCTATGTCTATGTCACTATGATGACTATGTTACGCCAATCATGATTCATAGGCCTGGCTTCCTTATTTACTTGCCATCTGGGCTTGGGGTTTTCGCTTTGATGCAAAACGTACAATTTTTGTAGTTAGAGGACGTATCAATGTTGTGAGGGTGAATGATTAGATGCACTGCTTGGCATACCACCGCAATGGCAGTGGAAGACTGGTTGCCAACATCTCTGCCAGGGTTAGTCGGTTCATTGTTTGGGTTTAGCCCGACGGCAACGCTGCGGCCAGTGCCAGAAAAGTAAACGCCCAACGCATGATTAACTAATGAGCCACTATTAAGCGCCAATCGGGAATATCCAGCAACAATGATAACACGCTTTGTTTGTATACATATTCAGAGAAATTCCTTAACTCATTCCCGTCTTTCAATAACACTCACCAGTCACTTGAACGTGAGTCGGGTTCCACATCTTGAGTTGAGACTTGACAGATACACCCCCTTTTTTCGGCCTCAATAATACTTCGCTGATTCAAATATCTGTATCAAGTCCGACATGGTCAAATCGTCGGTACTTTCGACATGATACCTTTTAAGCCGTTTCGTATATAATCGAGTTGGTGGTGGCGTAAATAAACAAAAATCCTGCGTAACGAGAGCGACTCCGTCCAAAATCACAGTTCGCCCGCGGCTCGATCTACTGAACTGCTCATTGGGGTCAAGTTACGGGGTCATATTACACTGGCGCCAGCAAGCGGACAAATCGAACATCAACGCCTCAATTATTCAGCCATCGTTTGTCGCACACAAAGCCTTGGCCTTGCCCTTGGAATCTAGCCTAAAATTAAATGCTAAAAACTACAATATCCCGTAACGGGGTGACTAAAGTAGCTATAGCAAACTTCTTATAGACATAGGCCTAGACATATATTAAGAAACTGTTTTTGTTAACATAGGCAGTATTTTTCCCGGACTCAAATTCAACGAGCGATAAGAGGGAGTTTGTATACAGCCATTACAGGTCGTGAATTAAACTGGTGTACCAAACTATCGTATACATTGTTAAATATATATTAGATAAAGTGATTCATTTACATACATAAGGTAATATCTGACATAGTTGTAGTAAACGATTTCGGCAAAAAGGAATTAACAGCATGATTTTAGCGTAAGTTCGTTTACACTGACTTCGTTGTTTTGTTTACACAGTGTTCTCCGTATTCGCTAGGTGGCAGGCTTTTTTTTGCCCGTGCGAGCTTAGAAGAAAGAAAAGACATAGTTAGCAAGTATATTAGCCTAAAGTGTTCTTTTGAACACAAAATAGCCTTATTCAAGGTTAACGTAGCAATCAGATTAAGTCTGAATTTAGTGATGGCGCCGTGCAAACGGCAGGTTAAGGCTACCAGGCATTTAAGATGCAACAGTTGTAGCAACTGGGTGGACTTCGTCAAGTCCGACTCCGGGTGCGAGAATTCCTGGGCTGAGGTTCAGGCGGATAGTTTTAGTTTTTAGTGTAGGGGATGTACGAGGATGAAGGAACTTGTGGTGGAGTTAGAACAGCTGTGGCTGCTCGTTGTGGCAGTGGTGGGTAGGGAGCAGGTGGGTTGCGCCAGTGGTTCTGGTGGGGGGGGGGGGACAGTAGATGATAAAGTGGGGGAAGACGACGAGAGAGATACTAGGCCCAGGGAGAGCTCACCTCAGCCTGGGAGGAGGCTGAGGGGACGTAAGGTGACAGGTCGTAGGGAGACAGGACGTAAGGAGAGCGGCGTGGAGAGACAGGACATAAGGAGACGAGAAGGAAAGAAATGGGAGGGGAAAAAATGGATCGAAGGAAAGGGGAGTGGGGGAGACAATAGCGAAAGAGTCAGGGGGCAAGGAGACGATAGTTAAGGCGATGGGAGTGAGGGAGATGGGAGGGAGGGTGTCAGGAGGGAAGGCGACGGGAGCGCAAGTTAGCCAGGCGACGGGAGGGAAAGGTGACAGGTTGATGAGGGAGAGAGAGAGAGCCTGATAACATTCTGCCACCAAGTGACAAGACCGCAGGACAGAATGTGATGGAGTGGATCCATCGGAAGAGCTATTCCGAGGCAGTGATGGAGGGGGTGAGAAAGAGAATGAGGGTATTTGTGGGGGACTCAATAGTTAGGAAGACCGACAAAGTCTTATTGCTCTTAAACAAGGGAGATGATGTGGTAGCTTGCTTGCCTGGGGCAAAAATAGAGGCGACAAGTGAGAGGGTAGAAAACATTGTGGGTTCAGGCAAGGGTGGATCTGTTTTAGTACACGTAGGGACAAATAACGTAGAGAGGGTGGGTACAACTGCCATAGTTAGGAAATACAGGAATTTGGTCAGAACACTAAAACAGACGTGGGTTGAGCAGGTAATAATGTCAGGGATTTTACCAGTAATAGGAAGGAGGGGTCATAGATATCGAAATTGCAGATGGATGGCAATTAACATGCTAGTCGAGAAGCTATGTAGGGAAGAGGAAGTTGGTTTTGTGGGGAAGTTTTATTGGAAGGGCGGATATGTACATGAAGGACGGGCTTCATCTAAGTGGAAAGGGGGCAGCAGTATTTGCGGATGGACTCTCAGCAGCAGTAGACAGTGGCATGGGTAGCATATCAAATATTTTTGGTAGTAAACACTATTTAAACTAGAAGTGCAAGGGGGTTACTTAGAGATGCCTCAAGCAGGACAAGAGGCCACTAGTACAGATAAACTAATAACAGAATGTCCGAAAAACATGTCTGAAACAGGTTATAGATGTGTGTGTTTAAATGCTAGGAGTATAGTAAATAAGAAAAACGAATTAAACATTATGGTAGAAGATATTGACCCTCACATAATTGGTATAACCGAATCATGGGCCAACACAGACATTACAGATGCTGAATTAGGATTGACAGGATACGTAATGTTTAGGAGAGATCGAATAGGAAGAAGGGGAGGGGGAGTTATTTTTTATGTTAAAGAATCAATTCAGGCTAATGAAATAAAATTAGAAAGCGAAGCAGATTACGATGAAGCTGTTTGGTGCAAAATAGTTTCAGGAAATTAAAAATTAACTATTGGATTAGTTTACCGAAGTCCAAACATAAACGAAGAGGATAACACAAAAATACAAAATGCTATAAAGGAAGTTAGTAAAGGGGAATGTATCATAATGGGAGATTTTAACCATGGACACATACAATGGAAATCTCTAGAGAGTACAGGGGTTGAGGACCAACAATTTCTATTTTTAATTCAGGAGAGCTTCCTTACTCAGCACGTGCTAGAACCAACCAGGGGATAAAATGTATTAGATATAGTTTATCATCACAAAAAGTGGACAATGTAAAAATACATGAACCATTGGGTAACAGTGACCACAATCAAATACATTTTGACATCAATGTAAAATCAGAAAGTAAAAATAAAAAACGTATAGGAGAAACTTCCACAAAGGTAACTATAAAGATATGAGAAAATACTTAGCAAAGTTAGATTGGAATAACATGCTGATGAATGAGACCGCAATTGAATGTTGGAATATTCTAAAATATGAAATTGAGAGTATCGATAAATTTATTCCTTTGAAAAAACAAGGAAAACGGTCTAGAAAGAAACACTTGTCAAAAGAAGCTATTAGAAAAATAGTGTTTAAGCAAACTATGTGGAGGGTTTATAGGCGTATCAGAAAGGATGAAGACTATGTAAATTACAAAGAGGCACTTAACCTAGCTACAACTGAAATTAGAAAATCTAAAAGAACCTTTGAAAAAAAATTGGCAGGTAATATAAAAAATTACAGCAAGAGTTTTTATGCTTATGTAAGGAGTAAACAAAAAGTTCGAGATAACGTTGGACCACAGGAAAACAACAGGGGAAACATAATTTCAGACGGGTTTCAAATGGCAGAGGTCCTAAATGAGTATTTCAGCTCAGTTTTTACCACAGAAGATATCAGCTCACTTCCAGTTCCATTTACTAACTTTGAGGGCAATACATCAGAACATTTAGGGCAGTTATTTGTAACTCCTGAAATGATAGCAAAGAAAATTAAGAAGATGAAAGATAATAAATCACCTGGAGTTGATGGGATACCACCAAAACTGCTTAAGGAAATTGTTGAGCAAATTAGTACACCACTTGCAAAATTGTTTAACTTGTCACTAGAAGAAGAAATAGTTCCTTCAGAATGGAAAGAGGCAAACATTAAGCCGCTATTTAAGAAAGGATCGAGGAACAAACCAGAAAATTACAGACCAGCGAGTTTAACATCAGTTGTATATAAATTACAAGAAACATTAATTAGAGACCACATGGTGGTATACCTTGTAAAACGTAAATTAATAAATACATCTCAACAAGGGTTCCTAAAAGCAAGGTTATGTCTAACTAATCTCTTATGTTTTTTGAAGAAATTACAAAGTGGGTAGATGACGGGTCACCAGAGGATGTTGTCTACTTAGATTTTCAGAAAGCTTTCGATAAAGTGCCACATCAAGGATTGTTACTTAAACTAAAAGCCCATCTCATAGGTAATGATGTAATCAACTGGATAGAAAAGTGGCTTACACACAGAAAACAGAGCAATAGTAGATGGTGAGATTTCAAACTGGAAATCTGTTTTGAGTGGGGTACCACAGGGATTAGTATTAGGCCCTATACTGTTTTTAATATATATATATATATAAATGATTTGGAAGATGGCATATCTAGCAAAGTAATCAAATTTGCAGATGACACAAACATATTCAGACAGGTTACTAATGATACATATAAACAAAGTTTACAGGATGATCTAGATAAATGAGTTAAATGGTAAAACAAATGGTAAATGTTATTACATTTTGGGAAGTGTAAATGCACACACATAGGACATAGAAACATGGACAAAGAATATAAAATGGGGGATACTGTACTAGGTAGAACCACACAAGAAAAGGACTTAGGAGTAACATTTAGTGCGGACATGAAAGTTTCAGAGCAATGTGGGATTGCTGCTTCAAAAGGAAATAAAATTCTAGAGCTAATTAGGAGAACTATTATGTATAAGGAGAAACAGCTAATTGTACCCCTGTACAGAGCAATAGTTAGACCACATTTGGAATATTTTATTCAAGCATGGAGGCCATATCGTAAAAAGGACATAGACAAGCTAGAAAGAATACAAGAGCAGCTAAAATGATTCCAGAATTGAGAGACCTTAGTTACGAAAGTCACTTATTACAATGTGGTTTGACAACACTAGAGACCAGGAGACTAAGAGGAGACCAAATAGAAGTGTTTAAAATAGTGAATGGTTATGAGGATGTTGATAGGAATATGTTCTTCAAACTTAAAAAAGGCAGTAGAACCAGAGTAGGTTGGACATGAGGAAGTACTCTTTCTCATAGAGTGTGATAAATTAATGGAACAAACTGCCAAATGATTGTGTTAATGCTAGTAGTGTGAATATGTTTAAAAATAGAATTGACAGATATTTGATAAGGGCAGGCTACACATAGATGAGAAAATTGTTGGACTCTCGATAAGCTAATGGCTTCCTTGTCCACTTGCCATCTGGAACTTGTTGTTTGGGATGGCAATCTTGTTAAATCTACTCCAAAATGACTTTAGCAACTATGAATGACAAATCGTACAATTTCGTTTTATTTAGGCCTCGTTTTGCCCAGGAAAGGAAAGTGCTACTATACTATAATTATGTCTAGACTTAGTATAGCCTAGGGCTAGGGCTAGAGCTAGTCCCCTTTATTGGTCCAAAAACATGGATCTACATTTGATAAAACTACGGCAAGTATAATGCATAAATATAATTCATGCCCGCCCACCAAATCGTTTGCATATCGGGTGACCATGGTCGGCGTCTTCAGCTCGTTCATATGGAGGGTAGGCGGAGAAAGAGAACATATGGAGGGTAGGCGGAGAAAGAGAACATATGGAGGGTAGGCGGAGAAAGAGAACATATGGAGGGTAGGCGGAGAAAGAGAACACTAACTAAATGGCTTCAAAAACTTGGTTCACAAAGTCAATCCCGAAGAAAAGCAGCATAAAACTACAGGGCTGTATACGACAGAATGTGGTGCCATTACTATGGTACTGCTGACATACAGGATCACTCAATTCTAGGAGTGGGTCACACACATGAGTGGATGCGAAATTGTATTTGTCATTAAAATGTTTTTTTTACATGATTAAAATAGTCTACACATTGTGGTCAATTATGTACATGTTGTTCATATGATATTGGGTACCCATGGAGCATGTTGCTTTAGATGGTACGGTACACGGTACAGGGTTGGAGGTACCCAAAGTACACCCCATAAAAAAGACCTGGACCAATCTCTGATGATTATAATAAATACTAAATGTATGTCAATAGAAAAAAACAAATGACACACCAACATCAATTTTTATGCTTTATTATAATGATTAGCATTGCTACAAAAATAAAAACGTATGTGTGCATACACGCATGCATGTAACACAGTGATATACACATGACTACATAATTCATCTAGTCATAATAGCGGCACAACAGATACTGAAATTCGGCAAATTACCCAGACGCAGTTAACAAACACGTGCACACTCACACAATTTATTTGCATTGGGCTACTCAAACTTGCAACAAGCAGCTGACTTAGGCACAAAACAATTGAATTGAACAATTTTTAATAATAACACATTCTTTACTCTTTGGCTGAGGAGCCATTTTTGTAATTCAGCTTCTATGGTCATTAGCAGTCAAGGTACTGGTAATCAATTATATAAAAATCCGTGCACGCAATTTTCATTCCTTTGACCGTGTCTATAATCTGCGATACAAACAAAACCAGAAACTAAGCGCAACCTGGGAAGATCAACTGCAAACAATTCACATCTGATAACTGCTTCACTTTTAACATTGGAAGACAATAAACCCCTTCTAATTCAAACCATAAGATTTTCCACTTCTTTGAATCTATCACAATAATCACCCTCCAATTGGCAGCATGCCCACCAACTGCTGGGCTAACAATGAGAATTGTCCTCACATAAATGCCCACCCTAAACATCACGTTTCATGAGGTAAAAGGAATCATGACTAGATACTCGTAGAAGACAGATTAACTACATATGTGTAGCAGCATTTCCTAAATATCCTCAACATAATTAATAACCCATCCCAAAAATTGCTGATGACAAAGGCCAAGCATATGGCACACAAAACGGAACCAAACATTCTCCCAGAAACTTGCCAGTTTGACAACATATAGCAGAAACACATTACTGTGCAATCCCTGTAAACATAAACAACTAATTAGTAACAACTAATTAGCAACTTTTCAACTAATGGCAATCCATTTCTATTCGCAATAACTAAATCAAGAAGACCGTTAGAAGATCTAAAACTATGACTCACTTCTGTGTGCTAATATATTCGTCACACATTCTCATCAAATCCTCTAGGTGGTATACCTGCTACAGTAATCGACTTCACAGCCTTCATTGGCCATATTCTAACTGCCTGCAGTGCCCTGATGGATGATACCAGCTTCAAACCCCGGCCCAGGGTTGCTCACTTGTGCCATACATAACAGAAGTGATTTTTCAGAGTCAAAGAATAAAGTAACCACTGAATACCTAAGACACAGTTTTGTGTATTAAATTATAAAATAAAATGTCTTCATGAGATTCCTGTACAGACACCTGAATGTTTGTTCTACATTCTTAGAAAAAGAGCTGCAGAGAGAGTACCCGAAATTGTTGTCATATTTTGATAAACTTCGTGTGAATATATTTTACTAAATTATACTGTGGATTTAAATTTGGCATCTGATCAAGAAACTTCTTTCATATATAACAATGTGGCACTGTTGCCCTCTTAGAGGCTGTCACTGTCATCTACCCCCATCACCAGGACTAGTTGCTGCCATTAATGTCTGTCCTAATGCCGTGAGACGGAGCTCCTCTTTTTGTCAATCTTGCCTAGAACGAATGTCGTCCTGCTTGGTAGATACACCTGTAAAAGAACACGTCAGCATGTAAGTTGTTGCCAAACTGCTAAATTCATATTAAAGCATAGCTACTGGGTACCTGTCCGAGTGTGAAATATTAACTCAACAGAGCTTCCACGACCCTCCTGCTCCGAATGAAAGGACCAGGAGGATCCTTAAAGTTCTGTTGTGCTAATGTCCAAGATTCACAAATATATTTCTTTAATATAAGAGATTATGCTTACATGGCATGGATTACCTGTATTCCATATGCCATATCTATACAGATTTGTTTCATATTTACGGAAAAATCTCAGGTCAATTTCATTTTATGTAGGCACATTTTGAAGCCTGGAGCTGGCGACGTGTGACAGGAGTCAGAATGCTGTACACTGATTAAACTAAGAACATTTTTATAGGAATTTACAAAAACAAATTTCACCCAAAAAATGGCATGCCAGAGAATTTTTTAGTTGACTCTATTATGCAGAACTGAGCAACATACAAAATCGTGTAACTCATTCATTGTTCAATATAAAACTAATACACTGGGTATATTGAAATGAGGAAAATACAATCTCCTGTCTTTCCAAAATAGTTACCTCATCACATTTAATGGCATTGTATGATTTCCCTGACCAAAAACCAACATGGCGGTAATGATTTTCACAATTCTAGGACGCCAGGCTCCACACAACAGTTAGTTTTCTCAATGTCAGGGAAACTTACGACTCCTGTGACTGCCTAAACATTATATAGACTAGTCAACTTATCAGAACTCTCTCACATTTACCATAAACCAGAGCAAGGAAAAAGCCACGCAACTGATGCTCGGCCACAAATCCTGGCATCCATCATATTGAGAAAGCTGACAACCAATGTCAGCTGACAACCAATGTCAGCTGCAATGCAACCTTGCATGAGAGAACATTGCCAGTAATAAAGGCTGGTTTACAAGAGCAATATGTGGCCCAATTGGTCGGATGACACCATATTGCCTGTAATAAAGGCTGGTTTACACGAGCAATATGTGGCTCAACTGGTCGGATGACACCATATTGCCAGTAATAAAGGCTGGTTTACACGAGCAATATGTGGCTCAACTGGTCGGATGACACCATATTGCCAGTAATAAAGGCTGGTTTACACGAGCAATATGTGGCTCAACTGGTCGGATGACACCATATTGCCAGTAATAAAGGCTGGTTTACACGAGCAATATGTGGCCCAATTGGTCGGATGACACCATATTGCCAGTAATAAAGATGGTTTACACGAGCAATATGTGGCCCAATTGGTCGGATGACACCATATTGCCAGTAATAAAGGCTGGTTTACACGAGCAATATGTGGCCCAATTGGTCGGATGACACCATATTGCCAGTAATAAAGGCTGGTTTACACGAGCAATATGTGGCCCAATTGGTCGGATGACACCATATTGCCAGTAATAAAGGCTGGTTTACACGAGCAATATGTGGCCCAATTGGTCGGATGACACCATATTGCCAGTAATAAAGGCTGGTTTACACGAGCAATATGTGGCCCAATTGGTCGGATGACACCATATTGCCAGTAATAAAGATGGTTTACACGAGCAATATGTGGCCCAATTGGTCGGATGACACCATATTGCCAGTAATAAAGGCTGGTTTACACGAGCAATATGTGGCCCAATTGGTCGGATGACACCATATTGCCAGTAATAAAGGCTGGTTTACACGAGCAATATGTGGCCCAATTGGTCGGATGACACCATATTGCCAGTAATAAAGGCTGGTTTACACGAGCAATATGTGGCCCAATTGGTCGGATGACACCATATTGCCAGTAATAAAGGCTGGTTTACACGAGCAATATGTGGCCCAATTGGTCGGATGACACCATATTGCATGACAATGCACAGCTAAATTATACCTTTAGACAAACGACACAACTAGACACCTGCGACCTAGATCCTAATTAGAGCTCTTATGGAAGGTCACAACAGTGCACGTACTGTTGATCACTGATTGGCCAATGCTTCAACATCGCCGCAGACTATCGGTCAGAATGAGACCATCCTTAATTCCAGCGACACAATCGTAGCCACAAACTGGCCTTGCTAATCAGTCTCGTTGGGATGTTTACATTGATTCTTGCCCCACGTTACTACCATTGCTCGTTTAATTTGGCATTTAGACTATGTTTCTCTACACCCACTCACCATCAGGTAATTAGCCCGTTCGTCCCAGCGTTCTGACACCGTCTCAAATTCGATGCTGTGATCAATTCGTTTGAACCCACCGAACTCTTCAGCGTCCGAGTCAAGGACAATCTTGTACGTGCCGGCTGCCTCAACGCCCACGCGGTAGTCAGTGAAGCTCTGCGATGGGTGGAAGTTGAACAGAAAGACGAGGCCGGCGCGTTCAAACACCACCACCTTGTCTCCATTGTGCTTCCGACTCACGTACGCCTGCACACAGGTATAGCATCATTGTACACAGGTATAGCATCATTGTACACAGGTATAGCATCATTGTACACAGGTGTAGCATCATTGTACACAGGTATAGCATCATTGTACACAGGTGTATCGTGGAGGTTCACAGGTGTATTGTGGAGGTTCACAGGTGCATTGTGGAGGTTCACAGGTGCATTGTGGAGGTTCACAGGTGCATTGTGGAGGTTCACAGGTGCATTGTGGAGGTTCACAGGTATATTGTGGAGGTTCACAGGTGCATTGTGGAGGTTCACGGGTGCATTGTGGAGGTTCACAGGTGTATTATGGAGGTTCACAGGTGTATTGTGGAAGTTCACAGGTGCATTGTGGAGGTTCACAGGTGCATTGTGGAGGTTCACAGGTGCATTGTGGAGGTTCATAGGTGCATTGTGGAGGTTCACAGGTGCATTGTGGAGGTTCACAGGTATATTGTGGAGGTTCACAGGTGCATTGTGGAGGTTCACGGGTGCATTGTGGAGGTTCACAGGTGTATTATGGAGGTTCACAGGTGTATTGTGGAAGTTCACAGGTGCATTGTGGAGGTTCACAGGTGCATTGTGGAGGTTCACAGGTGCATTGTGGAGGTTCATAGGTGCATTGTGGAGGTTCACAGGTGCATTGTGGAGGTTCATAGGTGCATTGTGGAGGTTCACAGGTGCATTGTGGAGGTTCACAGGTGTATTGTGGAGGTATACAGGCATAGTGTCAATGTACACAGGTAAAACAATGACATCTATGCACACAGGTGTATCACGGAGGTCTCCTGGTGTATCCTTGAGGTATACAAGTCATGAAGGTCCAAAGGTGTACAAAGGAGGAACATGGATATAAAAATTCAAGGCTATATTTGGTTGTATCATGGAAATACACAGGCATATTATAATGGTACACACACACACAGGGCTTTCATAAGGCCTGTATGAGATTTGTCTAAATCTTCAATTTTAATACATAATATTAAAACGAAATAAAGAAAAGAACTTCATCTACGAATAATGATCATAATTAGCTTTAAAACTTTCCCGGGCACAGCAGCCAAAAACGCCCCACCCTGTATCTGTGCATAGCAGCCAGCCTGGCAACTGTTTTCAGTGCTGTCATTCGGTTATTTATAATTTGATCGGGTTCAAATCTCACATAGATCGAGATACGATAATGAGGCAACCAGGTGACATCACCATTTTGGCATACTAATTATTCTGTCCCACCTGTTGTTGATCGTGGTATCGTCTGTCATCAGTTTGACCTTTTTTTGTTTATTTCAATTGCATTTTGCTAGTATGATCATATTGCTAAGCACATTTTTGTGAAAGAGTTTGCAATCTTTCAGATTTTGGTTTTATACAATTTTTAATTCAAACAAAACATTCCAGTCACGCTTCAAAATTTATTTAACACAATTGGCAGCCATCTTGAAAAGTTATGTTTTCATGGCATGTTGACAAAAATGTGCATAATAATGCAGAGTAACTATCATAGTTGGATAACTGTCTTGGTGGGACAACACTAAGATACATGGCTGCATGTGCTTATCTGGGTTGATGGTACCGACATAGGAATTTTATTATAGCTGTTGACGTTTATTTTCCATCGATATAAAAAATCACGATTTGAAAATCAAATAATTGTAACACTGCAATTTTTAACAACATATTTCATTCACAAAGTCAATGGTTGTCGGGATATCGTCATTTTACAGCATGCAAATGCGCAACATAAAGCACAATAATTATTGACAACCACCTTTATTTAAGAAGTAATTTAAGATGGATCCAAGGAACAGGTCTGACAATCACAGACCAGTGAGTTCAACATCAGGCGTATGTAAATTATTAGAAACGTTAATTAGAGACCACATGGTGGAATTCCTTGTAAAACACAAAATTAATAAATACATCTCAAAATGGGTTCCAAAAAGCAAGGTCATGTCTAAGCAATCTCTTATGCTTTTGGGAAGAAATTACAAAGTGGGTAGATGATGGGTCACCAGTGGATATAGTCTATTTAAACTTTTAGAAAGCTTTCAATAAAGTGCCACAACAATGGAAATCTGTTTTGAGTGGGGTACCTCAGGGATCAGTATTATGACCTGTACTATTTTTTATATAATTATATAAATTATTTGGAAGATGACATATCTAGCAAAGTACTGAAATTTGTAGATGACACAAAAGTATTCATAAAGGTTAAAAATGATACAGATAAACACAGTTTACAGGTTAGGTTAGGACGATACGGACATGAATATGTTCTTCAAACTTAAAGAAGGCAGTAGAACCAGAGGACACAAAGCAGCACTAGTTAAGGAGCAGTGTAGGTTGGACATGAGAAAGTACTCTTTCTCACAGAGGGTGATAAATGAATGGAACAAACTGTCAAATAATTGTGTTAATGCTAGTAGTGTGAATATATTTAAAAATAGAATTGACAGATATCTGATAAGGGCGGGCTACACATAGATGATAACATTGTTGGACTCTCGATAAGCCAATTGCTTCCTTGTCCACTTGCCATCTGGAACTTGTAGTTTTGGATGGCAATCTTGTTAAATCTTTAGGTAAACCAGTTGTAAAGACATGTTGCTCGTATGAAACTTCACGTATGAGCTGAACCTTAAATAAAACCCTGCATATGCATATCATTGGAGATGCATTCAATCGTATCCTGCTCGCTGCATGACACGGCCAGGCCACCGGGGGACTACACAGCCACCGGGGGACTACACAGCCACCGGGGGACTACACAGCCATCGGGGGACTACACACCCACCAGGGGACTACACATCCCCCAGGGGACTCACACCCAACGGGGGACTACACAGCCACTGGGGGACTACACACCCACTGGGGGATTAAACAGCCACCGGGGAACTACACAGCCACTGGGGGACTACACAGCCACCGGGGGATTAAACACCCACCGGGGGACTACACAGCCACCAGGGGACTAAACACCCACCAGGTGACTACACACCCACCAGGGGACTACACACCCACCGGGGGGACTACAAAGCCACCGGGGGGGGACTAAACAGCCACCGGGGGGGACTAAACACCCACCGGGGGGACTAAACAGCCACCGGGGGACTAAACACCCACCGGGGGGGACTAAACAGCCACCGGTGGACTACACACCCACCGGGGGGACTAAACAGCCACCGGGGGACTACACACCCACCGGGGGACTAAACAGCCAGAAGGGGGGGACTAAACAGCCACCGGGGGACTACACACCCACCAGGGGGACTAAACACCCACCGGGGGACTAAACAGCCACCGGGGGACTACACACCCACCGGGGGACTACACAGCCAGAAGGGGGGGACTAAACAGCCACCGGGGGACTACACACCCACCAGGGGACTACACACACACCGGGGGGACTAAACACCCACCGGGGGACTAAACAGCCACCGGGGGACTACACACCCACCGGGGGACTACACAGCCACTGATACTGCTCCTCCAGGTGGTTCATGGCAGCGTCAAAGTTGTTCAGGAACTTGTACTTGAGGTTCGGGTCATCGACAAGGTTCCACTGGCGCCGTGCGTAGTGGTAACTGTCATTGTTGCCAACGCGGGGGAAGTCCAACCACTCCGGGTGACCAAACTCATTGCCTGCAACATCGTCATCAAACACAGAATGGCAGAAAGGTTCATTCATTGTAACTTTGAAGTTAAACTCGCTGTAGAATTCAGCAGAAAATCTGAAATCCCGAAGTAACTACCTTTGTAGCATTTATTTTGAAAATTTATTTTAAAGCACCCTAGTAGATATTATTATTTTGCCAAAATTCAACGACTATCGATGACTTAATGGTAGACACAAGCTTTGAAATAAAACACAGACGTAAAAGTACAAAGTCTGATCATCATTGTTGTAAAAACACGTTATATATTACAAACTATATCTATTCTATCAGCTTCACTGCTTAAATGTGTTTTAATGAAGCACAATTTAAAAATATAAACAGATATGGTTTATTAAATACATCTGTTAGTTTAAAGTATATAACATGATTTTACAATAAAACTAACCACACTATATACCTTTAATTGGACACAATGTGAATGAATACAACTGACCAGACTATACACCTTTAAATGGACACAATGCGAGTGAATAAAACTGACCAGACTATATACCTTTAATTGGACACAATGTGAGTGAATACAACTGACCAGAGTATACACCTTTAATTGGACACAATGTGAGTGAATACAACTGACCAGACTATATATACCTTTAATTGGACACAACGCGAGTGAATAAAACTGACCAGACTATATACTTATAATTAGACACAATGCGAGTGAATACAACTGACCAGACTATATACCTTTAATTGGACACAATGCGAGTGAATACAACTGACCAGACTATATACTTATAATTGGACACAACGCGAGTGAATACAACTGACCAGACTATACTTATAATTGGACACAATGCGAGTGAATACAACTGACCAGACTATATACTTATAATTGGACACAATGTGAGTGAATACAACTGACCAGACTATATACTTATAATTGGACACAATGTGAGTGAATACAACTGACCAGACTATATACTTATAATTGGACACAATGCGAGTGAATACAACTGACCAGACTATATACTTATAATTGGACACAATGCGAGTGAATACAACTGACCAGACTATATACTTATAATTGGACACAATGTGAGTGAATACAACTGACCAGACTATATACTTATAATTGGACACAATGTGAGTGAATACAACTGACCAGACTATATACTTATAATTGGACACAATGCGAGTGAATACAACTGACCAGACTACATACCTTTAATTGGACACAATGCGAGTGAATACAACTGACCAGACTATATACTTATAATTGGACACAATGTGAGTGAATACAACTGACCAGAGTATACACCTTTAATTGAACACAATGCGAGTGAATACAACTGACCAGACTATATACCTTTAATTGGACACAATGTGAGTGAATACAACTGACCAGACTATATACCTTTAATTGGACACAATGCGAGTGAATACAACTGACCAGACTATATACTTATAATTGGACACAATGCGAGTGAATACAACTGACCAGACTATATACCTTTAATTGGACACAATGCGAGTGAATACAACTGACCAGACTATATACTTATAATTGGACACAATGCGAGTGAATACAACTGACCAGACTATATACCTTTAATTGGACAAAATGTGAGTGAATACAACTGACCAGACTATATACCTTTAATTGGACACAATGTGAGTGAATACAACTGACCAGACTATATACCTTTAATTGGACACAATGCGAGTGAATACAACTGACCAGACTATATACCTTTAATTGGACACAATGTGAGTGAATACAACTGACCAGACTATATACTTACAATTGGACACAATGCAAGTGAATACAACTGACCAGACTATATACTTATAATTGGACACAATGTGAGTGAATACAACTGACCAGACTATATACTTATAATTGGACACAATGCGAGTGAATACAACTGACCAGACTATATACTTATAATTGGACACAATGTGAGTGAATACAGGAACACCCACCCATGAAGTTGAGATAGGCCTCTCCACCCAGTCCATGTGTGATTAGTCTGATGATCTTGTGCAGTGCAATGCCGCGGTCGATGATGAGAGATTGGTCGGAGTTGATAGCCATGTGTGTGTACATCTCCTTGTCCATCAGCCAAAAGATGATAGTCTTGTCTCCGACCAGTGCCTGATCGTGGCTCTCGGCATACGCGATATGCTTCTCGCCATAGCGTCGGTTCATCAGAGTGTGGCAGATATCTTCCACATTCCAATCCTGGTCCTGCAGGGTCTTGAGAATCTGACAACACAAAGAGGACAAAGTTTCCAGAATGGAAGACCAACGGATCACATCAGAAAACAAATCATTACCTTGAATGGATAGATGATCCGGTTTCTTGGTTATTAATATTAAATATAATTACCTCTCAAGAAGACTGCAGGATGCAGTTGAAATAGAAGATAGAAACTAGAAGGAATAGTTCCTTCAGAATGGAAAGAGGCAAACATTACGCCGAGGAACAAGCCAGAAAATTACGGACCAGTGAGTTTAACATCAGTTGTATGTAAATTACTCTAAACATTAATTAGAGACCACATGGTGGAACTCCTTGTAAAACATAAATTAATAAATACATTTTAACATGGGCTCCATGGCATAGGTAATGATGTAATCAACTGGATAGAAAAGTGGCTTACACACAGAAAACAGAGAGTAATAGTAGGTGAGATTTCAAACTGGAAATCTGTTTTAAGTGGGGTACCACAGGGATCAGTATTAGGCCCTATACTGTTTTTAATATATATAAATGATTTGGAAGATGACATATCTAGCAAAGTACTCAAATTTGCAGATGACACAAAATATTCAGAAAGGTTACTAATTATACAGATAAACAAAGTTTACAGGATGATCTACATAAATTAGTTAAATGGTAAAAAAAATAGCAAATGTTATTCCATTTTGGGAAGTGTAAATGTATACACATAGGACATAGAAACATAGACGAAGAATATAAAATGGGGGATGCTGTACTAGGTAGAACCACACAAGAAAAGGACTTAGGAGTAACATTTAGTGCTGACATGAAAGTTTCAGAGCAATGTGGGATTGCCTATTCGAAAGGAAATCAAATTCTAGGGCTATTTAGGAGAACTATCATGTATAAGGAGAAACAGCTAATTGTACCCCTGTACAAAGCAATAGTTAGACCACATTTGGAATATTGTGTTCAAGCATGGAGGCCATATCGTAAAAAGGACATAAATAAGCTAGAAAGAATACAATGAAGAGCAACTAAAATTATTCCAGAACTGAGAGACCTTAGTTACGAAAGTCGCTTATTACAATGTGGTTTGACAACACTAGAGACCAGGAGACTAAGAGGAGACCAAATAGAAGCGTTTAAAATAGTGTGAACGGTTATGAGGATGTTGACAGGAATATGTTATTCAAACTTAAAGAAGGCAGTAGAACCAGAGGACACAAAGCAGCACTAGTTAAGGAGCAGTGTAGGTTGGACATGAGAAAGTACTCTTTCTCACAGAGGGTGATAAATGAATGGAACAAACTGCCAAATGATTGTGTTAATGCTAGTAGTGTGAATATGTTTAAAAATAGAATTGACAGATATTTGATAAGGGCGGGCTACACATAGATGAGAAAATTGTTGGACTCTCGATAAGCCAATGGCTTCCTTGTGCACTTGCCATCTGGAACTTGTTGTTTGGGATGGCAATCTTGTTAAATCTTGTTAAATATATAGATCGAACACTAAGTTTCTTGAGAGGTAATTATGTTTAATAAATCATTACCTCTTAATGGAAAATACTTTACACTACAGAATGAGTTGGACCTCTACGACTAATTGGCTTCTCATGGGTCACTGACATTAGTTTCTCCAACAGAGGCTACACCTGAAACAACATACAGTCGAGCCTCGTTATAATGCGGTGGTCGGGGTCTACGATTTCGGACCGCGTTGTACGTGAGGCACGTTAGGTATTCTCATATCTGCCACCAGGGAGCTACTAAACAACAGCGATCGCTGCTGGCTGCACCAAGCCCAAGAGCGCTGTCGAAGCCCTGTGTGCCTGCAGCACTGTCTTATACGCCAATATGCAGTTTATGGAACTTATTAAATGAGTATACTAGCATCAACGTGTATTATTTTTAAATGTCACACACTCTTGACTCTTGAACTGAATAAAACACATGTACGTAAACTGTTATGGAATAGATCTACTACGATGATGATGTACTGGACCAATAGGCCTATGAATCGAAAATAATAACCTGGATCTAAGCAGCCGAAAACATATATGATTTGACAAACGTAGTATGTAAGCTGATAAAACACAGAAGACGACAATAGGTAGAATTAATAATTGTTTCACTTCGTCTTTCAACCGATCTCGACCGAAGCATACATTTATTATGCACCACTTAACATCGATTCATCGTTTCATATGCAGATGACGAATTCGTATTTTGGTTAGCCTTGGGTTATGAATTTGGCATGTTGGTTTCGCGTTGCGAAAACGATTAAATTTACGATGTAATGGAAGTATGTTATTTCACCCAAGTGTTGGTATTGCATGCTAAATGCATTTAAAACTGTTTATCTGATTCTTACATGAAGCATATTTGTGAATCTCAATTGAAATTTACAAACCATCGAAGCTAAGCCAGCAACAGCGATTGATGTCGGCAGCAGCGCAAAACAAACAACACGTTGATACTCGTCCATTGACATTGTTCGCCTAATATTTCTTGAGAATTGTCAAAGCAATTCTAAGTAGGTTTAAGCAGGCCATTTGGCATTTTACCCTGGTGGCAGAAATTCGGGGCCCACGACCGACCGCGTCATATCCAAATCCGCGTAATAACAGGCCGTGACTGTATACGACTTGTTGATTGATAAATTTCTGATCCCCAGTATAGCTTCAAAAAATTCCTACCCAATGTAACAATGCAGGATTAGATGGCCAGTTACATGTATGCGTGAGTTAGTTGTCAAGGGTAGCAGACTACGACTTCCATACATTCTAAATGAGTATACACGCATAGATGTGTCAGGGTAGCAGTGAATTATGACTGTTTTTGATGGTGTGTAAAAATTGTGTACACACATACCTTGATCCACTTGTCAGGAATGCCCATGGCCAGTCTGTAGTCGAACCCCTGCCCACCTTCCTCCACGGGTCGACACAGGGCTGGCATCCCAGACACCTCCTACATGTGCAGACAGACACTCAACCGCAGCAACACACAACCACACAACACACAACCGCAGCAACACACAACCGCAGCAACACACAACCACACAACACACTATCACACAACCACACAACACACTATCACACAACCACACAACTGAAATACCTAGAGACAGATATGTACCACATAGATCATTGTTTATATGTACCACATAGATCATTGTTTATATGTACCACATAGATCATTGTTTATATGTACCACATAGATCATAGATCATTGTTTATATGTACCACATAGATCATAGATCATTGTTTATATGTACCACATAGATCATAGATCATTGTTTATGTTTTACCAAAACTTCCTAGAAGAATTATGTACAATATTTCTAAGGCAATTCTGCAGCACCCAAATAAAAGTTATTTCCCCCAACTTTAGGAAGAGAATAGGTCACTGATTTCAATTTCAACACAACATATCTATTATTAGGATGGCAGGCCAAAGCCTACCTCTGCGACGGTGATCATGAAGGGATAGTAGAGGTGTAGCATGTGGTTGGCCAAGGTTAGGTAGACGAGGGATTCTGTGTCGACATTCAGGCCAAAGTAATCATTGTAGTCACAGCCCAAATCACCTGAACATCAACAGAGAAAATATAAAATAGTAGCAAAATATAAAATAAACAAGTTGCCAATAGCATATTATAATACAAAATCAATATGCAAACAATTACAGCTCCTCAGTTCATTTAGCTCTTCTTGAATCAAGTTCGTTGGTGTTTGACTCTGTAGTGTGAATAGCTTAAGTAATGTGTGCACTCACTGTGGTTTACTAGAATCAGGTTCGTTGGTGTTCGACTCTGTAGTGTGAATAGCTTAAGTAATGTGTGCGCTCACTGTGGTTTACTAGAATCAGGTTCGTTGGTGTTCGACTCTGTAGTGTGAATAGCTTAAGTAATGTGTGCGCTCACTGTGGTTTACTAGAATCAGGTTCGTTGGTGTTCGACTCTGTAGTGTGAATAGCTTAAGTAATGTGTGCGCTCACTGTGGTTTACTAGAATCAGGTTCGTTGGTGTTCGACTCTGTAGTGTGAATAGCTTAAGTAATGTGTGCGCTCACTGTGGTTTACTAGAATCAGGTTCGTTGGTGTTCGACTCTGTAGTGTGAATAGCTTAAGTAATGTGTGCGCTCACTGTGGTTTACTAGAATCAGGTTCGTTGGTGTTCGACTCTGTAGTGTGAATAGCTTAAGTAATGTGTGCGCTCACTGTGGTTTACTAGAATCAGGTTCGTTGGTGTTCGACTCTGTAGTGTGAATAGCTTAAGTAATGTGTGCGCTCACTGTGGTTTACTAGAATCAGGTTCGTTGGTGTTCGACTCTGTAGTGTGAATAGCTTAAGTAATGTGTGCACTCACTGTGGTTTACTAGAATCAGGTTCGTTGGTGTTCGACTCTGTAGTGTGAATAGCTTAAGTAATGTGTGCACTCACTGTGGTTTACTAGAATCAGGTTCGTTGGTGTTCGACTCTGTAGTGTGAATAGCTTAAGTAATGTGCGCACTCACTGTGGTTTACTAGAATCAGGTTCGTTGGTGTTCGACTCTGTAGTGTGAATAGCTTAAGTAATGTGCGCACTCACTGTGGTTTACTAGAATCAGGTTCGTTGGTGTTCGACTCTGTAGTGTGAATAGCTTAAGTAATGTGCGCACTCACTGTGGTTTACTAGAATCAGGTTCGTTGGTGTTCGACTCTGTAGTGTGAATAGCTTAAGTAATGTGCGCACTCACTGTGGTTTACTAGAATCAGGTTCGTTGGTGTTCGACTCTGTAGTGTGAATAGCTTAAGTAATGTGCGCACTCACTGTGGTTTACTAGAATCAGGTTCGTTGGTGTTCGACTCTGTAGTGTGAATAGCTTAAGTAATGTGCGCACTCACTGTGGTTTACTAGAATCAGGTTCGTTGGTGTTTGACTCTGTAGTGTGAATAGCTTAAGTAATGTGCGCACTCACTGTGGTTTACTAGAATCAGGTTCGTTGGTGTTTGACTATGTAGTGTGAATAGCTTAAGTAATGTGCGCACTCACTGTGGTTTACTAGAATCAGGTTCGTTGGTGTTTGACTATGTAGTGTGAATAGCTTAAGTAATGTGCGCACTCACTGTGGTTTACTAGAATCAGGTTCGTTGGTGTTTGACTATGTAGTGTGAATAGCTTAAGTAATGTGCGCACTCACTGTGGTTTACTAGAATCAGGTTCGTTGGTGTTTGACTCTGTAGTGTGAATAGCTTAAGTAATGTGCGCACTCACTGTGGTTTACTAGAATCAGGTTCGTTGGTGTTTGACTCTGTAGTGTGAATAGCTTAAGTAATGTGCACACTCACTGTGGTTTACTAGAATCAGGTTCGTTGGTGTTTGACTACGTAGTGTGAATAGCTTAAGTAATGTGCACACTCACTGTGGTTTACTAGAATCAGGTTCGTTGGTGTTTGACTCTGTAGTGTGAATAGCTTAAGTAATGTGTGCACTCACTGTGGTTTACTAGAATCAGGTTCGTTGGTGTTTGACTATGTAGTGTGAATAGCTTAAGTAATGTGCACACTCACTGTGGTTTACTAGAATCAGGTTCGTTGGTGTTTGACTCTGTAGTGTGAATAGCTTAAGTAATGTGTGCACTCACTGTGGTTTACTAGAATCAGGTTCGTTGGTGTTCGACTCTGTAGTGTGAATAGCTTAAGTAATGTGTGCAAACAACCCAGCATGTCGTGGTACAGACAACCCAGCATGTCGTGGTACAGACAACATAGCATGTCGTGGTACAGACAACCCAGCATGTCGTGGTACAGAAAACCCAGCATGTCATGGTACAGACAACCCAGCATGTCATGGTACAGACAACCCAGCATGTCATGGTACAGACAACCCAGCATGTCATGGTACAGACAACCCAGCATGTCATGGTACAGACAACCCAGCATGTCGTGGTACAGACAACATAGCATGTCGTGGTACAGACAACCCAGCATGTCGTGGTACAGACAACCCAGCATGTCGTGGTACAGACAACCCAGCATGTCATGGTACAGACAACCCAGCATGTCATGGTACAGACAACCCAGCATGTCATGGTACAGACAACCCAGCATGTCATGGTACAGACAACCCAGCATGTCATGGTACAGACAACCCAGCATGTCATGGTACAGACAACCCAGCATGTCATGGTACAGACAACCCAGCATGTCATGGTACAGACAACCCAGCATGTCATGGTACAGACAACCCAGCATGTCATGGTACAGACAACCCAGCATGTCATGGTACAGAAAACCCAGCATGTCATGGTACAGACAACCCAGCATGTCATGGTACAGACAACCCAGCATGTCATGGTACAGACAACCCAGCATGTCATGGTACAGACAACCGAGCATGTCATGGTACAGACAACCCAGCATGTCATGGTACAGACAACCCAGCATGTCATTGTACAGACAACCCAGCATGTCATAGTGCAGACAACCTAGCATGTCATGGTACAGACAACCCAGCATGTCATGGTACAGACAACCCAGCATGTCATGGTACAGACAACCCAGCATGTCATGGTACAGACAACCCAGCATGTCATGGTACAGACAACCCAGCATGTCATGGTACAGACAACCCAGCATGTCATGGTATAGACAACCTAGCATGTCATTGTACAGACAACCTAGCATGTCATGGTACAGACAACCTAGCATGTCATGGTACAGACAACCCAGCATGTCATGGTACAGACAACCCAGCATGTCATGGTACAGACAACCCAGCATGTCATGGTACAGACAACCCAGCATGTCATGGTACAGAGAACCCAGCATGTCATGGTACAGGCAACCTAGCATGTCATGGTACAGACAACCCAGCATGTCGTGGTACAGACAACCCAGCATGTCATTGTACAGACAACCCAGCATGTCATAGTGCAGACAACCTAGCATGTCATGGTACAGACAACCCAGCATGTCATGGTACAGACAACCCAGCATGTCATGGTACAGACAACCCAGCATGTCATGGTACAGACAACCCAGCATGTCATGGTACAGACAACCCAGCATGTCATGGTACAGACAACCCAGCATGTCATGGTACAGACAACCTAGCATGTCATTGTACAGACAACCTAGCATGTCATGGTACAGACAACCCAGCATGTCATGGTACAGACAACCCAGCATGTCATGGTACAGACAACCCAGCATGTCATGGTACAGACAACCCAGCATGTCATGGTACAGACAACCCAGCATGTCATGGTACAGACAACCCAGCATGTCATGGTACAGAGAACCCAGCATGTCATGGTACAGACAACCCAGCATGTCGTGGTACAGACAACCCAGCATGTCGTGGTACAGACAACCCAGCATGTCGTGGTACAGACAACCCAGCATGTCGTGGTACAGACAACCCAGCATGTCGTGGTACAGACAACCCAGCATGTCGTGGTACAGACAACCCAGCATGTCGTGGTACAGACAACCCAGCATGTCGTGGTACAGACAACCCAGCATGTCGTGGTACAGACAACCCAGCATGTCGTGGTACAGACAACCCAGCATGTCGTGGTACAGACAACCCAGCATGTCGTGGTACAGACAACCCAGCATGTCGTGGTACAGACAACCCAGCATGTCATGGTACAGACAACCCAGCATGTCATGGTACAGACAACCCAGCATGTCATGGTACAGACAACCCAGCATGTCATGGTACAGACAACCCAGCATGTCATGGTACAGACAACCCAGCATGTCATGGTACAGACAACCCAGCGTCATTAAGCTAACCCTGAATGAAGTGGGGTGACACCAATGACTAGATAACCACAGGTAATAAAGTTTATATTTAACAATCAGAAACTTGCTTCTTTGTAAGAGGCTTTTCTGAACATTGACAAATCAGACTTTTATAACGTGTTCACTCACCTAGTCCGTGGTTGTGGTACATCATCGATGTGGTGCCATCGAAGCGGAAGCCATCAAAGCCAAACCGGTTGACCCACATGCGCAGATTGGAGAGGAGGAAACGGAGAACTTCCCACCTGCACACAAACCACAAGTGACCGTATCAGCAGAAGACAAGAACATTACCATTACTCTGTAATGTGTAAATATTTAGGGTAATCTAATATGTAATCCAATATATTTGTTTTAGATAACTAAAAATTCAAACACAAAATGCACGAAATCAGATAAGTAACGGTCTCTGTGATTGTTATTACATCACAGATACATTGCTTGTTCATTGTTCAAAGTCCTCTCAGTTATTGAAGATCAATAAAATAATAAAAATGTTCATGATGTTACACGTATATTATCGATAGTTGTTGTTATTATTGAAAGTTGTTGTTATTATTGATATTCGTTGCTATTACTGATAGGTGTTGTTATTACTAATAGGTGTTATTACTGATAGGTGTTTCACTAATCGGCACGATTCATTATAGTCCAGCCAAAACCCTTAGTGCTCACTCAGTGTAGTTGAAGAGTCGACTCCCCCATAGCTCGTGTATGCCCCGAGCGTTGTCATGGAAGTAACAACCATTGGTGCCGTCGAACTGGTTCAGTCCATCGACTGTGTTCATTGAAGCGTGACTGTGTACCACGTCAAGCAGAACGACAAGCCCCATGCTATGGGCGACGTCGATCATTTCTTTCAGCTCCTCTGGGTTGCCATAGCGACTGTACATGGAGTTAATAAATGGTAAATACCAGTAACATCATGAAGTAATAAATACTCCATTACTTTTAAAGGTAAGGTATTTGGTCGCAAAAAAAAATTTTTTTCTTACAAAATCATGTTATTTAGCGCAAACTATATATATAGTCTAACATATACCGACTGGCGAAACGTGTCTAAATGAAGAAGCAATTTTGAAATCAACGCTTCGACGGTTACAACCCTCGACGTCACTGGTCGCGACCCGTAGAGGCAGAGGTTGTATTATGTCAGCGCCTGTCACCGATAAACAACATGGCTTCATTGGAAACAGACAGTTCATCAACAACAGAGTTGGAGGTACGTTATACCACAAATTATCGTAAATATTCTGTTTGTCAGGGTGTTTGTAAAATTAACTTTGTTTAAGATTGTGTTGTTGCAATGAATATTATCAACAAGATATGTGACCATTAACAACATTCTATATTATTCGTACATTTGATTTATCCGTCGCTCGTCATTGTCTCGACTCGACCTACTCAGCCGGACTGAAGCCCCCGTACCACGAATTTGAATGAGCAACTCAAATTAATCCAATTACAAGTTTGGATTATGTGATAATTGTCAGTAGACATTACTAGTAGTAGTCGTACAGGGTGGAGCAGTAGGCCTGGCCAAATTAACTTCATAGTTTGTCAGGTGAATTCACCAAAGGTAAATGACACATTTGCACAAACAAACTAGCTTGTGATAGTGGATATTAGGTAAGTTTGATCGGTCTGCAAAATGATTCTAATCTAAAAGTAAAAAATGTAACTGTGCAGTCAGTTGTAAGCATTAGATACAAACAACCATGACAAGATGGAACCAGGACAAAGGGCACCTTGCTCTACCACCTCAGTGCTCTACCGCCCCAGTGCTCTACCGCCCCAGTGCTCTACCGCCCCAGTGCTCTACCGCCACAGTGCTCTACCGCCCCAGTGCTCTACCGCCACAGTGCTCTACCGCCCCAGTGCTCTACCGCCCCAGTGCTCTACCGCCACAGTGCTCTACCGCCCCAGTGCTCTACCGCCCCAGTGCTCACCCCAGTGCTCTACCGCCCCAGTGCTCTACCGCCACAGTGCTCTACCGCCCCAGTGCTCTACCGCCCCAGTGCTCTACCGCCCCAGTGCTCTACCGACCCAGTGCTCTACCGACCCAGTGCTCTACCGCCCCAGTGCTCTACCGCCCCAGTGCTCTACCGCCCCAGTGCTCTACCGCCCCAGTGCTCTACCGCCCCAGTGCTCTACCGCCCCAGTGCTCTACCGCCACAGTGCTCTACCGCCCCAGTGCTCTACCGCCCCAGTGCTCTACCGCCCCAGTGCTCTACCGCCCCAGTGCTCTACCGCCCCAGTGCTCTACCGCCCCAGTGCTCTACCGCCCCAGTGCTCTACTGCCACAGTGCTCTACCGCCCCAGTGCTGTACCGTCCATGTGCTCTACCGCCACAGTGCTCTACCGCCCCAGTGCTCTACCGCTCCAGTGCTCTACCGCCCCAGTGCTCTACCGCCCCAGTGCTCTACCGCCCCAGTGCTCTACCGCCCCAGTTCTCTACCGACCCAGTGCTCTACCGCCCCAGTGCTCTACCGCCCCAGTGCTCTACCGCCCCAGTGCTCTCCCGCCCCAGTGCTCTACCGCCCCAGTGCTCTACCGCCACAGTGCTCTACCGCCCCAGTGCTCTACCGCCCCAGTGCTCTACCGCCCCAGTGCTCTACCGCCCCAGTGCTCTACCGACCCAGTGCTCTACCGACCCAGTGCTCTACCGCCCCAGTGCTCTACCGCCACAGTGCTCTACCGCCCCAGTGCTCTACCGCCCCAGTGCTCTACCGCCCCAGTGCTCTACCGCCACAGTGCTCTACCGCCCCAGTGCTCTACCGCCCCAGTGCTCTACCGCCCCAGTGCTCTACCGACCCAGTGCTCTACCGACCCAGTGCTCTACCGCCCCAGTGCTCTACCGCCCCAGTGCTCTACCGCCCCAGTGCTCTACCAACCCAGTGCTCTACCGCCACAGTGCTCTACCGCCCCAGTGCTCTACCGCCACAGTGCTCTACCGCCCCAGTGCTCTACCGACCCAGTGCTCTACCGCCACAGTGCTCTACCGCCCCAGTGCTCTACCGCCAGTGCTCTACCGCCCCAGTGCTCTACCGCCACAGTGCTCTACCGCCACAGTGCTCTACCGCCCCAGTGCTCTACCGCCCCAGTGCTCTACTGCCCCAGTGCTCTACCGCCACAGTGCTCTACCGCCCCAGTGCTCTACCGCCACAGTGCTCTACCGCCCCAGAGCTCTACCGCCACAGTGCTCTACCGCCCCAGTGCTCTACTGCCCTAGTGCTCTACCGCCACAGTGCTCTACCGCCCCAGTGCTCTACCGCCCCAGTGCTCTACCGCCACAGTGCTCTACCGCCACAGTGCTCTACCGCCCCAGTGAATGGTCAGTGTGTATGTGGCTTCACATACCTGGACGAAGCAAAGAAGTTTGTCACCTGGTAGCCAAAGCATGCGTAGTACACATGTTCCATCACAGCCATCAACTGAATAGCATTGTAACCTGCACAACAATTGTTTATCACTTGACATGACTTTTCTGTGACTCCATATTACAGTCTTTATAATATAAATTTGTTACGGACACTTGATGTCCACTGGTACACATAATTAGACAACTTGTTTCTTTCACTAACAGCTCTATACCATCTTTAAAATTCATCATTTCATTAAATAATTACAAAATGTTCGGCCATCTTCTTTGCAATATGCAAAATATTTCTTTCACACAAACCAAATGAAGCCAAAAGTAGAAGAAACTGATAAGAACACTTTCCAGGTCGCATCAATCCCACTGCAAGAAAGTTGGCTCATCTGGCTGTAGTTTCTCATCTCACAAAGTGCATTGTTTCAAACTGAACATGTAATGTGGAAATATTTACAACCTGTTTTGTTAATAATAAATGCCTGTACACACCCGTGAACGGGGCAGTAGCCCCGGATTTGATGGTGTCAAAATAAAGTTTGATTTATTATTATTATAAAAAGAGATGTATTTTATATAGCGCACTTTACTTGGAATGTTCAATGCATTTTATGTCAAATGCATAAAAATTAAACATTATACACAGAAAACACATATAAAACTGTATTAAAACTAGTAAGAATTTATTTAAAGGTAAGACTAATTAAATATATTTAATTATAATTAACTCACAACACGGTACTGATCACATTATTAGAATGGGGATATAATATTGCTCACTATCATTACCACTGATCATCACTAGTATCATGACAATCATTGACACTGCCACCAACCAACTATGCACGAGACAAGTCATGAAAGATGTCCAGGTCTACCTAGGTGCTTGATACGAGGCAGCACATTGTTCTGGAAGTATTTGTAGGTTGACACTTTGCCCTCCCACGAGGCTATGCCAACGTGCGTCTCGTAGATGCGCAGGCTGGCAGGTTTGGGCGGGTGTGGCTGACGTTGTACGTATACCTGACACCAGACAAGGTCAAACACAAGGTCACGAACACAATTCCTACAAAAATACGAGACCTGCCACATTTTTTTTCGAAATCCGTATTTCTGACAAACCCGTATAATAATAATAATAATAATTCCGTTTCTTAATATAGCGCTTTTTAGCTAACTAAATACCAATCAAAGCGCTTCACAATAATATGATGTGTTGACTAAATCTAAAATATAAATTCACTAAATACATAAGGTAAGATAACAATAAATAAGCTAAGATAAAAAAGTAAATAAGCTAAGATAAATAAGAACACATTACTATGACGTGTTGACCAAATCTAAAATATAGACTAATTAAATACATAAGATAAGATCAAATTAATAGTCTAAGGTAGATAAATAAGTAATCTAAGAGAAATAAGTAAGTAAAAATAAATAAATAATCTAAGATAAATCATTATAAAACAATAAATTAGTGTGTAAAAATACGATTTCAAACCGAACAATTTAAAATATGGAAACTGTTGTAGGTATACTAGGTGCTTGATACGAGGCAGCACATTGTTCTGGAAGTATTTGTAGGTGGAGGGAGAAGCACCTAGTATACCTACAACAGTTTCCATTGGTTAATCGGCATATAGGTTTCATATTGCAATCTAGTGTCGCCCTCTAGCAAGCTACAAAATATACCTACATAAAACAAAACTAGCTAGGTTTTGTCGCAAATCAGCCCGTAGCATCAAAAGAATTTTATGAAAAATAAAGTATGTTTTCTATTCGAGTTTATCATTCGATTTTATACTCGAGCAAAAAAAAACAAGAAAATATGTATTTTATCATGATTGTTCCATTATAAGCAAATTCCTTCCACAATACCCAAAATTCATATTGTATATGGGAAATCTGCACAATGTGGTAGGTGTAAAATACACATCAAGATATTCCATGGAAATATAATGTACATTTCATGTACAATCTACAGTACATGTAACAAAACTGTGCTCTATCATACAACTGGGGCTGTTGCAATGTTTCATATTCAAGCACTATTTTATTTCTGAAAAATTACCAATTCATTCTCAGTTCTAATACTTTTTTTTTCAAATACCAGCATATTTCATGAGTACTTTACAAGTACATATATGCAGGAGTAATACATTTATGGAACATTTGGTAGCACTTGTAGTTTGAGGTTAAACGACTTGAGTTTAATGTAGCGTTGTACATCGATATTTTGAGAATACTCCCAAGGCACGGCCATATTTAACATTGGAAGTTGATGTGACTATAAACAGTGTCGTACCTGCTCAGCCGGGGGATTCCACATCCTCTGGTCATAGGCAACAGACCGTTCAGACCGGGTCACGTAGGTCGCCCATGGGGACAAACGGTCAAGATGGTTGCCAGCCCTGTCCACCACCAGCAGCTGAAAGCACAGCGGTCACTAACAGTAGAAACAATGACGTATGAATGGACATAAAACAAATCTGTAAAAATTGGATATGGAAGATATAAGGTCATCGTAGGTCACAACAATCTACAGGAGCCCTCATAATGTTGAACATTTGTTAAAAAGCTCAAACAATATAATTTAAAGATTCCAGTGATTTGATTAACAAAACTGGAGTTTTGTGAAAAAAAACACTGAGATGTCAGATAACATTGCTGTGCATTAATTTTTACACAAACATTTATACATACATTAGCATCATGCCTCGTAATTATAAATTGTTTTCTCTTCTTTTCAACTACAAATTGTTTTCTCAAATTTGCTCATTGCACTACTGTGATGAATATGACTAAACAGCTGACAATCAGAATGACCAGGTGACGTTAAAGACAAACATTCTGATTGTCTTCATCTTAAATCATGTTATTTAGTATAATATATATATATATATATATGTGTATGTATATGTTACCTTGACAACAGAGTTATGTGGGATGATGCACTGGCCATCAGGTCCCGCTGGTATAACCAGCTTGTATTTGCCATGATCAAGTTTATTGAAGCGGTACTGTCCACGATTCCAGTTGTCTGTAAAACCACAGTCAGATATGCAGGCCACTTCAACCAATAGAATCTGTACTAGATACGAGCCATTTAAACAATCAACATATTACAGCAGGACACTTCTGACTCCACATTATGTTTGTTGGGTCCACAAACATAAGTTTACTCACAAACATTATTAAGTTTGCCAGGAGTCCCAAACACATGTGCTTCTAAGTTCTATAGGATGGAAGGACCCGCTTTAATCAACAACCACAACATATTCATCTGTACCAGTACTTAACTTAACTTAACATGTCATTTATAATAACATAACATGACAACAATAATACAAAATATTTCTGATTTATATTAAATTGATAACACGCTAATCAATTTTATTGTAATTGTCATATAAAGCTCGGGACACAACGTTCTCCGACACCAGAAAAAAAAACATTGTCTATTTCAGTATTTCACCTAAATTTAGTCATTATTTATTCTGGTAAGCCTCAAATTTTTAGTCACAATAAGTCCAACTGTTACAAACAGAACAGAAACAAAATCAACACCAATGTTGCTGCTGATCAGAGATAAGTGGTCAAGTAATCTCATGAATAGAACTTACTGAAGTCACCCCAGAGGAAGAGGTTCTGAGCCCCTGGACACCATTCCATGCACTCCACGCTGCCATCACTCTTCACATGCAGACCGAACCTCTCATAGCTGAGCGTGAAGTGATCAAGACCGCCGGGTTCGTTCTGCTCGATGTCCTTCAGGGCATGTTGGAAACATCCATATCTGCAGAAGACAGAGCTTATGACACACTGGATCTCTCATCACAGCTGGCAGGGTCTTCAATGTGCAGTGACTTGTTTTATTCGTAATTATAGTCACAACAAAAATTATGGGATTTCACCGATTTATTAATCATATGTCCATCGCCTCTGTGGCTGTGTCAACCTGTGTGGTTGGCTAGGCAAGCACTAATGTTTTGGTCACCGGTTCAAATCCTAAGAGTAAACTTTTTTATAGCCTTTAATTTATAGTAATTGTTCATCTTAAGGGTGCTTTTTTATTTTGCATGATGAAGTGTTGTATTAATAGATCTTTGTTGTGTTATCCAAAACACATACATTCAGTTATAAACATAAATATGAATTAATCCAATCAGTGATGCCATCTGATGGCGGTTACAGTCAAACCATGTGTCTGAGGCCAGATTCTTCTTGTGAAGTTGACGAGAGCAAGAGAGCTTGGCTAAGCTTAGGCAGACTCGTCCGCCCCACTATTGGTCTCTGGGGCGGACGTCCACAGTGGGATTTTTGAAAGTGCCGATTTGGGCTTTCCGTAGTTTTAAGTTTCAAAACCGATACACACTAACCGTGACATACAACCAACACTTGGGCGTCAAGAAACTGAAGAAATGTGCTCCAAATAATTATTTATGAGTACATTTATCGGTTACACAGAAAAGATTTCATAAATAGTTGTCATACTGTGCACGTGATGTTGCCTTTGGATCACATGATCAAATGCGATTTCGTGTAGAATGAGGCCAGCAGCACAGACATAAATAAAACACTCGTTAGTAAGTTAGTAGTTTATAGGGGGATGATTAATGATGTAACTCTATGGCCAGCAGACGGCATTTCTTAGCATGACCTTATATTGATCTACGAGGATCCCATTTGGTAACTGACAGAGAAAACTCAAAGGAGTACTACTACAAATACACATCCAAAGAAATGTTCACCAATAATTTCAGACAATGAACTTAAATGTGTATGCTTAAATGCCAGGAGCATAGTAAATAAAAAAAGTGAGTTAGACATTATGGTAGCAGATATTGATCCTCATGTAATAGGCATCACAGAATCATGGGCAAATGAAGATATAATAGATGCTGAGTTAGCACTGACAGGCTATGTAATGTTTAGGAAGGATAGACGAGAAAGAAGGGGAGGTGGAGTAATTTTGTATATTAAAGAATCTATCCAAGCATATGAAATTACACTGAAAAGTGAAGCAGATAGTGTGGAAGCAATTTGGTGTAACATAGTTACCAGGAACTCAACATTAACAATAGGAGTAGTTTATCGTAGTCCTAACATAGGACAAGAGGAAGATGTAAAATTACAAAAGGCGATAAGGGAGGTGAGCAAGGGAGAATGTGTTATAATGGGTGATTTTAACCATGGCCATATACAATGGGAATCATTAGAGAGTGCTGGAGGTGACGACCATCAGTTTCTACTTCTAACACAGGATTGTTTCCTTACTCAACATGTCTTGGAACCAACCAGAGGTGGGAATGTGTTAGATTTAATTTTGTCTTCTCAAAATGAATTAGTTGACAATGTTAAAGTACACGAACCTTTGGGTTCAAGTGACCATAACCAAATCCATTTTAATATAAAAGTAAAAACAGGGAATACATATAAAAAACAATGGAGGAGGAACTTCAACAAAGGCAGATATAAAGTGATGAGAACATATCTAGCAAATATAGATTGGAATAATTTGCTGAAGAACAAGACAGCAACAGAATGCTGGACTTGTTTAAAATATGAGATTGAGGGCATTATTGAGAAATTTATTCCATTAAGAAAACAAGGGAAAAGATCCAGGAAAAAACACCTGTCAAAAGAAGCTATTAGAAAAATTGCTCACAAACAGATGCTGTGGAAGGTCTATAAACACACTGGAAATGTAGAAGACTACACCAACTACAAAGAGGCACTTAACCTAGCTACTACTGAAATTAGAAAATCTAAAAGAACCTTTGAACAAAAATTGGCAGGTAATATTAAAAATGACAGCAAGAGTTTCTATGCTTATGTAAGGAGTAAACAGAAAGTTCGAGATAAGGTCGGACCACTGGAAAGCAACAGTGAAAACATAATTTCAGATGGGTTCCAAATGGCAGAGGTCCTGAATGAGTATTTCAGCTCAGTTTTTACCACAGAAGATATCAGCTCACTTCCAGTTCCATTGACTAAATTTGAGGGCAATACATCAGAATATTTAGGGCAGTTATTTGTAACTCCTGAAATGATAGCAAAGAAAATTAAGAAGATGAAAGATAATAAATCACCTGGAGTTGATGGGATACCACCAAAACTGCTAAAGGAAATTGTTGATCAAATTAGTACACCACTTGCAAACTTATTTAACTTGTCACTAGAAGAAGGAATAGTTCCTTCAGAATGGAAAGAAGCAAACATTACGCCGTTGTTTAAGAAGGGATCGAGGAAGAAGCCAGAAAATTACAGACCAGTGAGTTTAACATCAGTTGTATGTAAATTACTTGAAACATTAATTAGAGACCACATGGTGGAATTCCTCATAAAACATAAATTAATAAATACATCTCAACATGGATTCCTAAAAGCAAGGTCATGTCTAACCAATCTCTTATGTTTTTTAGAAGAAATTACAAAGTGGGTAGATCACGGGTCACCAGTGGATGTTGTCTACTTAGATTTTCAGAAAGCTTTCGATAAAGTGCCACATCAAAGATTGTTACTTAAACTAAAAGCCCATGGTATAGGCAATGATGTAATCAACTGGATAGAAAAGTGGCTTACACACAGAAGACAGAGAGTAATAGTAGATGGTAAGATTTCAAACTGGAAATCTGTTTTGAGTGGGGTACCACAGGGATCAGTGTTAGGCCCTATACTGTTTTTAATATATATAAATGATTTGGAGGATGACATATCTAGCAAAGTACTCAAATTTGCAGATGACACAAAAGTATTCAGAAGGGTTACTAATGATACAGATAAACAAAGTTTACAGGATGATCTAGACAAATTAGTTAAATGGTCAGAAAAATGGCAAATGTTATTCAATTTTGGGAAGTGTAAATGTATACACATAGGACATGGAAATATGGACGAGGAATATAAAATGGGGGATGCTGTACTAGGTAGAACCACACAAGAAAAGGATTTAGGAGTAACATTTAATGCTGACATGAAAGTTTCAGAGCAATGTGGGATTGCTGCTTCGAAAGGAAATCAAATTCTAGGCCTAATTAGGAGAACTATCACGTATAAGGAGAAACATCTAATTGTACCCCTGTACAAAGCAATAGTTAGACCACATTTGGAATATTGTATTCAAGCATGGAGGCCATATCGTAAAAAAGACATAGATAAGCTAGAAAGAATACAACGAAGAGCAACTAAGATGATTCCAGAATTAAGAGACCTTAGTTACGAAAGTCGCTTATTACAATGTGGTTTGACAACACTAGAGACCAGGAGACTAAGAGGAGACCAAATAGAAGTGTTTAAAATAGTGAACGGTTATGAGGATGTTGATAGGAATATGTTCTTCAAACTTAAAGAAGGCAGTAGAACCAGAGGACACAAAGCAGCATTAGTTAAGGAGCAGTGTAGGTTGGACATGAGAAAGTACTCATTCTCACAGAGGGTGATAAATGAATGGAACAAACTGCCAAACGATTGTGTTAATGCTAGTAGTGTGAATATGTTTAAAAATAGAATTGACAGATATCTGATAAGGGCGGGCTACACATAGATGAGAAAATTGTTGGACTCTCGATAAGCCAATGGCTTCCTTGTCCACTTGCCATCTGGAACTTGTTGTTCGAGATGGCAATCTTGTTAAATCTTGTTAAATCTTGTAATCTCGCTCACAACAACATCCGGTTATACACAAATTTTTACAAGCACGTGTTCTGACAAAAAGGTAATAATTTCACACTTTTACATGGTTATTGTCAGGTAACTTTAGTGATATACATATAAGAATGCATACAGACATGAAAGATGTGTTTATTGCTCTGTTTATGGTGTTTTTGTAAGGTTTCACGAAAATACTTATGTTTCCGCCGAGCAAGAACTTCGCCTTACAACAGCAACAGCCAGGTAGAAAAAAATTGTATGGCGATTGACTTTGCCTAGGTTAAGTTAAGCAAGATTATGATCCCAGGATGCTTCGCATTAAGACATATTCACCATCTGGCAGTAAAAATACACTATTTCCAGTAGCCTCTATTATTGCCAACAAAACTTTACATCCTTAGGCCTTCTGAAAAAAATTGGGTGAAACATATCTCGTGGTCTGGCATGGCCATGGAGGTGAAGTTGTGCATGTTGTAATCTCTACAAACTTACAAAGTATACAATAATGTTTGCAGCTCGATGAAATTATGAATGTGCAGCATTGTGGCACTATAATTCTTATTATACTTAGGACAGGTTTTTGTATTAATATAAATTCTATAATAAACTAGATGTATTTAGTGAAGGGATCCGAGGCCTGGGAGTAGGACTTGTCACTTGAGCCTTGAACGTTGACATTGTCGCTGTCGTGTTGACGTGCGTTTAGAACCAGGTCAGAAACTACATAATCACCCTGTCCAGTCGATAGAAATTAAAAATCGTAAGATCCCAACAACTGTCTGTGCATTGTGACCAACTTTGGCTTAGGGTCATGAACAGTTCATAATTCATTCACTAAACTAAAGTTCAACATTAATTTTTGCTAAGAATGTTAGACTGGCGCGCCACCTAGCGAATGTGACATAGGCTAGCCGAATCAAAGGTTGTTTGTTCGAAGAGGCAGATCTCGACAAAACTACAGTGACAACACATACGAAACAGACAGTAGTCAAAGCAATTCGCTGGCGTGTTACCTTCTTGTGATTTCATCCTTGTGTTTCTCCAAATAGCCATCTCGTTCGATCAGACGATCAATCTCGGGTACCATAGCTGGTTGCACAAGATCGCCACTTTCCATCATTATCAGAGGTGAAGGACAAGAAGCTATAAAAAGAACGAAACAGAATAATCACGTGACCGGTAGCTGGTCCGTTTTGGGACGTGTAAACAGCAACACGTAGATTATATGCGCTGCTGTAAAAGTTATTATAATCCCAGTCACAGCACCAATTACCATAATTCGTAAAGTAACTACAAAGCAGAACCGATTGGATATGTTGTTTACCGATTGACATTTAACTACAATACTATTATGTTTGTATGGGTTTTGTGGTAGAGGTGCCATGGCATTGCCATGGTGGCCATGTTAACGTTTTGTCTGATTATAAGAACGTGACCAGCAAAAATTCTGAAAATTTTTCACAGCAACTGCCATCATCTCATTGTCATGCTGACCAAGTTTTGTCAACATGACATATATCTCCAGCTCTTTTTAAACGCCCAACGTGCGATGACCGTCAATATTGACAAAAATAGCCTGTATTCATGTGCCAACGTGGCCAATAGCAGAAATATTCCCACAAATCCCTCCAGTAGCTTCTACAAACCAACCTGTGGATATGCCTGCTCAGTGAAACAAGAAACAGGAAGGTCAAGTGTGGTCTGACCCTTGACCTTGTAGTTAAACTTCGAAGCCAGCAGATGTTCAACGGCAGAGTGCTCATTTGGTCTACTCGGGAACAGCGAACAACGTTTGTAAACCCTTTATTTGGGTATACAAACTGAGGCCGTGACAACGATCTGAGCTATAAGCTAGTGGGCACAGTGGGGACGAACTAAAAGGCGGGCAGGAAAAAGCAGACAAGGCGGAAAAAGCGGGCAAGGATTAACAAGAATTCATACAATCTCTGCGCTCCTTCTTTACATGCGTTGTTGTTGATGTTGTTGTTGTTGTTGTTGTTGTTGATGATGATGTCGTCGTTTCGTATTGTGCGTGCGTCTGTGCATTAATTGTGATTTATTTATCAACATTTGAACAACTATAAAATAAAGGGTAAATAACAAATATACATGTGCAGTAAGAATGTTACCGATGTTCTGTGAATTAATTGTGATTTCTTTTATCAGCATATTATTATGCGCATGCGTCGGAAGCGGTAGCAGTTCAGAAAACAGTGCGGTATTTTTCTTGCAAATTATAGTCTTACAACGAAATCTGGTATTATGATAACTAACACACGGAGATAAAATCCACCTGATCTTATCACAGCAAACCTATACCTAAATAAGAAACAAAAAAACGTAGATTTTCGTCTGAAAAGGCATTGAATGTTTGGCACCGAGTCCGTAGCAACGGGCGCGCATAGCAACCCAAGTAAGGTTAGAGGTCACCGGTTCTGATTTCTACCGGTGCCAACAGTGGGCCTGAGAGTAATTCAAGTGTTTATAACTGAACAGTTAATTACGGGGAGTAACAAGTCTCAATGAAACAAGTGACAGCGTCTATGAGGTAAGCAAATCACTTTTCTACTATGGCCCCGCCCCGGTGAAGGAAAAAGTCCAGATCTTCATCACAAAGTTCAACGTCAACGAAGCCAAAGAAATCGGTCAGTGTCAGTGAGACACAGCTATTATGCGACACATGTTCAGAACATGTTGATAAGATGTTACAATGCGAACGATGTGCAAAATGGATTTGCCTCGTTTGTGCAAATATATCATAAGCAAAGTTCAACTTAGTGAAAGATGACGATATGAACTGGTTCTGCATCACATGCCGGGGTCCTGCTATACAAGCAGCCTAAACAGACGAGCTTATTGAAGATAGATGTAAACACTACATGACGAAGGCAATGGAAGAAATCAAGAAAGTGAAGAGTGAGTTGAAAGGAGATATAAAATCTGTCAACACCAGAGTCAACAAGCTGACAGAAGATGTTACTGATCTCAAGAGACTGAAAGATGACATATCCACGATAAAAGACCTGCGAGAAGATCTGACTAGTCTAAAGGAAACACTAGGGGAGCCAAATTCAAACTCTAGCAATGTCCAGGAATTGAGGAAGCAACTTTCAATGATGGAGTCTGAACTAATGCGTAACAAAGAGGAAACCTCAAGAGAAATAACACAGAGAGACATACGCAAAACCAACATCATTGCTTTCAACGTACCTGGAAGCAAATCGGATGAACCAGATAACAGGAAGCAACATGACCGAGAAAGCTTTCTACAGCTGTGTCGAGAATTGAAACTGGACGACATTGAAGTGGTTGCAGTGACACGGCTGCAAACACGCACGAACAGCGAGTCAACAGATAAAGAGAAACCCAAGCCACTAAGAATCAAAGTGAAAACAAATGAGGACACTGATCCTGAGTAAGGCAAGACTGCTAGCTAAGTCAGAAAACAAGAAATTCTAGAGTATCTTCCTAAAACGCGATGCCACCCCTTTAGAGAGGGCAGAAATGCAACGCAACAGAAAAAAACGCAAAAGGAAGGAGGGAGCGCCACAAAAGGAAGGAGGAAAACCCACAGCAAGGAAAGAGGGAGACCCACAACAAGGTCATTCTGTCAACAAAGAGTAAACTCAACCAGCAATGTAAATAGTTGTATGAATTGTATGTACTTTAATGCTGACTCGTTGTTGAACAAAAGAAATGAGTTAAATGTGATGATAGGAGAGTAAAACCCTTTGGTGATCGGAGTGAATGAGGTGGTGCCAAAAAACCGTAAAGTACAAACACAGGAAGCAGAACTGGTCATAAAAAAATACAAGTTTTTTGAAAATTTGAATTGCGCAAAGAGAGGAGTATCTACACACATGAGTCTCTTGGGGCCACTGAAGGCAGAGAAATGACCGACACAAACAGAGATGAGAGCGTATGGTGCAAAGCCAAACTAATGAGAAATGACAAATTACTGATCGGCTGTATCTGTAGATCACCAAACAGTAATGTCACAAATGATGCAAAGATAAATGATACATTGAAAAAAGCAAACAATCTAGGTTTCTCACATGTACTGATATTTGGTGACCTGAACAATCCAAGCCTCAATTGGCGTGAGAACACTTCACCACCTGATAGCAACCACCCAAGCACCATCTTTATGGAAGCTGTCCGGGAATCCTTCCTGACCCAGCATGTGACTGAGCCCACTCACTATAGAGGAAACAACACACCAAACACACTCGGTCTGATATTCACCAACGAAGAGGACATGATCGAGAAACTTAAGTACCTGGCACCAATAGGAAAGAGCCACCATTCACTACTGAATTTCAACTTTTGTTGCTACACCAAGTCCACTAAATCTAGGGTCGACAAATACAGATATGACAAAGGAAATGACAAAGAAATGAGATAAATGATAACCTCTAGGAACTGGAATGAACATTTTAGAGATAAATCAATAGAGCAATGCTGGGCAATCCTTGAGGAATCCATAAGGAATGCATCCAACAAACATATACCAACATACACAATGGGAAGTAAAGCAAGAAAAGCCAAACCACTTTGGACAAATAACAAGACCATCACAGCAGTTAAGAGAAAGACTGAGGCATATATGCTATACCGTGAGACCAGAAATGAACGGAATTATATTGAATATAGAAGAGCATCAAACAGAGTCAAGACAGAGGTGAGAAAGGCAGTCCGAGATTTCGAGAGACAGATAGCCAGGGAAGCTAAGGCCAATCCTAAAGCTTTGAAGACTTGTTCAGCAGTGGCTGATCTTGAGCGTCTGGATGGGACAATGGCTGAGACTGATGTCGACAAAGCCGAAGTACTCAATGCCATTTTCACAAGTGTCTTCACCCTAGAAAGCATTGACAACATCCCCACATTTGAGAATAGACTGCACAACACAGAGCTGACTGACTTTCTGATCACAAACAAGGAAGTTGAGAAGATTTTGAAGACACTAAAGACTACAAAACCACCAGGACCGGGTGTGCTCCATCCACGTCTTCTGGTTGACTTGACTGATGAGCTAGTAGAACCTTTCCAAAAAATATTCACCAAATCACTTGCTGAGGGGACTTTACCACAGAACTGGAAAGAGGGAAACATCACCCCAATATATTTCACTTCTGTAGCCTGCCAGATGATGGAGAAGTTGGTTAGAAATGAAGTGATGGTGCACATGACAAGAAACAACCTACTGTCAAGTCTTCAGCATGGCTTCGTGCATGGATGCTCATGCACTACACAGCTACTTGAGGTTCTTGATAAATGGACGGAAGCCATAGAGTAGGGAGATAGTGTGGATGCAATTTACCTCGATTGTGCCAAAGCACTCGACACGGTCCCACACCAGAGGCTGCTAGTTAAGTTGGCAGGATACGGGATAGGTGGCAAGGTGCTGCAATGGATTGCAGCCTTCCTGGAGGGACGATGCCAACGTGTTCTCGTCAATGGTAGCAAATCATCATGGTCTCCCGTCACGAGCGGCATTCCGCAAGGAAGCGTACTTGGGCCAATGCTTTTTGTCTGCTACATTAACGACATGCCTGATGTGCTAGACTCACCTATTCACATGTTTGCTGATGATACCAAGATATTCCGACAAATTACTGCTCAATCTGACCAAGTAACATTACAGAAAGACCTAAGACAACTACAAGCATGGACTAAAAAGTGGCAGCTTCGCTTCAATGAGGAGAAATGCAAAGTTATGCATCTGGGACAATACAACCACCACTACAACTATACTATAACCAGTGGTGGAAAAGATACAACTCTGGGGGAGACCACAAATGAGAGAGACTTGGGGGCGCAAATAGACCGTGATTTAAAGTTTGATCAACAAGTAGAGATGGTAGCAAACAAAGCCAACAAAATGCTAGGCCAAGATCATTTATATACCTGGATGGACCAACCATGAAAAAACTATACACCAGCCTGGTCAGACCTATTCTAGAATATGACAATGTAGTCTGGGCCCCAACACTCAAGAGAGACCAACAGATGATTGAGAACATTCAACGACGAACAACGAAGCTAGTCCCAGAACTGAAGAACCTCGAATATGGTGACAGACTCAGGGCGCTTAAGCTCCCAAGCCTCTACTATAGAAGAACAAGAGGAGACATGATTGAAACGTACAAATATCTCCTTGGAATCTATAAAGTTGATAAAATGCCACTAGAGCTGGACAACAATAGGGTAACCAGGGGACACAACCTGAAACTCAAGAAAGAACGCGTGACTGCAAGACAACGAAGGCATTACTTCAGGCACAGGGTAGTAAACCGGTGGAACACCCTCACAGAGTATGTAGTTTCAGCGCCCTCATTAAATATTTTCAAATCAAGACTAGACAAATTCTGGTGCGCTTACAGTTTTGAACAAAATGACAACTTTCCACCCATGCGCACAAACAATTGTCAAGACCAACTAAATGGCTACTAGCCTAGAAGAGCTGAAGAGGATGTATGTATGTATGTATGTATGTATGTATGTATGTATGTATGTATGTATGTATGTATGTATGTATGTATGTATGTATGTATGTATGTATTTGAACAACTGTATAAAATAAAGGGTAAATAACAAATATAGAATGTTACCGATGTTCTGTGAATTAATTTTGATTTCTGTTATCACTATTTACACATGGGAGAGAGAGGTGCGGTAGTGTAGGAGTCAGACCACAGTTGAGAATTGGATTGGTGGCCATGTTTACGTTTTGTCTGATTATAAGAAAACGTGACCATCAAAAATTCTTAAAATTGTCCTCAGCAACTGCCATCATCTCATTGATATACTGACCAACTTTTATCAAAATCACATGCCTCCAGCTCTTTTAAATCGCCCCGACGTGCGATGCCTATCAATTTTGACAAAAATAGCCATGTATTCATGCGCCCACGGGGCCCATAGCAGAAAAATTCCCATAAATCCCTCCGCCAGTTAAACTCTTTAAAAAATGCAATGTTTCACAGCCAATAGCTTCTACAAGCAAACCTGTGAATATTCCTGCTCAAAGGCACTCATGTCACATAATATTAATTTATTAAGTTACCATTTTACAATTTAATACGCCCTACATTCGTGTGAAACAATAAACAGGAAGGTCAACTGTGGTCTTACCCCAAATAGGGAATTTTTTTGTTTGAGAAAGTGTCAAATTTTATATCAAGTTGCGGCACAGTGTATATGTAGACACATTATGGAACACTCCTGCTTGTCAAGTCATTATTATTTGTTTGACAGCCAAGTCTAAACAATGCTTTGCCCGTATTATTAGCTGAAAACCAGTCACATAATTTAATTATAGGTCGATTTTGACACTTGATAAATCATAGATCATGTACATGAAACAATAAACAGGAAGGTCAACTGTGGTCTTACCCCTGTAGTCGTTAAGCACATCCGCTTTACACGACAGAGTTCAGAGTTCAAGACCCGGACCGGGCAGCTCGCGACCTGGCATGAGTATGTTTGGTGTAAAAATCTGGTTCTCAACATTGGAGACTGTGTATATTTCGTGACTCAGATGATCACGTTAATGTCGGTCGTGTCTCATTTAATTGAAGACGTAACATAACTATTGAGGACGACATGCACCCTGGCAGTGACCACCCTCAATGCCAGTATATAAAGGTCGGCTTGGCAGTAATGTTCTGAAAAAGGCTGGCTAGTGGAATGAGACCTCGAAACACCAGACAATTGTAAGCAATCACAACATACAGACTAGTCAATCAATGGAACGTTGCAGAGTACTGGAAACAACCAGAAACAACATTTGAGCAACTATAAAATATAAAGGCTAAATAACAACTTGGCTAACGGTAAAGTTTTTCACGGAACACCATTGTTATTTAACACAACTACAACATGGTAAGGTGAGGAATTTTGAGACTTTGTTAGTCGTTTAACTGTGTTTGATCACTTTAATGTAACTGCTACGTATTTGGTTTTAGCTCAATTTATTTGTCAGTGTGAGTCGATTGATTGAAGTCGGTTGATGTAATCATTTTGCTAACGGCAACGTTTTTCGTGGGACACCATTGTTATTGAACACAATTACTAAGAGAAGACTTGTTAACACTGTTTATTGCTGTTTGATGATATAACTTCCATGTTTTGCTTACAGTTAAAAACACAAATGTACTAAATTTGTGTTCATTAAATATACTACCAGCATTGCAACAAAATATGTGTTAGTTATTTGATATTATTCATGTGGTTTGCTGACTAATTTTACATATTAATCTAAAAATAACAACAATAAAAACAAATCAAGAATTGTCATATTATTATTTGCTGCACAATTAATAGATCGGTAACATTCTAACTACAGATATATATTTGTTATTTAGCCTGTATTTTATGGTTGAAATGTTAATCAAATAAATCACAATTAATGCACAGACACACGCTCAATAAGAAACGACCACAATAACAACGCATGTAAATAGGGAGCGCAGAGATAGTATGAATTCTTGATAATTCTTACCCACGTTGTCCGCCCTTTCGTCCCGCGCGCCGTAACAGGAAACAAAACAATGCCAGGTAACTGTCAACCGGTGAGCCTAACTTAGATATTATGTAATATTCTAGAATCTATAATGAGAAAACAACTAATGGTACACATGTTGAAAATGGTCTATCATAAACAATATGAGTTATGTCTGGCAGATCGACAGTACTTAAGGCTCCTCAAAGTACTCGATGAGTGGACAACGGTAGTTGATGTGGTGTATATGAATCTTAAGAAAACATTTGACTAAGCAAAAGACTAATATCTAAACTCAAGGCGTGTGGATTTACTGAAGATATAATTGAGTGACTCGCAAGCTTCCTCAGAGGTAGAACGCAGCAAGAAAGGATACTGGTAGAACTACCAGAAGGAAAGATAATTGTATCAGGAATACCACAAAGAACCATTCTTGGCCCTTTTTTTATTCCTAATGTATATTACCAGATGTAGTTGTACAATCATACCCGCACCTATTTGTGGATGATAACAAGGTATGGAAGGAAATTGATAGCAGAGTAGAAGACAAGAAACACCCGCAAGATGACCCAAACAACATTTATGATTGGAGTAATAAATGGTTAATGCAGCTACGTCCTGATAAACTAATACATATGGACACCGGAGCTACTATGGAAAATCCTCAGCATGAATATACAGTCGGAGGGATGATGGTTCAGCACTCACAATGTGAAAAGGATCTTGGAGTGGAAATTGACAGAAATCTATCATTCAAGAGCCACATTGAGAACAAAACAAAAAAGGCGAACATGACTGCAGGATGGATAAAGCGGTTAATTATGTTCCTGAATGTGGTGACCTTCAGACTACTACATATGTCATTGGTGAAAACGCATTTAGAATATGCATCTGGGGGCCGCATAACAGTACACAGATATGTCAGATGGAAGCAGTACAAGAGAGAGCAAGCAAGATGGTATCGCAGATACGAGGAAGACCATACCCAGACAGACTACGATCTCTAGACATGCCCACACTCAGATATGAGGAAGACCATACCCAGACAGACTATGAGCTGTAGACATGCCCACACTCAGATATGAGGAAGACCATACCCGGACAGACTACGAGCTGTAGACATGCCCACACTCAGATATGAGGAAGACCATACCCAGACAGACTACGAGCTGTAGACATGCCCACACTCAGATATGAGGAAGACCATACCCAGACAGACTACAAGCTGTAGACATGCCCACACTCAGATATGAGGAAGACCATACCCGGACAGACTACGAGCTGTAGACATGCCCACACTCAGATATGAGGAAGACCATACCCAGACAGACTACGATCTCTAGACATGCCCACACTCAGATATGAGGAAGACCATACCCAGACAGACTACGATCTCTAGACATGCCCACACTCAGATATGAGGAAGACCATACCCAGACAGACTACGAACTGTAGACATGCCCACACTCAGATATGAGGAAGACCATACCCAGAACGACTACGATCTCTAGACATGCCCACACTCAGATATGAGGAAGACCATACCCGGACAGACTACGAGCTGTAGACATGCCCACACTCAGATATCAGGAAGACCATACCCAGACAGACTACGAGCTGTAGACATGCCCACACTCAGATATGAGGAAGATCATACCCAGACAGACTACGATCTCTAGACATGCCCACACTCAGATACGAGGAAGACCATACCCAGACAGACTACGATCTCTAGACATGCCCACACTCAGATATGAGGAAGACCATACCCGGACAGACTACGAGCTGTAGACATGCCCACACTCAGATATGAGGAAGATCATACCCAGACAGACTACGAGCTGTAGACATGCCCACACTTAGATACGAGGAAGACCATACCCAGACAGACTACGAGCTGTAGACATGCCCACACTCAGATATGAGGAAGACCATACCCAGACAGACTACGAGCTGTAGACATGCCCACACTCAGATACGAGGAAGACCATACCCAGACAGACTACGAGCTGTAGACATGCCCACACTCAGATATGAGGAAGACCATACCCAGACAGACTACGATCTCTAGACATGCCCACACTCAGATATGAGGAAGACCATACCCAGACAGACTACGATCTCTAGACATGCCCACACTCAGATATGAGGAAGACCATACCCAGACAGACTACGATCTCTAGACATGCCCACACTCAGATATGAGGAAGACCATACCCGGACAGACTACGAGCTGTAGACATGCCCACACTCAGATATGAGGAAGACCATACCCAGACAGACTACGATCTCTAGACATGCCCACACTCAGATATGAGGAAGACCATACCCAGACAGACTACGATCTCTAGACATGCCCACACTCAGATATGAGGAAGACCATACCCGGACAGACTACGAGCTGTAGACATGCCCACACTCAGATATGAGGAAGACCATACCCAGACAGACTACGATCTCTAGACATGCCCACACTCAGATATGAGGAAGACCATACCCAGACAGACTACGAGCTGTAGACATGCCCACACTCAGATACGAGGAAGACCATACCCGGACAGACTACGAGCTGTAGACATGCCCACACTCAGATACGAGGAAGACCATACCCAGACAGACTACGATCTCTAGACATGCCCACACTCAGATATGAGGAAGACCATACCCAGACAGACTACGAGCTGTAGACATGCCCACACTCAGATACGAGGAAGACCATACCCAGACAGACTACGAGCTGTAGACATGCCCACACTCAGATATGAGGAAGACCATACCCAGACATACTACGATCTCTAGACATGCCCACACTCAGATATGAGGAAGACCATACCCAGACAGACTACGAGCTGTGGACATGCCCACACTCAGATATGAGGAAGACCATACCCAGACAGACTACGATCTCTAGACATGCCCACACTCAGATATGAGGAAGACCATACCCAGACAGACTACGAGCTGTAGACATGCCCACACTCAGATATGAGGAAGACCATACCCACACAGACTACGATTTCTAGACATGCCCACACTCAGATATGAGGAAGACCATACCCGGACAGACTACGAGCTGTAGACATGCCCACACTCAGATATGAGGAAGACCATACCCAGACAGACTGCGATCTCTAGACATGCCCACACTCAGATATGAGGAAGACCATACCCAGACAGACTACAATCTCTAGACATGCCCACACTCAGATATGAGGAAGACCATACCCGGACAGACTACGAGCTGTAGACATGCCCACACTCAGATATGAGGAAGACCATACCCAGACAGACTACGATCTCTAGACATGCCCACACTCAGATATGAGGAAGACCATACCCAGACAGACTACGATATCTAGACATGCCCACACTCAGATATGAGGAAGACCATACCCGGACAGACTACGAGCTGTAGACATGCCCACACTCAGATACGAGGAAGACCATACCCAGACAGACTACGATCTCTAGACATGCCCACACTCAGATATGAGGAAGACCATACCCAGACAGACTACGAGCTGTAGACATGCCCACACTCAGATATGAGGAAGACCATACCCAGACAGACTACGATCTCTAGACATGCCCACACTCAGATATGAGGAAGACCATACCCAGACAGACTACGAGCTGTAGATATGCCCACACTCAGATATGAGGAAGACGATACCCAGACAGACTACGATCTCTAGACATGCCCACACTCAGATATGAGGAAGACCATACCCGGACAGACTACGAGCTGTAGACATGCCCACACTCAGATATGAGGAAGACCATACCCAGACAGACTACGATCTCTAGACATGCCCACACTCAGATATGAGGAAGACCATACCCAGACAGACTACGAGCTGTAGACATGCCCACACTCAGATATGAGGAAGACCATACCCAGACAGACTACGATCTCTAGACATGCCCACACTCAGATATGAGGAAGACCATACCCGGACAGACTACGAGCTGTAGACATGCCCACACTCAGATATGAGGAAGACCATACCCAGACAGACTACAAGCTGTAGACATGCCCACACTCAGATATGAGGAAGACCATACCCAGACAGACTACGATCTCTAGACATGCCCACACTCAGATACGAGGAAGACCATACCCAGACAGACTACGATCTCTAGACATGCCCACACTCAGATATGAGGAAGACCATACCCGGACAGACTACGAGCTGTAGACATGCCCACACTCAGATATGAGGAAGACCATACCCGGACAGACTACGAGCTGTAGACATGCCCACACTCAGATATGAGGAAGACCATACCCAGACAGACTACGATCTCTAGACATGCCCACACTCAGATATGAGGAAGACCATACCCGGACAGACTACGAGCTGTAGACATGCCCACACTCAGATATGAGGAAGTCCATACCCGGACAGACTACGAGCTGTAGACATGCCCACACTCAGATACGAGGAAGACCATACCCAGACAGACTACGGTCTCTAGACATGCCCACACTCAGATACGAGGAAGACCATACCCAGACAGACTACGATCTCTAGACATGCCCACACTCAGATATGAGGAAGACCATACCCAGACAGACTACGATCTCTAGACATGCCCACATTCAGATATGAGGAAGACCATACCCAGACAGACTACGATCTCTAGACATGCCCACACTCAGATATGAGGAAGACCATACCCAGACAGACTACGATCTCTAGACATGCCCACACTCAGATACGAGGAAGACCATACCCAGACAGACTACGATCTCTAGACATGCCCACACTCAGATATGAGGAAGACCATACCCAGACAGACTACGATCTCTAGACATGCCCACATTCAGATATGAGGAAGACCATACCCAGACAGACTACGATCTCTAGACATGCCCACACTCAGATACGAGGAAGACCATACCCAGACAGACTACGATCTCTAGACATGCCCACACTCAGATATGAGGAAGACCATACCCGGACAGACTACGAGCTGTAGACATGCCCACACTCAGATATGAGGAAGTCCATACCCGGACAGACTACGAGCTGTAGACATGCCCACACTCAGATATGAGGAAGACCATACCCAGACAGACTACGATCTCTAGACATGCCCACACTCAGATATGAGGAAGACCATACCCAGACAGACTACGATCTCTAGACATGCCCACACTCAGATATGAGGAAGACCATACCCGGACAGACTACGAGCTGTAGACATGCCCACACTCAGATACGAGGAAGACCATACCCAGACAGACTACGATCTCTAGACATGCCCACACTCAGATATGAGGAAGACCATACCCAGACAGACTACGAGCTGTAGACATGCCCACACTCAGATATGAGGAAGACCATACCCAGACAGACTACGATCTCTAGACATGCCCACACTCAGATATGAGGAAGACCATACCCAGACAGACTACGAGCTGTAGACATGCCCACACTCAGATATGAGGAAGACCATACCCAGACAGACTACGATCTCTAGACATGCCCACACTCAGATATGAGGAAGACCATACCCAGACAGACTACGAGCTGTAGACATGCCCACACTCAGATATGAGGAAGACCATACCCAGACAGACTACGAGCTGTAGACATGCCCACACTCAGATATGAGGAAGACCATACCCAGACAGACTACGATCTCTAGACATGCCCACATTCAGATATGAGGAAGACCATACCCAGACAGACTACGATCTCTAGACATGCCCACACTCAGATACGAGGAAGACCATACCCAGACAGACTACGATCTCTAGACATGCCCACACTCAGATATGAGGAAGACCATACCCGGACAGACTACGAGCTGTAGACATGCCCACACTCAGATATGAGGAAGTCCATACCCGGACAGACTACGAGCTGTAGACATGCCCACACTCAGATATGAGGAAGACCATACCCAGACAGACTACGATCTCTAGACATGCCCACACTCAGATATGAGGAAGACCATACCCAGACAGACTACGATCTCTAGACATGCCCACACTCAGATATGAGGAAGACCATACCCGGACAGACTACGAGCTGTAGACATGCCCACACTCAGATACGAGGAAGACCATACCCAGACAGACTACGATCTCTAGACATGCCCACACTCAGATATGAGGAAGACCATACCCAGACAGACTACGAGCTGTAGACATGCCCACACTCAGATATGAGGAAGACCATACCCAGACAGACTACGATCTCTAGACATGCCCACACTCAGATATGAGGAAGACCATACCCAGACAGACTACGAGCTGTAGACATGCCCACACTCAGATATGAGGAAGACCATACCCAGACAGACTACGATCTCTAGACATGCTCACACTCAGATATGAGGAAGACCATACCCGGACAGACTACGAGCTGTAGACATGCCCACACTCAGATATGAGGAAGACCATACCCAGACAGACTACGAGCTGTAGACATGCCCACACTCAGATATGAGGAAGACCATACCCAGACAGACTACGATCTCTAGACATGCCCACACTCAGATACGAGGAAGACCATACCCAGACAGACTACGATCTCTAGACATGCCCACACTCAGATATGAGGAAGACCATACCCGGACAGACTACGAGCTGTAGACATGCCCACACTCAGATATGAGGAAGACCATACCCGGACAGACTACGAGCTGTAGACATGCCCACACTCAGATATGAGGAAGACCATACCCGGACAGACTACGATCTCTAGACATGCCCACACTCAGATATGAGGAAGACCATACCCAGACAGACTACGATCTCTAGACTTGCCCACACTCAGATATGAGGAAGACCATACCCGGACAGACTACGAGCTGTAGACATGCCCACACTCAGATACGAGGAAGACCATACCCAGACAGACTACGATCTCTAGACATGCCCACACTCAGATATGAGGAAGACCATACCCAGACAGACTACGAGCTGTAGACATGCCCACACTCAGATATGAGGAAGACCATACCCACACAGACTACGATCTCTAGACATGCCCACACTCAGATATGAGGAAGACCATACCCGGACAGACTACGAGCTGTAGACATGCCCACACTCAGATATGAGGAAGACCATACCCAGACAGACTGCGATCTCTAGACATGCCCACACTCAGATATGAGGAAGAACATACCCAGACAGACTACAATCTCTAGACATGCCCACACTCAGATATGAGGAAGACCATACCCGGACAGACTACGAGCTGTAGACATGCCCACACTCAGATATGAGGAAGACCATACCCAGACAGACTACGATCTCTAGACATGCCCACACTCAGATATGAGGAAGACCATACCCAGACAGACTACGATATCTAGACATGCCCACACTCAGATATGAGGAAGACCATACCCGGACAGACTACGAGCTGTAGACATGCCCACACTCAGATACGAGGAAGACCATACCCAGACAGACTACGATCTCTAGACATGCCCACACTCAGATATGAGGAAGACCATACCCAGACAGACTACGAGCTGTAGACATGCCCACACTCAGATATGAGGAAGACCATACCCAGACAGACTACGATCTCTAGACATGCCCACACTCAGATATGAGGAAGACCAAACCCAGACAGACTACGAGCTGTAGATATGCCCACACTCAGATATGAGGAAGACGATACCCAGACAGACTACGATCTCTAGACATGCCCACACTCAGATATGAGGAAGACCATACCCGGACAGACTACGAGCTGTAGACATGCCCACACTCAGATATGAGGAAGACCATACCCAGACAGACTACGATCTCTAGACATGCCCACACTCAGATATGAGGAAGACCATACCCAGACAGACTACGAGCTGTAGACATGCCCACACTCAGATATGAGGAAGACCATACCCAGACAGACTACGATCTCTAGACATGCCCACACTCAGATATGAGGAAGACCATACCCGGACAGACTACGAGCTGTAGACATGCCCACACTCAGATATGAGGAAGACCATACCCAGACAGACTACGAGCTGTAGACATGCCCACACTCAGATATGAGGAAGACCATACCCAGACAAACTACGATCTCTAGACATGCCCACACTCAGATACGAGGAAGACCATACCCAGACAGACTACGATCTCTAGACATGCCCACACTCAGATATGAGGGAGACCATACCCGGACAGACTACGAGCTGTAGACATGCCCACACTCAGATATGAGGAAGACCATACCCGGACAGACTACGAGCTGTAGACATGCCCACACTCAGATATGAGGAAGACCATACCCAGACAGACTACGATCTCTAGACATGCCCACACTCAGATATGAGGAAGACCATACCCGGACAGACTACGAGCTGTAGACATGCCCACACTCAGATATGAGGAAGTCCATACCCGGACAGACTACGAGCTGTAGACATGCCCACACTCAGATATGAGGAAGACCATACCCAGACAGACTACGATCTCTAGACATGCCCACACTCAGATACGAGGAAGACCATACCCAGACAGACTACGATCTCTAGACATGCCCACACTCAGATATGAGGAAGACCATACCCGGACAGACTACGAGCTGTAGACATGCCCACACTCAGATATGAGGAAGTCCATACCCGGACAGACTACGAGCTGTAGACATGCCCACACTCAGATATGAGGAAGACCATACCCAGACAGACTACGATCTCTAGACATGCCCACACTCAGATATGAGGAAGACCATACCCAGACAGACTACGATCTCTAGACATGCCCACACTCAGATATGAGGAAGACCATACCCGGACAGACTACGAGCTGTAGACATGCCCACACTCAGATACGAGGAAGACCATACCCAGACAGACTACGATCTCTAGACATGCCCACACTCAGATATGAGGAAGACCATACCCAGACAGACTACGAGCTGTAGACATGCCCACACTCAGATATGAGGAAGACCATACCCAGACAGACTACGATCTCTAGACATGCCCACACTCAGATATGAGGAAGACCATACCCAGACAGACTACGAGCTGTAGACATGCCCACACTCAGATATGAGGAAGACCATACCCAGACAGACTACGATCTCTAGACATGCCCACACTCAGATATGAGGAAGACCATACCCGGACAGACTACGAGCTGTAGACATGCCCACACTCAGATATGAGGAAGACCATACCCAGACAGACTACGAGCTGTAGACATGCCCACACTCAGATATGAGGAAGACCATACCCAGACAGACTACGATCTCTAGACATGCCCACACTCAGATACGAGGAAGACCATACCCAGACAGACTACGATCTCTAGACATGCCCACACTCAGATATGAGGAAGACCATACCCGGACAGACTACGAGCTGTAGACATGCCCACACTCAGATATGAGGAAGACCATACCCGGACAGACTACGAGCTGTAGACATGCCCACACTCAGATATGAGGAAGACCATACCCGGGCAGACTACGATCTCTAGACATGCCCACACTCAGATATGAGGAAGACCATACCCAGACAGACTACGATCTCTAGACTTGCCCACACTCAGATATGAGGAAGACCATACCCGGACAGACTACGAGCTGTAGACATGCCCACACTCAGATACGAGGAAGACCATACCCAGACAGACTACGATCTCTAGACATGCCCACACTCAGATATGAGGAAGACCATACCCAGACAGACGACGAGCTGTAGACATGCCCACACTCAGATATGAGGAAGACCATACCCAGACAGACTACAATCTCTAGACATGCCCACACTCAGATATGAGGAAGACCATACCCGGACAGACTACGAGCTGTAGACATGCCCACACTCAGATATGAGGAAGACCATACCCGGACAGACTACGAGCTGTAGACATGCCTACACTCAGATATGAGGAAGACCATACCCGGACAGACTACGATCTCTAGACATGCCCACACTCAGATATGAGGAAGACCATACCCGGACAGACTACGAGCTGTAGACATGCCCACATTCAGATATGAGGAAGACCATATCCGGACAGACTACGAGCTGTAGACATGCCCACACTCAGATATGAGGAAGACCATATCCGGACAGACTACGAGCTGTAGACATGCCCACACTCAGATATGAGGAAGACCATACCCAGACAGACTACGATCTCTAGACATGCCCACACTCAGATATGAGGAAGACCATACCCGGACAGACTACGAGCTGTAGACATGCCCACACTCAGATACGAGGAAGACCATACCCAGACAGACTACGATCTCTAGACATGCCCACACTCAGATATGAGGAAGACCATACCCAGACAGACTATGAGCTGTAGACATGCCCACACTCAGATATGAGGAAGACCATACCCGGACAGACTACGAGCTGTAGACATGCCCACACTCAGATATGAGGAAGACCATACCCAGACAGACTACGAGCTGTAGACATGCCCACACTCAGATATGAGGAAGACCATACCCAGACAGACTACAAGCTGTAGACATGCCCACACTCAGATATGAGGAAGACCATACCCGGACAGACTACGAGCTGTAGACATGCCCACACTCAGATATGAGGAAGACCATACCCAGACAGACTACGATCTCTAGACATGCCCACACTCAGATATGAGGAAGACCATACCCAGACAGACTACGATCTCTAGACATGCCCACACTCAGATATGAGGAAGACCATACCCAGACAGACTACGAACTGTAGACATGCCCACACTCAGATATGAGGAAGACCATACCCAGAACGACTACGATCTCTAGACATGCCCACACTCAGATATGAGGAAGACCATACCCGGACAGACTACGAGCTGTAGACATGCCCACACTCAGATATCAGGAAGACCATACCCAGACAGACTACGAGCTGTAGACATGCCCACACTCAGATATGAGGAAGATCATACCCAGACAGACTACGATCTCTAGACATGCCCACACTCAGATACGAGGAAGACCATACCCAGACAGACTACGATCTCTAGACATGCCCACACTCAGATATGAGGAAGACCATACCCGGACAGACTACGAGCTGTAGACATGCCCACACTCAGATATGAGGAAGATCATACCCAGACAGACTACGAGCTGTAGACATGCCCACACTTAGATACGAGGAAGACCATACCCAGACAGACTACGAGCTGTAGACATGCCCACACTCAGATATGAGGAAGACCATACCCAGACAGACTACGAGCTGTAGACATGCCCACACTCAGATACGAGGAAGACCATACCCAGACAGACTACGAGCTGTAGACATGCCCACACTCAGATATGAGGAAGACCATACCCAGACAGACTACGAGCTGTAGACATGCCCACACTCAGATATGAGGAAGACCATACCCAGACAGACTACAAGCTGTAGACATGCCCACACTCAGATATGAGGAAGACCATACCCGGACAGACTACGAGCTGTAGACGTGCCCACACTCAGATATGAGGAAGACCATACCCAGACAGACTACGATCTCTAGACATGCCCACACTCAGATATGAGGAAGACCATACCCAGACAGACTACGATCTCTAGACATGCCCACACTCAGATATGAGGAAGACCATACCCAGACAGACTACGAACTGTAGACATGCCCACACTCAGATATGAGGAAGACCATACCCAGAACGACTACGATCTCTAGACATGCCCACACTCAGATATGAGGAAGACCATACCCGGACAGACTACGAGCTGTAGACATGCCCACACTCAGATATCAGGAAGACCATACCCAGACAGACTACGAGCTGTAGACATGCCCACACTCAGATATGAGGAAGATCATACCCAGACAGACTACGATCTCTAGACATGCCCACACTCAGATACGAGGAAGACCATACCCAGACAGACTACGATCTCTAGACATGCCCACACTCAGATATGAGGAAGACCATACCCGGACAGACTACGAGCTGTAGACATGCCCACACTCAGATATGAGGAAGATCATACCCAGACAGACTACGAGCTGTAGACATGCCCACACTTAGATACGAGGAAGACCATACCCAGACAGACTACGAGCTGTAGACATGCCCACACTCAGATATGAGGAAGACCATACCCAGACAGACTACGAGCTGTAGACATGCCCACACTCAGATACGAGGAAGACCATACCCAGACAGACTACGAGCTGTAGACATGCCCACACTCAGATATGAGGAAGACCATACCCAGACAGACTACGATCTCTAGACATGCCCACACTCAGATATGAGGAAGACCATACCCAGACAGACTACGATCTCTAGACATGCCCACACTCAGATATGAGGAAGACCATACCCAGACAGACTACGATCTCTAGACATGCCCACACTCAGATATGAGGAAGACCATACCCGGACAGACTACGAGCTGTAGACATGCCCACACTCAGATATGAGGAAGACCATACCCAGACAGACTACGGTCTCTAGACATGCCCACACTCAGATATGAGGAAGACCATACCCAGACAGACTACGATCTCTAGACATGCCCACACTCAGATATGAGGAAGACCATACCCGGACAGACTACGAGCTGTAGACATGCCCACACTCAGATATGAGGAAGACCATACCCAGACAGACTACGATCTCTAGACATGCCCACACTCAGATATGAGGAAGACCATACCCAGACAGACTACGAGCTGTAGACATGCCCACACTCAGATACGAGGAAGACCATACCCGGACAGACTACGAGCTGTAGACATGCCCACACTCAGATACGAGGAAGACCATACCCAGACAGACTACGATCTCTAGACATGCCCACACTCAGATATGAGGAAGACCATACCCAGACAGACTACGAGCTGTAGACATGCCCACACTCAGATACGAGGAAGACCATACCCAGACAGACTACGAGCTGTAGACATGCCCACACTCAGATATGAGGAAGACCATACCCAGACATACTACGATCTCTAGACATGCCCACACTCAGATATGAGGAAGACCATACCCAGACAGACTACGAGCTGTAGACATGCCCACACTCAGATATGAGGAAGACCATACCCAGACAGACTACGATCTCTAGACATGCCCACACTCAGATATGAGGAAGACCATACCCAGACAGACTACGAGCTGTAGACATGCCCACACTCAGATATGAGGAAGACCATACCCACACAGACTACGATCTCTAGACATGCCCACACTCAGATATGAGGAAGACCATACCCGGACAGACTACGAGCTGTAGACATGCCCACACTCAGATATGAGGAAGACCATACCCAGACAGACTGCGATCTCTAGACATGCCCACACTCAGATATGAGGAAGACCATACCCAGACAGACTACAATCTCTAGACATGCCCACACTCAGATATGAGGAAGACCATACCCGGACAGACTACGAGCTGTAGACATGCCCACACTCAGATATGAGGAAGACCATACCCAGACAGACTACGATCTCTAGACATGCCCACACTCAGATATGAGGAAGACCATACCCAGACAGACTACGATATCTAGACATGCCCACACTCAGATATGAGGAAGACCATACCCGGACAGACTACGAGCTGTAGACATGCCCACACTCAGATACGAGGAAGACCATACCCAGACAGACTACGATCTCTAGACATGCCCACACTCAGATATGAGGAAGACCATACCCAGACAGACTACGAGCTGTAGACATGCCCACACTCAGATATGAGGAAGACCATACCCAGACAGACTACGATCTCTAGACATGCCCACACTCAGATATGAGGAAGACCATACCCAGACAGACTACGAGCTGTAGATATGCCCACACTCAGATATGAGGAAGACGATACCCAGACAGACTACGATCTCTAGACATGCCCACACTCAGATATGAGGAAGACCATACCCGGACAGACTACGAGCTGTAGACATGCCCACACTCAGATATGAGGAAGACCATACCCAGACAGACTACGATCTCTAGACATGCCCACACTCAGATACGAGGAAGACCATACCCAGACAGACTACGAGCTGTAGACATGCCCACACTCAGATATGAGGAAGACCATACCCAGACAGACTACGATCTCTAGACATGCCCACACTCAGATATGAGGAAGACCATACCCGGACAGACTACGAGCTGTAGACATGCCCACACTCAGATATGAGGAAGACCATACCCAGACAGACTACGAGCTGTAGACATGCCCACACTCAGATATGAGGAAGACCATACCCAGACAGACTACGATCTCTAGACATGCCCACACTCAGATACGAGGAAGACCATACCCAGACAGACTACGATCTCTAGACATGCCCACACTCAGATATGAGGAAGACCATACCCGGACAGACTACGAGCTGTAGACATGCCCACACTCAGATATGAGGAAGACCATACCCGGACAGACTACGAGCTGTAGACATGCCCACACTCAGATATGAGGAAGACCATACCCAGACAGACTACGATCTCTAGACATGCCCACACTCAGATATGAGGAAGACCATACCCGGACAGACTACGAGCTGTAGACATGCCCACACTCAGATATGAGGAAGACCATACCCGGACAGACTACGAGCTGTAGACATGCCCACACTCAGATATGAGGAAGACCATACCCAGACAGACTACGATCTCTAGACATGCCCACACTCAGATATGAGGAAGTCCATACCCGGACAGACTACGAGCTGTAGACATGCCCACACTCAGATATGAGGAAGACCATACCCAGACAGACTACGATCTCTAGACATGCCCACACTCAGATACGAGGAAGACCATACCCAGACAGACTACGATCTCTAGACATGCCCACACTCAGATATGAGGAAGACCATACCCGGACAGACTACGAGCTGTAGACATGCCCACACTCAGATATGAGGAAGTCCATACCCGGACAGACTACGAGCTGTAGACATGCCCACACTCAGATATGAGGAAGACCATACCCAGACAGACTACGATCTCTAGACATGCCCACACTCAGATATGAGGAAGACCATACCCAGACAGACTACGATCTCTAGACATGCCCACACTCAGATATGAGGAAGACCATACCCGGACAGACTACGAGCTGTAGACATGCCCACACTCAGATACGAGGAAGACCATACCCAGACAGACTACGATCTCTAGACATGCCCACACTCAGATATGAGGAAGACCATACCCAGACAGACTACGAGCTGTAGACATGCCCACACTCAGATATGAGGAAGACCATACCCAGACAGACTACGATCTCTAGACATGCCCACACTCAGATATGAGGAAGACCATACCCAGACAGACTACGAGCTGTAGACATGCCCACACTCAGATATGAGGAAGACCATACCCAGACAGACTACGATCTCTAGACATGCCCACACTCAGATATGAGGAAGACCATACCCGGACAGACTACGAGCTGTAGACATGCCCACACTCAGATATGAGGAAGACCATACCCAGACAGACTACGAGCTGTAGACATGCCCACACTCAGATATGAGGAAGACCATACCCAGACAGACTACGATCTCTAGACATGCCCACACTCAGATACGAGGAAGACCATACCCAGACAGACTACGATCTCTAGACATGCCCACACTCAGATATGAGGAAGACCATACCCGGACAGACTACGAGCTGTAGACATGCCCACACTCAGATATGAGGAAGACCATACCCGGACAGACTACGAGCTGTAGACATGCCCACACTCAGATATGAGGAAGACCATACCCGGACAGACTACGATCTCTAGACATGCCCACACTCAGATATGAGGAAGACCATACCCAGACAGACTACGATCTCTAGACTTGCCCACACTCAGATATGAGGAAGACCATACCCGGACAGACTACGAGCTGTAGACATGCCCACACTCAGATACGAGGAAGACCATACCCAGACAGACTACGATCTCTAGACATGCCCACACTCAGATATGAGGAAGACCATACCCAGACAGACGACGAGCTGTAGACATGCCCACACTCAGATATGAGGAAGACCATACCCAGACAGACTACAATCTCTAGACATGCCCACACTCAGATATGAGGAAGACCATACCCGGACAGACTACGAGCTGTAGACATGCCCACACTCAGATATGAGGAAGACCATACCCGGACAGACTACGAGCTGTAGACATGCCTACACTCAGATATGAGGAAGACCATACCCGGACAGACTACGATCTCTAGACATGCCCACACTCAGATATGAGGAAGACCATACCCGGACAGACTACGAGCTGTAGACATGCCCACACTCAGATATGAGGAAGATCATACCCAGACAGACTACGAGCTGTAGACATGCCCACACTTAGATACGAGGAAGACCATACCCAGACAGACTACGAGCTGTAGACATGCCCACACTCAGATATGAGGAAGACCATACCCAGACAGACTACGAGCTGTAGACATGCCCACACTCAGATACGAGGAAGACCATACCCAGACAGACTACGAGCTGTAGACATGCCCACACTCAGATATGAGGAAGACCATACCCAGACAGACTACGATCTCTAGACATGCCCACACTCAGATATGAGGAAGACCATACCCAGACAGACTACGATCTCTAGACATGCCCACACTCAGATATGAGGAAGACCATACCCAGACAGACTACGATCTCTAGACATGCCCACACTCAGATATGAGGAAGACCATACCCGGACAGACTACGAGCTGTAGACATGCCCACACTCAGATATGAGGAAGACCATACCCAGACAGACTACGATCTCTAGACATGCCCACACTCAGATATGAGGAAGACCATACCCAGACAGACTACGATCTCTAGACATGCCCACACTCAGATATGAGGAAGACCATACCCGGACAGACTACGAGCTGTAGACATGCCCACACTCAGATATGAGGAAGACCATACCCAGACAGACTACGATCTCTAGACATGCCCACACTCAGATATGAGGAAGACCATACCCAGACAGACTACGAGCTGTAGACATGCCCACACTCAGATACGAGGAAGACCATACCCGGACAGACTACGAGCTGTAGACATGCCCACACTCAGATACGAGGAAGACCATACCCAGACAGACTACGATCTCTAGACATGCCCACACTCAGATATGAGGAAGACCATACCCAGACAGACTACGAGCTGTAGACATGCCCACACTCAGATACGAGGAAGACCATACCCAGACAGACTACGAGCTGTAGACATGCCCACACTCAGATATGAGGAAGACCATACCCAGACATACTACGATCTCTAGACATGCCCACACTCAGATATGAGGAAGACCATACCCAGACAGACTACGAGCTGTGGACATGCCCACACTCAGATATGAGGAAGACCATACCCAGACAGACTACGATCTCTAGACATGCCCACACTCAGATATGAGGAAGACCATACCCAGACAGACTACGAGCTGTAGACATGCCCACACTCAGATATGAGGAAGACCATACCCACACAGACTACGATTTCTAGACATGCCCACACTCAGATATGAGGAAGACCATACCCGGACAGACTACGAGCTGTAGACATGCCCACACTCAGATATGAGGAAGACCATACCCAGACAGACTGCGATCTCTAGACATGCCCACACTCAGATATGAGGAAGACCATACCCAGACAGACTACAATCTCTAGACATGCCCACACTCAGATATGAGGAAGACCATACCCGGACAGACTACGAGCTGTAGACATGCCCACACTCAGATATGAGGAAGACCATACCCAGACAGACTACGATCTCTAGACATGCCCACACTCAGATATGAGGAAGACCATACCCAGACAGACTACGATATCTAGACATGCCCACACTCAGATATGAGGAAGACCATACCCGGACAGACTACGAGCTGTAGACATGCCCACACTCAGATACGAGGAAGACCATACCCAGACAGACTACGATCTCTAGACATGCCCACACTCAGATATGAGGAAGACCATACCCAGACAGACTACGAGCTGTAGACATGCCCACACTCAGATATGAGGAAGACCATACCCAGACAGACTACGATCTCTAGACATGCCCACACTCAGATATGAGGAAGACCATACCCAGACAGACTACGAGCTGTAGATATGCCCACACTCAGATATGAGGAAGACGATACCCAGACAGACTACGATCTCTAGACATGCCCACACTCAGATATGAGGAAGACCATACCCGGACAGACTACGAGCTGTAGACATGCCCACACTCAGATATGAGGAAGACCATACCCAGACAGACTACGATCTCTAGACATGCCCACACTCAGATATGAGGAAGACCATACCCAGACAGACTACGAGCTGTAGACATGCCCACACTCAGATATGAGGAAGACCATACCCAGACAGACTACGATCTCTAGACATGCCCACACTCAGATATGAGGAAGACCATACCCGGACAGACTACGAGCTGTAGACATGCCCACACTCAGATATGAGGAAGACCATACCCAGACAGACTACAAGCTGTAGACATGCCCACACTCAGATATGAGGAAGACCATACCCAGACAGACTACGATCTCTAGACATGCCCACACTCAGATACGAGGAAGACCATACCCAGACAGACTACGATCTCTAGACATGCCCACACTCAGATATGAGGAAGACCATACCCGGACAGACTACGAGCTGTAGACATGCCCACACTCAGATATGAGGAAGACCATACCCGGACAGACTACGAGCTGTAGACATGCCCACACTCAGATATGAGGAAGACCATACCCAGACAGACTACGATCTCTAGACATGCCCACACTCAGATATGAGGAAGACCATACCCGGACAGACTACGAGCTGTAGACATGCCCACACTCAGATATGAGGAAGTCCATACCCGGACAGACTACGAGCTGTAGACATGCCCACACTCAGATACGAGGAAGACCATACCCAGACAGACTACGGTCTCTAGACATGCCCACACTCAGATACGAGGAAGACCATACCCAGACAGACTACGATCTCTAGACATGCCCACACTCAGATATGAGGAAGACCATACCCAGACAGACTACGATCTCTAGACATGCCCACATTCAGATATGAGGAAGACCATACCCAGACAGACTACGATCTCTAGACATGCCCACACTCAGATATGAGGAAGACCATACCCAGACAGACTACGATCTCTAGACATGCCCACACTCAGATACGAGGAAGACCATACCCAGACAGACTACGATCTCTAGACATGCCCACACTCAGATATGAGGAAGACCATACCCAGACAGACTACGATCTCTAGACATGCCCACATTCAGATATGAGGAAGACCATACCCAGACAGACTACGATCTCTAGACATGCCCACACTCAGATACGAGGAAGACCATACCCAGACAGACTACGATCTCTAGACATGCCCACACTCAGATATGAGGAAGACCATACCCGGACAGACTACGAGCTGTAGACATGCCCACACTCAGATATGAGGAAGTCCATACCCGGACAGACTACGAGCTGTAGACATGCCCACACTCAGATATGAGGAAGACCATACCCAGACAGACTACGATCTCTAGACATGCCCACACTCAGATATGAGGAAGACCATACCCAGACAGACTACGATCTCTAGACATGCCCACACTCAGATATGAGGAAGACCATACCCGGACAGACTACGAGCTGTAGACATGCCCACACTCAGATACGAGGAAGACCATACCCAGACAGACTACGATCTCTAGACATGCCCACACTCAGATATGAGGAAGACCATACCCAGACAGACTACGAGCTGTAGACATGCCCACACTCAGATATGAGGAAGACCATACCCAGACAGACTACGATCTCTAGACATGCCCACACTCAGATATGAGGAAGACCATACCCAGACAGACTACGAGCTGTAGACATGCCCACACTCAGATATGAGGAAGACCATACCCAGACAGACTACGATCTCTAGACATGCCCACACTCAGATATGAGGAAGACCATACCCGGACAGACTACGAGCTGTAGACATGCCCACACTCAGATATGAGGAAGACCATACCCAGACAGACTACGAGCTGTAGACATGCCCACACTCAGATATGAGGAAGACCATACCCAGACAGACTACGATCTCTAGACATGCCCACACTCAGATACGAGGAAGACCATACCCAGACAGACTACGATCTCTAGACATGCCCACACTCAGATATGAGGAAGACCATACCCGGACAGACTACGAGCTGTAGACATGCCCACACTCAGATATGAGGAAGACCATACCCGGACAGACTACGAGCTGTAGACATGCCCACACTCAGATATGAGGAAGACCATACCCGGACAGACTACGATCTCTAGACATGCCCACACTCAGATATGAGGAAGACCATACCCAGACAGACTACGATCTCTAGACTTGCCCACACTCAGATATGAGGAAGACCATACCCGGACAGACTACGAGCTGTAGACATGCCCACACTCAGATACGAGGAAGACCATACCCAGACAGACTACGATCTCTAGACATGCCCACACTCAGATATGAGGAAGACCATACCCAGACAGACTACGAGCTGTAGACATGCCCACACTCAGATATGAGGAAGACCATACCCACACAGACTACGATCTCTAGACATGCCCACACTCAGATATGAGGAAGACCATACCCGGACAGACTACGAGCTGTAGACATGCCCACACTCAGATATGAGGAAGACCATACCCAGACAGACTGCGATCTCTAGACATGCCCACACTCAGATATGAGGAAGAACATACCCAGACAGACTACAATCTCTAGACATGCCCACACTCAGATATGAGGAAGACCATACCCGGACAGACTACGAGCTGTAGACATGCCCACACTCAGATATGAGGAAGACCATACCCAGACAGACTACGATCTCTAGACATGCCCACACTCAGATATGAGGAAGACCATACCCAGACAGACTACGATATCTAGACATGCCCACACTCAGATATGAGGAAGACCATACCCGGACAGACTACGAGCTGTAGACATGCCCACACTCAGATACGAGGAAGACCATACCCAGACAGACTACGATCTCTAGACATGCCCACACTCAGATATGAGGAAGACCATACCCAGACAGACTACGAGCTGTAGACATGCCCACACTCAGATATGAGGAAGACCATACCCAGACAGACTACGATCTCTAGACATGCCCACACTCAGATATGAGGAAGACCATACCCAGACAGACTACGAGCTGTAGATATGCCCACACTCAGATATGAGGAAGACGATACCCAGACAGACTACGATCTCTAGACATGCCCACACTCAGATATGAGGAAGACCATACCCGGACAGACTACGAGCTGTAGACATGCCCACACTCAGATATGAGGAAGACCATACCCAGACAGACTACGATCTCTAGACATGCCCACACTCAGATATGAGGAAGACCATACCCAGACAGACTACGAGCTGTAGACATGCCCACACTCAGATATGAGGAAGACCATACCCAGACAGACTACGATCTCTAGACATGCCCACACTCAGATATGAGGAAGACCATACCCGGACAGACTACGAGCTGTAGACATGCCCACACTCAGATATGAGGAAGACCATACCCAGACAGACTACGAGCTGTAGACATGCCCACACTCAGATATGAGGAAGACCATACCCAGACAGACTACGATCTCTAGACATGCCCACACTCAGATACGAGGAAGACCATACCCAGACAGACTACGATCTCTAGACATGCCCTCACTCAGATATGAGGGAGACCATACCCGGACAGACTACGAGCTGTAGACATGCCCACACTCAGATATGAGGAAGACCATACCCGGACAGACTACGAGCTGTAGACATGCCCACACTCAGATATGAGGAAGACCATACCCAGACAGACTACGATCTCTAGACATGCCCACACTCAGATATGAGGAAGACCATACCCGGACAGACTACGAGCTGTAGACATGCCCACACTCAGATATGAGGAAGTCCATACCCGGACAGACTACGAGCTGTAGACATGCCCACACTCAGATATGAGGAAGACCATACCCAGACAGACTACGATCTCTAGACATGCCCACACTCAGATACGAGGAAGACCATACCCAGACAGACTACGATCTCTAGACATGCCCACACTCAGATATGAGGAAGACCATACCCGGACAGACTACGAGCTGTAGACATGCCCACACTCAGATATGAGGAAGTCCATACCCGGACAGACTACGAGCTGTAGACATGCCCACACTCAGATATGAGGAAGACCATACCCAGACAGACTACGATCTCTAGACATGCCCACACTCAGATATGAGGAAGACCATACCCAGACAGACTACGATCTCTAGACATGCCCACACTCAGATATGAGGAAGACCATACCCGGACAGACTACGAGCTGTAGACATGCCCACACTCAGATACGAGGAAGACCATACCCAGACAGACTACGATCTCTAGACATGCCCACACTCAGATATGAGGAAGACCATACCCAGACAGACTACGAGCTGTAGACATGCCCACACTCAGATATGAGGAAGACCATACCCAGACAGACTACGATCTCTAGACATGCCCACACTCAGATATGAGGAAGACCATACCCAGACAGACTACGAGCTGTAGACATGCCCACACTCAGATATGAGGAAGACCATACCCAGACAGACTACGATCTCTAGACATGCCCACACTCAGATATGAGGAAGACCATACCCGGACAGACTACGAGCTGTAGACATGCCCACACTCAGATATGAGGAAGACCATACCCAGACAGACTACGAGCTGTAGACATGCCCACACTCAGATATGAGGAAGACCATACCCAGACAGACTACGATCTCTAGACATGCCCACACTCAGATACGAGGAAGACCATACCCAGACAGACTACGATCTCTAGACATGCCCACACTCAGATATGAGGAAGACCATACCCGGACAGACTACGAGCTGTAGACATGCCCACACTCAGATATGAGGAAGACCATACCCGGACAGACTACGAGCTGTAGACATGCCCACACTCAGATATGAGGAAGACCATACCCGGACAGACTACGATCTCTAGACATGCCCACACTCAGATATGAGGAAGACCATACCCAGACAGACTACGATCTCTAGACTTGCCCACACTCAGATATGAGGAAGACCATACCCGGACAGACTACGAGCTGTAGACATGCCCACACTCAGATACGAGGAAGACCATACCCAGACAGACTACGATCTCTAGACATGCCCACACTCAGATATGAGGAAGACCATACCCAGACAGACGACGAGCTGTAGACATGCCCACACTCAGATATGAGGAAGACCATACCCAGACAGACTACAATCTCTAGACATGCCCACACTCAGATATGAGGAAGACCATACCCGGACAGACTACGAGCTGTAGACATGCCCACACTCAGATATGAGGAAGACCATACCCGGACAGACTACGAGCTGTAGACATGCCTACACTCAGATATGAGGAAGACCATACCCGGACAGACTACGATCTCTAGACATGCCCACACTCAGATATGAGGAAGACCATACCCGGACAGACTACGAGCTGTAGACATGCCCACACTCAGATATGAGGAAGATCATACCCAGACAGACTACGAGCTGTAGACATGCCCACACTTAGATACGAGGAAGACCATACCCAGACAGACTACGAGCTGTAGACATGCCCACACTCAGATATGAGGAAGACCATACCCAGACAGACTACGAGCTGTAGACATGCCCACACTCAGATACGAGGAAGACCATACCCAGACAGACTACGAGCTGTAGACATGCCCACACTCAGATATGAGGAAGACCATACCCAGACAGACTACGATCTCTAGACATGCCCACACTCAGATATGAGGAAGACCATACCCAGACAGACTACGATCTCTAGACATGCCCACACTCAGATATGAGGAAGACCATACCCAGACAGACTACGATCTCTAGACATGCCCACACTCAGATATGAGGAAGACCATACCCGGACAGACTACGAGCTGTAGACATGCCCACACTCAGATATGAGGAAGACCATACCCAGACAGACTACGATCTCTAGACATGCCCACACTCAGATATGAGGAAGACCATACCCAGACAGACTACGATCTCTAGACATGCCCACACTCAGATATGAGGAAGACCATACCCGGACAGACTACGAGCTGTAGACATGCCCACACTCAGATATGAGGAAGACCATACCCAGACAGACTACGATCTCTAGACATGCCCACACTCAGATATGAGGAAGACCATACCCAGACAGACTACGAGCTGTAGACATGCCCACACTCAGATACGAGGAAGACCATACCCGGACAGACTACGAGCTGTAGACATGCCCACACTCAGATACGAGGAAGACCATACCCAGACAGACTACGATCTCTAGACATGCCCACACTCAGATATGAGGAAGACCATACCCAGACAGACTACGAGCTGTAGACATGCCCACACTCAGATACGAGGAAGACCATACCCAGACAGACTACGAGCTGTAGACATGCCCACACTCAGATATGAGGAAGACCATACCCAGACATACTACGATCTCTAGACATGCCCACACTCAGATATGAGGAAGACCATACCCAGACAGACTACGAGCTGTGGACATGCCCACACTCAGATATGAGGAAGACCATACCCAGACAGACTACGATCTCTAGACATGCCCACACTCAGATATGAGGAAGACCATACCCAGACAGACTACGAGCTGTAGACATGCCCACACTCAGATATGAGGAAGACCATACCCACACAGACTACGATTTCTAGACATGCCCACACTCAGATATGAGGAAGACCATACCCGGACAGACTACGAGCTGTAGACATGCCCACACTCAGATATGAGGAAGACCATACCCAGACAGACTGCGATCTCTAGACATGCCCACACTCAGATATGAGGAAGACCATACCCAGACAGACTACAATCTCTAGACATGCCCACACTCAGATATGAGGAAGACCATACCCGGACAGACTACGAGCTGTAGACATGCCCACACTCAGATATGAGGAAGACCATACCCAGACAGACTACGATCTCTAGACATGCCCACACTCAGATATGAGGAAGACCATACCCAGACAGACTACGATATCTAGACATGCCCACACTCAGATATGAGGAAGACCGTACCCGGACAGACTACGAGCTGTAGACATGCCCACACTCAGATACGAGGAAGACCATACCCAGACAGACTACGATCTCTAGACATGCCCACACTCAGATATGAGGAAGACCATACCCAGACAGACTACGAGCTGTAGACATGCCCACACTCAGATATGAGGAAGACCATACCCAGACAGACTACGATCTCTAGACATGCCCACACTCAGATATGAGGAAGACCATACCCAGACAGACTACGAGCTGTAGATATGCCCACACTCAGATATGAGGAAGACGATACCCAGACAGACTACGATCTCTAGACATGCCCACACTCAGATATGAGGAAGACCATACCCGGACAGACTACGAGCTGTAGACATGCCCACACTCAGATATGAGGAAGACCATACCCAGACAGACTACGATCTCTAGACATGCCCACACTCAGATATGAGGAAGACCATACCCAGACAGACTACGAGCTGTAGACATGCCCACACTCAGATATGAGGAAGACCATACCCAGACAGACTACGATCTCTAGACATGCCCACACTCAGATATGAGGAAGACCATACCCGGACAGACTACGAGCTGTAGACATGCCCACACTCAGATATGAGGAAGACCATACCCAGACAGACTACAAGCTGTAGACATGCCCACACTCAGATATGAGGAAGACCATACCCAGACAGACTACGATCTCTAGACATGCCCACACTCAGATACGAGGAAGACCATACCCAGACAGACTACGATCTCTAGACATGCCCACACTCAGATATGAGGAAGACCATACCCGGACAGACTACGAGCTGTAGACATGCCCACACTCAGATATGAGGAAGACCATACCCGGACAGACTACGAGCTGTAGACATGCCCACACTCAGATATGAGGAAGACCATACCCAGACAGACTACGATCTCTAGACATGCCCACACTCAGATATGAGGAAGACCATACCCGGACAGACTACGAGCTGTAGACATGCCCACACTCAGATATGAGGAAGTCCATATCCGGACAGACTACGAGCTGTAGACATGCCCACACTCAGATACGAGGAAGACCATACCCAGACAGACTACGGTCTCTAGACATGCCCACACTCAGATACGAGGAAGACCATACCCAGACAGACTACGATCTCTAGACATGCCCACACTCAGATATGAGGAAGACCATACCCAGACAGACTACGATCTCTAGACATGCCCACATTCAGATATGAGGAAGACCATACCCAGACAGACTACGATCTCTAGACATGCCCACACTCAGATATGAGGAAGACCATACCCAGACAGACTACGATCTCTAGACATGCCCACACTCAGATACGAGGAAGACCATACCCAGACAGACTACGATCTCTAGACATGCCCACACTCAGATATGAGGAAGACCATACCCAGACAGACTACGATCTCTAGACATGCCCACATTCAGATATGAGGAAGACCATACCCAGACAGACTACGATCTCTAGACATGCCCACACTCAGATACGAGGAAGACCATACCCAGACAGACTACGATCTCTAGACATGCCCACACTCAGATATGAGGAAGACCATACCCGGACAGACTACGAGCTGTAGACATGCCCACACTCAGATATGAGGAAGTCCATACCCGGACAGACTACGAGCTGTAGACATGCCCACACTCAGATATGAGGAAGACCATACCCAGACAGACTACGATCTCTAGACATGCCCACACTCAGATATGAGGAAGACCATACCCAGACAGACTACGATCTCTAGACATGCCCACACTCAGATATGAGGAAGACCATACCCGGACAGACTACGAGCTGTAGACATGCCCACACTCAGATACGAGGAAGACCATACCCAGACAGACTACGATCTCTAGACATGCCCACACTCAGATATGAGGAAGACCATACCCAGACAGACTACGAGCTGTAGACATGCCCACACTCAGATATGAGGAAGACCATACCCAGACAGACTACGATCTCTAGACATGCCCACACTCAGATATGAGGAAGACCATACCCAGACAGACTACGAGCTGTAGACATGCCCACACTCAGATATGAGGAAGACCATACCCAGACAGACTACGATCTCTAGACATGCCCACACTCAGATATGAGGAAGACCATACCCGGACAGACTACGAGCTGTAGACATGCCCACACTCAGATATGAGGAAGACCATACCCAGACAGACTACGAGCTGTAGACATGCCCACACTCAGATATGAGGAAGACCATACCCAGACAGACTACGATCTCTAGACATGCCCACACTCAGATACGAGGAAGACCATACCCAGACAGACTACGATCTCTAGACATGCCCACACTCAGATATGAGGAAGACCATACCCGGACAGACTACGAGCTGTAGACATGCCCACACTCAGATATGAGGAAGACCATACCCGGACAGACTACGAGCTGTAGACATGCCCACACTCAGATATGAGGAAGACCATACCCGGACAGACTACGATCTCTAGACATGCCCACACTCAGATATGAGGAAGACCATACCCAGACAGACTACGATCTCTAGACTTGCCCACACTCAGATATGAGGAAGACCATACCCGGACAGACTACGAGCTGTAGACATGCCCACACTCAGATACGAGGAAGACCATACCCAGACAGACTACGATCTCTAGACATGCCCACACTCAGATATGAGGAAGACCATACCCAGACAGACTACGAGCTGTAGACATGCCCACACTCAGATATGAGGAAGACCATACCCACACAGACTACGATCTCTAGACATGCCCACACTCAGATATGAGGAAGACCATACCCGGACAGACTACGAGCTGTAGACATGCCCACACTCAGATATGAGGAAGACCATACCCAGACAGACTGCGATCTCTAGACATGCCCACACTCAGATATGAGGAAGAACATACCCAGACAGACTACAATCTCTAGACATGCCCACACTCAGATATGAGGAAGACCATACCCGGACAGACTACGAGCTGTAGACATGCCCACACTCAGATATGAGGAAGACCATACCCAGACAGACTACGATCTCTAGACATGCCCACACTCAGATATGAGGAAGACCATACCCAGACAGACTACGATATCTAGACATGCCCACACTCAGATATGAGGAAGACCATACCCGGACAGACTACGAGCTGTAGACATGCCCACACTCAGATACGAGGAAGACCATACCCAGACAGACTACGATCTCTAGACATGCCCACACTCAGATATGAGGAAGACCATACCCAGACAGACTACGAGCTGTAGACATGCCCACACTCAGATATGAGGAAGACCATACCCAGACAGACTACGATCTCTAGACATGCCCACACTCAGATATGAGGAAGACCATACCCAGACAGACTACGAGCTGTAGATATGCCCACACTCAGATATGAGGAAGACGATACCCAGACAGACTACGATCTCTAGACATGCCCACACTCAGATATGAGGAAGACCATACCCGGACAGACTACGAGCTGTAGACATGCCCACACTCAGATATGAGGAAGACCATACCCAGACAGACTACGATCTCTAGACATGCCCACACTCAGATATGAGGAAGACCATACCCAGACAGACTACGAGCTGTAGACATGCCCACACTCAGATATGAGGAAGACCATACCCAGACAGACTACGATCTCTAGACATGCCCACACTCAGATATGAGGAAGACCATACCCGGACAGACTACGAGCTGTAGACATGCCCACACTCAGATATGAGGAAGACCATACCCAGACAGACTACGAGCTGTAGACATGCCCACACTCAGATATGAGGAAGACCATACCCAGACAGACTACGATCTCTAGACATGCCCACACTCAGATACGAGGAAGACCATACCCAGACAGACTACGATCTCTAGACATGCCCACACTCAGATATGAGGGAGACCATACCCGGACAGACTACGAGCTGTAGACATGCCCACACTCAGATATGAGGAAGACCATACCCGGACAGACTACGAGCTGTAGACATGCCCACACTCAGATATGAGGAAGACCATACCCAGACAGACTACGATCTCTAGACATGCCCACACTCAGATATGAGGAAGACCATACCCGGACAGACTACGAGCTGTAGACATGCCCACACTCAGATATGAGGAAGTCCATACCCGGACAGACTACGAGCTGTAGACATGCCCACACTCAGATATGAGGAAGACCATACCCAGACAGACTACGATCTCTAGACATGCCCACACTCAGATACGAGGAAGACCATACCCAGACAGACTACGATCTCTAGACATGCCCACACTCAGATATGAGGAAGACCATACCCGGACAGACTACGAGCTGTAGACATGCCCACACTCAGATATGAGGAAGTCCATACCCGGACAGACTACGAGCTGTAGACATGCCCACACTCAGATATGAGGAAGACCATACCCAGACAGACTACGATCTCTAGACATGCCCACACTCAGATATGAGGAAGACCATACCCAGACAGACTACGATCTCTAGACATGCCCACACTCAGATATGAGGAAGACCATACCCGGACAGACTACGAGCTGTAGACATGCCCACACTCAGATACGAGGAAGACCATACCCAGACAGACTACGATCTCTAGACATGCCCACACTCAGATATGAGGAAGACCATACCCAGACAGACTACGAGCTGTAGACATGCCCACACTCAGATATGAGGAAGACCATACCCAGACAGACTACGATCTCTAGACATGCCCACACTCAGATATGAGGAAGACCATACCCAGACAGACTACGAGCTGTAGACATGCCCACACTCAGATATGAGGAAGACCATACCCAGACAGACTACGATCTCTAGACATGCCCACACTCAGATATGAGGAAGACCATACCCGGACAGACTACGAGCTGTAGACATGCCCACACTCAGATATGAGGAAGACCATACCCAGACAGACTACGAGCTGTAGACATGCCCACACTCAGATATGAGGAAGACCATACCCAGACAGACTACGATCTCTAGACATGCCCACACTCAGATACGAGGAAGACCATACCCAGACAGACTACGATCTCTAGACATGCCCACACTCAGATATGAGGAAGACCATACCCGGACAGACTACGAGCTGTAGACATGCCCACACTCAGATATGAGGAAGACCATACCCGGACAGACTACGAGCTGTAGACATGCCCACACTCAGATATGAGGAAGACCATACCCGGACAGACTACGATCTCTAGACATGCCCACACTCAGATATGAGGAAGACCATACCCAGACAGACTACGATCTCTAGACTTGCCCACACTCAGATATGAGGAAGACCATACCCGGACAGACTACGAGCTGTAGACATGCCCACACTCAGATACGAGGAAGACCATACCCAGACAGACTACGATCTCTAGACATGCCCACACTCAGATATGAGGAAGACCATACCCAGACAGACGACGAGCTGTAGACATGCCCACACTCAGATATGAGGAAGACCATACCCAGACAGACTACAATCTCTAGACATGCCCACACTCAGATATGAGGAAGACCATACCCGGACAGACTACGAGCTGTAGACATGCCCACACTCAGATATGAGGAAGACCATACCCGGACAGACTACGAGCTGTAGACATGCCTACACTCAGATATGAGGAAGACCATACCCGGACAGACTACGATCTCTAGACATGCCCACACTCAGATATGAGGAAGACCATACCCGGACAGACTACGAGCTGTAGACATGCCCACATTCAGATATGAGGAAGACCATATCCGGACAGACTACGAGCTGTAGACATGCCCACACTCAGATATGAGGAAGACCATATCCGGACAGACTACGAGCTGTAGACATGCCCACACTCAGATATGAGGAAGACCATACCCAGACAGACTACGATCTCTAGACATGCCCACACTCAGATATGAGGAAGACCATACCCGGACAGACTACGAGCTGTAGACATGCCCACACTCAGATACGAGGAAGACCATACCCAGACAGACTACGATCTCTAGACATGCCCACACTCAGATATGAGGAAGACCATACCCAGACAGACTATGAGCTGTAGACATGCCCACACTCAGATATGAGGAAGACCATACCCGGACAGACTACGAGCTGTAGACATGCCCACACTCAGATATGAGGAAGACCATACCCAGACAGACTACGAGCTGTAGACATGCCCACACTCAGATATGAGGAAGACCATACCCAGACAGACTACAAGCTGTAGACATGCCCACACTCAGATATGAGGAAGACCATACCCGGACAGACTACGAGCTGTAGACATGCCCACACTCAGATATGAGGAAGACCATACCCAGACAGACTACGATCTCTAGACATGCCCACACTCAGATATGAGGAAGACCATACCCAGACAGACTACGATCTCTAGACATGCCCACACTCAGATATGAGGAAGACCATACCCAGACAGACTACGAACTGTAGACATGCCCACACTCAGATATGAGGAAGACCATACCCAGAACGACTACGATCTCTAGACATGCCCACACTCAGATATGAGGAAGACCATACCCGGACAGACTACGAGCTGTAGACATGCCCACACTCAGATATCAGGAAGACCATACCCAGACAGACTACGAGCTGTAGACATGCCCACACTCAGATATGAGGAAGATCATACCCAGACAGACTACGATCTCTAGACATGCCCACACTCAGATACGAGGAAGACCATACCCAGACAGACTACGATCTCTAGACATGCCCACACTCAGATATGAGGAAGACCATACCCGGACAGACTACGAGCTGTAGACATGCCCACACTCAGATATGAGGAAGATCATACCCAGACAGACTACGAGCTGTAGACATGCCCACACTTAGATACGAGGAAGACCATACCCAGACAGACTACGAGCTGTAGACATGCCCACACTCAGATATGAGGAAGACCATACCCAGACAGACTACGAGCTGTAGACATGCCCACACTCAGATACGAGGAAGACCATACCCAGACAGACTACGAGCTGTAGACATGCCCACACTCAGATATGAGGAAGACCATACCCAGACAGACTACGAGCTGTAGACATGCCCACACTCAGATATGAGGAAGACCATACCCAGACAGACTACAAGCTGTAGACATGCCCACACTCAGATATGAGGAAGACCATACCCGGACAGACTACGAGCTGTAGACATGCCCACACTCAGATATGAGGAAGACCATACCCAGACAGACTACGATCTCTAGACATGCCCACACTCAGATATGAGGAAGACCATACCCAGACAGACTACGATCTCTAGACATGCCCACACTCAGATATGAGGAAGACCATACCCAGACAGACTACGAACTGTAGACATGCCCACACTCAGATATGAGGAAGACCATACCCAGAACGACTACGATCTCTAGACATGCCCACACTCAGATATGAGGAAGACCATACCCGGACAGACTACGAGCTGTAGACATGCCCACACTCAGATATCAGGAAGACCATACCCAGACAGACTACGAGCTGTAGACATGCCCACACTCAGATATGAGGAAGATCATACCCAGACAGACTACGATCTCTAGACATGCCCACACTCAGATACGAGGAAGACCATACCCAGACAGACTACGATCTCTAGACATGCCCACACTCAGATATGAGGAAGACCATACCCGGACAGACTACGAGCTGTAGACATGCCCACACTCAGATATGAGGAAGATCATACCCAGACAGACTACGAGCTGTAGACATGCCCACACTTAGATACGAGGAAGACCATACCCAGACAGACTACGAGCTGTAGACATGCCCACACTCAGATATGAGGAAGACCATACCCAGACAGACTACGAGCTGTAGACATGCCCACACTCAGATACGAGGAAGACCATACCCAGACAGACTACGAGCTGTAGACATGCCCACACTCAGATATGAGGAAGACCATACCCAGACAGACTACGATCTCTAGACATGCCCACACTCAGATATGAGGAAGACCATACCCAGACAGACTACGATCTCTAGACATGCCCACACTCAGATATGAGGAAGACCATACCCAGACAGACTACGATCTCTAGACATGCCCACACTCAGATATGAGGAAGACCATACCCGGACAGACTACGAGCTGTAGACATGCCCACACTCAGATATGAGGAAGACCATACCCAGACAGACTACGGTCTCTAGACATGCCCACACTCAGATATGAGGAAGACCATACCCAGACAGACTACGATCTCTAGACATGCCCACACTCAGATATGAGGAAGACCATACCCGGACAGACTACGAGCTGTAGACATGCCCACACTCAGATATGAGGAAGACCATACCCAGACAGACTACGATCTCTAGACATGCCCACACTCAGATATGAGGAAGACCATACCCAGACAGACTACGAGCTGTAGACATGCCCACACTCAGATACGAGGAAGACCATACCCGGACAGACTACGAGCTGTAGACATGCCCACACTCAGATACGAGGAAGACCATACCCAGACAGACTACGATCTCTAGACATGCCCACACTCAGATATGAGGAAGACCATACCCAGACAGACTACGAGCTGTAGACATGCCCACACTCAGATACGAGGAAGACCATACCCAGACAGACTACGAGCTGTAGACATGCCCACACTCAGATATGAGGAAGACCATACCCAGACATACTACGATCTCTAGACATGCCCACACTCAGATATGAGGAAGACCATACCCAGACAGACTACGAGCTGTAGACATGCCCACACTCAGATATGAGGAAGACCATACCCAGACAGACTACGATCTCTAGACATGCCCACACTCAGATATGAGGAAGACCATACCCAGACAGACTACGAGCTGTAGACATGCCCACACTCAGATATGAGGAAGACCATACCCACACAGACTACGATCTCTAGACATGCCCACACTCAGATATGAGGAAGACCATACCCGGACAGACTACGAGCTGTAGACATGCCCACACTCAGATATGAGGAAGACCATACCCAGACAGACTGCGATCTCTAGACATGCCCACACTCAGATATGAGGAAGACCATACCCAGACAGACTACAATCTCTAGACATGCCCACACTCAGATATGAGGAAGACCATACCCGGACAGACTACGAGCTGTAGACATGCCCACACTCAGATATGAGGAAGACCATACCCAGACAGACTACGATCTCTAGACATGCCCACACTCAGATATGAGGAAGACCATACCCAGACAGACTACGATATCTAGACATGCCCACACTCAGATATGAGGAAGACCATACCCGGACAGACTACGAGCTGTAGACATGCCCACACTCAGATACGAGGAAGACCATACCCAGACAGACTACGATCTCTAGACATGCCCACACTCAGATATGAGGAAGACCATACCCAGACAGACTACGAGCTGTAGACATGCCCACACTCAGATATGAGGAAGACCATACCCAGACAGACTACGATCTCTAGACATGCCCACACTCAGATATGAGGAAGACCATACCCAGACAGACTACGAGCTGTAGATATGCCCACACTCAGATATGAGGAAGACGATACCCAGACAGACTACGATCTCTAGACATGCCCACACTCAGATATGAGGAAGACCATACCCGGACAGACTACGAGCTGTAGACATGCCCACACTCAGATATGAGGAAGACCATACCCAGACAGACTACGATCTCTAGACATGCCCACACTCAGATATGAGGAAGACCATACCCAGACAGACTACGAGCTGTAGACATGCCCACACTCAGATATGAGGAAGACCATACCCAGACAGACTACGATCTCTAGACATGCCCACACTCAGATATGAGGAAGACCATACCCGGACAGACTACGAGCTGTAGACATGCCCACACTCAGATATGAGGAAGACCATACCCAGACAGACTACGAGCTGTAGACATGCCCACACTCAGATATGAGGAAGACCATACCCAGACAGACTACGATCTCTAGACATGCCCACACTCAGATACGAGGAAGACCATACCCAGACAGACTACGATCTCTAGACATGCCCACACTCAGATATGAGGAAGACCATACCCGGACAGACTACGAGCTGTAGACATGCCCACACTCAGATATGAGGAAGACCATACCCGGACAGACTACGAGCTGTAGACATGCCCACACTCAGATATGAGGAAGACCATACCCAGACAGACTACGATCTCTAGACATGCCCACACTCAGATATGAGGAAGACCATACCCGGACAGACTACGAGCTGTAGACATGCCCACACTCAGATATGAGGAAGACCATACCCGGACAGACTACGAGCTGTAGACATGCCCACACTCAGATATGAGGAAGACCATACCCAGACAGACTACGATCTCTAGACATGCCCACACTCAGATATGAGGAAGTCCATACCCGGACAGACTACGAGCTGTAGACATGCCCACACTCAGATATGAGGAAGACCATACCCAGACAGACTACGATCTCTAGACATGCCCACACTCAGATACGAGGAAGACCATACCCAGACAGACTACGATCTCTAGACATGCCCACACTCAGATATGAGGAAGACCATACCCGGACAGACTACGAGCTGTAGACATGCCCACACTCAGATATGAGGAAGTCCATACCCGGACAGACTACGAGCTGTAGACATGCCCACACTCAGATATGAGGAAGACCATACCCAGACAGACTACGATCTCTAGACATGCCCACACTCAGATATGAGGAAGACCATACCCAGACAGACTACGATCTCTAGACATGCCCACACTCAGATATGAGGAAGACCATACCCGGACAGACTACGAGCTGTAGACATGCCCACACTCAGATACGAGGAAGACCATACCCAGACAGACTACGATCTCTAGACATGCCCACACTCAGATATGAGGAAGACCATACCCAGACAGACTACGAGCTGTAGACATGCCCACACTCAGATATGAGGAAGACCATACCCAGACAGACTACGATCTCTAGACATGCCCACACTCAGATATGAGGAAGACCATACCCAGACAGACTACGAGCTGTAGACATGCCCACACTCAGATATGAGGAAGACCATACCCAGACAGACTACGATCTCTAGACATGCCCACACTCAGATATGAGGAAGACCATACCCGGACAGACTACGAGCTGTAGACATGCCCACACTCAGATATGAGGAAGACCATACCCAGACAGACTACGAGCTGTAGACATGCCCACACTCAGATATGAGGAAGACCATACCCAGACAGACTACGATCTCTAGACATGCCCACACTCAGATACGAGGAAGACCATACCCAGACAGACTACGATCTCTAGACATGCCCACACTCAGATATGAGGAAGACCATACCCGGACAGACTACGAGCTGTAGACATGCCCACACTCAGATATGAGGAAGACCATACCCGGACAGACTACGAGCTGTAGACATGCCCACACTCAGATATGAGGAAGACCATACCCGGACAGACTACGATCTCTAGACATGCCCACACTCAGATATGAGGAAGACCATACCCAGACAGACTACGATCTCTAGACTTGCCCACACTCAGATATGAGGAAGACCATACCCGGACAGACTACGAGCTGTAGACATGCCCACACTCAGATACGAGGAAGACCATACCCAGACAGACTACGATCTCTAGACATGCCCACACTCAGATATGAGGAAGACCATACCCAGACAGACGACGAGCTGTAGACATGCCCACACTCAGATATGAGGAAGACCATACCCAGACAGACTACAATCTCTAGACATGCCCACACTCAGATATGAGGAAGACCATACCCGGACAGACTACGAGCTGTAGACATGCCCACACTCAGATATGAGGAAGACCATACCCGGACAGACTACGAGCTGTAGACATGCCTACACTCAGATATGAGGAAGACCATACCCGGACAGACTACGATCTCTAGACATGCCCACACTCAGATATGAGGAAGACCATACCCGGACAGACTACGAGCTGTAGACATGCCCACATTCAGATATGAGGAAGACCATATCCGGACAGACTACGAGCTGTAGACATGCCCACACTCAGATATGAGGAAGACCATATCCGGACAGACTACGAGCTGTAGACATGCCCACACTCAGATATGAGGAAGACCATACCCAGACAGACTACGATCTCTAGACATGCCCACACTCAGATATGAGGAAGACCATACCCGGACAGACTACGAGCTGTAGACATGCCTACACTCAGATACGAGGAAGACCATACCCAGACAGACTACGATCTCTAGACATGCCCACACTCAGATATGAGGAAGACCATACCCAGACAGACTACGAGCTGTAGACATGCCCACACTCAGATATGAGGAAGACCATACCCAGACAGATTACGAGCTGTAGACATGCCCACACTCAGATATGAGGAAGACCATACCCAGACAGACTACGAGCTGTAGACATGCCCACACTCAGATATGAGGAAGACCATACCCAGACAGACTACGATCTCTAGACATGCCCACACTCAGATATGAGGAAGACCATACCCGGACAGACTACGAGCTGTAGACATGCCCACACTCAGATATGAGGAAGACCATACCCAGACAGACTACGATCTCTAGACATGCCCACACTCAGATATGAGGAAGACCATACCCGGACAGAATACGAGCTGTAGACATGCCCACACTCAGATTCGAGGAAGACCATACCCGGACAGACTACGAGCTGTAGACATGCCCACACTCAGATACAGGAGGTTTCGAGGGGATATGCTAACAGTATATAACATATTTCATGGAAGATACCACAAGTGTCACCGAAACTACGTAAGTTCATGGATGTAGGGGAGACCGGGGCTAGTTGTTTAACGGGGCTAGTTGTTACAGAGTCGTTTTACGAAAACATAGCACACATATGGACATACTATCGACAGTAGTTGGTTGGTAGTCCACCAGCAAACACACTGTCCAAAAATCAGGAGTTAAGAAGATGACATTAAACAGGCGTGGGCAAAAACGACTTTAACCACCTAAAACTTTTTTGGTATGTCCACATAATATCATCTCACGCAGCCATTTTTTTGTTTCGTCATTGAAACTTGAAACACGTCTACTATATAGTACAAGGGGTTATGCCAAGTAGAAGTTAAACTGAAATTCAGGATTTGCTATCGTCCACGTGCGTTTAACTGCAAAATTTGTGTTTGGGGCAAGTTGTTATAGTTGTACTGGGGCAAGTTGTTACAACTGTTACACTGCTCGGGCGGCTCGTACCGATGGCTCAGCCAACGAGTATAACAGGAATATCAACGGTACGGTATAATTTAGTAAATCGAATAATGAATTTAATGTATGCGTTGACAGAAATAATGCACCTATCATGCTTTTCACAAAAAATGACTTTA